>OY726520.1:32647054-33103315 GCA_963383655.1 Bathymodiolus septemdierum
GGATCATGTGTTGATCGTAATATTCTATTATCGTCCTGTTTAATTTGGATAATGTGTTGATCGTAATATTCTATTATCGTCCCGTTTAATCACATGTTCTATAATAATCATATTATAAATCTACAGTATTCACATGTTCCTGTAGTGAGTTCAACGAATTCAAGTTATAACTTTAAGAAATCTCCAAGGAATCAGGTCTTGGTAAATTGAAGCTTTATCTGACAACAGATTGCGATAATTAAGTAGTCGTTGTTCTAACACATTCAATCATTTTTCCCACAATAGTTATTTGTAATCTGTTGAATAAAATTCCTACTATAAAAAAGGGTTTATTTCACTTCAGTTATATATATAGGGCTTTACTCTCAAGTATATTGTTATAAAATTAGAAATCTAACCAGAATGTGATCCTTGTTTTAATTAGCTAAGCATAAACAGCTGTATTTTACTATATCTATAAAGGTGTGGACTGTTTGACTTCTACAGATATTCCAATAACAAAAGTCAACAGTGTCAACACAAATACAACATAATATGACAGACATTTCATCGCTATAACGGAGTAATATCATTGGCTCGTGTGCTCGTTCGTGTCAAAGCTTTCAATGATAACATACCCGTCATGTTTACTATCTCATCATTGGTCGGGTAGAGGAATAGTCTCGTGTTTGTTTTGTATCTTTGTATCGGTGTTTCCTCTTGTCCTTATTTATCAAAAGATCTCAGTTATTTGAATACATTTGACTGATGCAATAACTGACCAGTACTAACATTTATTTCTCCCACATTATTATTACGGTTTGTAAAAACAATGTTCGGTTCGTCTTTATTCCCATTTGCTTTATAGGGGATTCATGCTTTATGAGTAACGCGACCGGCTGGTCCATCAATATCTATAATTTAATTTCACGTTGATGAATTGGCATTAGCTGATTTTGGCATTTAGTTCACAAAACTATATTTTGTATTGATATAAGTATTGAATTATTAATAAAATGGCTTTACCATTGTATCTTCATGATGATATTAAGAATTTTAAGTAGCTATATAATGTCTATATATATGGTAACTTCATTAGAGGAGAATTACTGATCTGACATGGTGTTATATAATATCATGTTATATAAGATACGATGTAATCTCCTCATAGACATCATCTAGTCAATAATGACGGGAATATACAACATCGTAATAAAAGTGTAGATATACAATATAGTGGGCATGTCTAGAACAACCATCACTCAGATACACTCAAGGCAAACGAGTAGAAAGCCAAATCATTTTAATACATCTCTAGGAGCAAGAAAACCAGGTGGCCGAATCAAGATAGCAAAATAACCTGTCACCAACGATTGAGGGGGGGGGGGGGGGGGGGGGCGGGGGGGGGGGGGGGGGGCAATCATATTTTAGCAATATTTAAAAACTCATTTTCAATAATTAATATATCTAAACAATGTCACTGCCTAAAAACTACCTACTTTAAAATAATTTTCGCAAATAGTTTATGAAATGTTCTTTTCTCAAATGCATGGCACAACAGTATGAACATATTTGTGGGTACCAAGACATTGTACTGGTTCAAACTTTAGGCAAACATGTCTACATTAAAGGAGACATGATGCACGTATATAAGATAACTTAACTATGTATCCCACAGATAAAATTATCTTATTATTTTAACTAACGGGTGATAGTAAAGCATTTCAAGTAAATAGGTCAGGTGTCCGTTACTTTATATTTTATAATGATTTTATTGTTATTAATATATGTATTTATACAAATGGATTGGGAATAAGTTTGTACAATTTACTAGTGATGACTATACCATACATGTTCATAAATTTATAAAATTAAGCATAGCAAAATAAAGAAACATAATATCCGAAACCGACATCCGGTTGTTTTATGCGCATGTACGTTGTATGTCCATTAATCTACAACATATTCGATGAGTTGAAGAAAAGATAAATATTTTTATTTTAACATTTTTATCTCAACAAATATCATTAATTCTTTTGACAATACATTTTTCATTTTTGTCGGCTAATTCAAATTGTAGTGGTTTTACACTACTATCGGTCAGTTACAGATATGTTGCTGACCTCGAGATCTACTTACATTAGGGTATTGCTATATTGCCATCATGTAGAACATGTCTATCTTTTTTTAGGTGATCTGTGTAATAAAATTGAATGAACCATGATGGAGTATTTTTATTAAAACCAGCATCAGTATGTCACCAATATTGGAATGTATCTGGTTAACATGTTGACGAATTCAAAGCAACTGGACATAAACCCAGCGGGTCTATGGAATTATGTGTTTACTTTCTCACAATGATACAGATCGTAAACGATAGGAACAATTATGAACATGGATATTGAATTGATATATAGAAGCTTCCAACAGACCAATATCGATGACCGATGAAATTGAAAGGGATTACTGTCTATCTGAGAAAGTTGAAGATATCCCCAAATATTAGTAAGAACAATTGAAATAATCTACAAATGTTATGACGATGCTGAATGACAATATATAACTATACAAGAACAGATAATGAATTACTTATATGGCACAATGAAATGTGATTTTAGAGGTTTAGTCTGTTACATCCTTTAGTTAATTCTGTCTATACAGACTATTAAATCATCTCTAGTGTGTAATAAAACATTACTGACAAAGATTGGAAACAAAGAACCTCAGTAAGAACAATAGTCTAAACCAAAATTAAAACTAATTCAATTAATACAAAGAAATAACATATATTACAAAACCTCGATGAACCAGACATGTCTAAGCCTCGCTCAAAATACATGTGTTATCTCTCGACAATATTATTTTATGAAGAGAAAGCGTAGACTGTGACGAGCAACAATTCCACTAATATCAACAAAACAAACAACCACCCCTCAAGCCTAGAACCCAAAATAAAAGCCATGACATGCGCGGTGGAATTCCAGGTAATTATTCTGGGGAAATGTTTTATTTTGCCATCCCTTTATGCAGTGTTGATTGAAGCTTACTGTTTATTATCGGGTTCATTTATAAAAGAAGAAACATCAAGCACCTTGTTTACATGCTTGTTTCCTGAAGATCTAGTTATTTCATTAACAGCTTTAATCCTGTTATATTTATGTATCTTTCTCATGCCAAGACGCATATTGCGATCTTTTTGGTTCTTAAGACAGATTGATTGTGTTGCGGTCGTTTGTAGATATATTGCGATCTTTTAATTTTGGTTCCTTAGACAATTTACTAGTGTTGTAGCCGTTGGCTGTTAAGTCGATAATGGAAGTTTGTTTAACTTTCATCATAAATGTTTCCCTTAATCCCGAATGGATATTTAAATTTATTATAGAACACCTCAACTAAAATACAGTTTAGAAACTCACTAGGACAACTTATAAGGTGCTAGAAACTGATATAATTTCTTTTCTAAATGATGATCTCTTGTCATGTTATGTCTCGGACATGTACTCAAATTATGACTATCTACTCTCTAGGGAGCTGGTAATTTATCGTCTGAGTCAAATATAGGTCATAAAAGGAAGTATAACACATCATGGTGACACGTAAATCGATTTAGACTATGAAAAAGCAAATAATCTGATCTTTGATCTTTTAAAATATTGATGTTTTTAATTTAAGAATTAAATGAAATTTTCTGTAGTTTTATTGGCGTGTGAAAGCCTTGACCGAAGTATATTGTATATGTACTTCTGTCAATAATTTTACAATAAAACTGCAAAGTTGCATTATATACTTGTGTGCAGTTATTTTTTTTTCATGATATTCAAAAATAGTTCCCGGAAGTGGCTGTTGTTGAATCGCTGTGCACTCCATTGACTAATGAAGTTTCAATTTCAAAGTCACGTGGCAACCTTTTGACCAATTACATGGGGCCTTCTAAATGAAACGAACACATAATGTAATCATATATAGTTATTCTTCATGTTCCTATTGCAATGAAATGTTGTATAAGTGGAAACGTAATCTTATAACACCAATACCAGGAGACTTATAACACCAATACCAGGAGACAGTTGTAGAAAAACAAATAAGTAAATGAAACAGATAAGAAAACACAGAACCATTGAGTCTGTACTTTTAAAATTATCATATGCCATTCTTAGTGGAGAGTTGATAGTTTTACAGGAATGTATACGAACTGACCAGGAAAAATGTTTTAACATACTTCCATGTTGATAAAGTATATCTAATTGATAGGTTAGATTTAGGCTAATGATGTTTAGCGCCACGACAAACTTTATCACATAATGTTGTATCGAGTACACCCCGCCATGAATGGTGTTCGAACTCACAACTTTAGTGGTGATAGGCACTGATTGCACAGGTAGTTGTAAATCCAACTACCATACGATCACGACCACGACGACCACTATCTAATTGATCATATTAAATTATACCCTCTATGTCTTACATGGTGTACTACATATTGTATGAACACAAATAAACCATCAATTTATATTAGTAATAAACTTGTCCTACCTTTAAATGTACAGGTAAATGTATATCATCCCATGAAAAAGAAAGAAAACAAATATGTTAGAAATAGGCATAAACAGTGATATTGATTTCATAACAAAGCAAAACATGTTGTGATAATTTCACAATATGGAAAATATAACAGGAAAATAGCAATTTTCTCATACTGGGTTACAACATTATTCGCTATGCACATAAATTTTAAAAAATCCGAAAAATCAGGATTCATTTATATATTCAATTACATACTGGATCTAGTTTGTGGCTTCCTACGCAATAAATGTCGGTGTTTCCTTTCAATTTAACATTGTTTTTTTTTCTATTGGCATGAATTATATGTCAGATAAAAAAAAAACGCTCAGCATCATGCCCTATCTTTTAATAGAACAAGTATAATATATGTGACAACTTCTGCGTCATGAATTAATATAATATGCATAAAGATATAATTAGAACTCGGCGTTCTTTATAAGTAAAGTCAATCAAGGAAAGACAGACATTATAGTGGCCAAAAGTCAATCAAAGAAGGACAGACATCATAGTGGCCAAAAGTAAATAAAAAAAGGACAGATATCATAGTGGCCAAAAGTAAATCAAAGAAGGACAGATATCATAGTGGCCAAAAGTAAATCAAAGAAGGACAGACATCATAGTGGCCAAAAGTAAATCAAAGAAGGACAGACATCATAGTGGCCAAAAGTAAATCAAAGAAGGACAGACATCATAGTGGCCAAAAGTAAATCAAAGAAGGACAGACATCATAGTGGCCAAAAGTAAATCAAAGAAGGACAGACATCATAGTGGCCAAAAGTAAATCAAAGAAGGACAGACATCATAGTGGCCAAAAGTAAATCAAAGAAGGACAGACATCATAGTGGCCAAAAGTAAATCAAAGAAGGACAGATATCATAGTGGCCAAAAGTAAATCAAAGAAGGACAGACATCATAGTGGCCAAAAGTAAATCAAAGAAGGACAGACATCATAGTGGCCAAAAGTAAATCAAAGAAGGACAGATATCATAGTGGCCAAAAGTAAATCAAAGAAGGACAGACATCATAGTGGCCAAAAGTAAATCAAAGAAGGACAGACATCATAGTGGCCAAAAGAAAAAAGAGGACAAAAGGACAAATAAGGATCTACAAGTCATTGCAGAGAAAACTAAAGATCGAGAAACACGAACTCCACTGAAAATTGGGGGGGGGGGGGGGGGGAGGGGGGTAGTAAGTTTCTGCTCCACAACAACGCTGCTCGTCCAGTTACATTTGAAGATCTACATGTTACTCACATGTGTAAAATACTTCCATGACCTTAATCATTTCACTAAGAGTTTGGGTTCATAGAACAACTTGTTAAGATTAACCCTGTCACATTTTATTAAAGTGCCTGTACCAACCCAGGACAATTAAATGTATATGTGTTTGAGAGCTATTGATTTGCCCCTCTTCCTACAATCTTCGCTTAGGTTTTAGAATTGTTCTGACAGGATGGTAGAATTGTTCTGACAGGATGATAGAATTGTTCTGACAGAATGGTAGATTTGTTCTGACAGGATGGTAGAATTGTTCTGACAGGATGATAGAATTGTTCTGACAGGATGGTAGATTTGTTCTGACAGGATGGTAGAATTGTTCTGACAGGATGGTAGATTTGTTCTGACAGGATGGTAGAATTGTTCTGACAGGATGATAGAATTGTTCTGACAGAATGGTAGATTTGTTCTGACAGGATGGTAGAGTTGTTCTGACAGGATGGTAGAATTGTTCTGACAGGATGGTAGATTTGTTCTGACAGGATGGTAGAATTGTTCTGATAGGATGGTAAAATTGTTCTGACGGGATGGTAGAATTGTTCTGACGGGATGGTAGAATTGTTCTGACAGGATGGTAGAATTGTTCTGACAGGATGGTAGAATTGTTCTGACAGGATGGTAGATTTGTTCTGACAGGATGGTAGAATTGTTCTGACGGGATGGTAGAATTGTTCTGACAGGATGGTAGAATTGTTCTGACAGGATGGTAGAATTGTTCTGACAGGATGGTAGATTTGATCTGACAGGATGGTAGAATTGTTCTGACAGGATGGTAGATTTGTTCTGACAGGATGGTAGAATTGTTCTGACAGGATGGTAGAATTGTTCTGACAGGATGGTAGAATTGTTCTGACAGGATGGTAGAATTGTTCTGACACGATAGTAGAATTGTTCTGACAGGATGGTAGAATTGTTCTGACAGGATGGTAATTTTGCTCTGACAGGATGGTAGAATTGTTTTGACAGGATGGTAGGTTTGTTCTGACAGGATGGTATAATTGTTCTGATAGGATGGTAGATTTGTTCTGACAGGATGGTAGATTTGTTCTGACAGGATGGTAGAATTGTTCTGACGGGATGGTAGAATTGTTCTGACAGGATGGTAGAATTGTTCTGACAGGATGGTAGAATTGTTCTGACAGGATGGTAGATTTGTTCTGACAGGATGGTAGAATTGTTCTGACAGGATGGTAGAATTGTTCTGACAGGATGGTAGATTTGTTCTGACAGGATGGTAGAATTGTTCTGACAGGATGGTAGATTTGTTCTGACAGGATGGTAGAATTGTTCTGACAGGATGGTAGAATTGTTCTGACAGGATGGTAGAATTGTTCTGACACGATAGTAGAATTGTTCTGAGAGGATGGTAGATTTGTTCTGACAGGATGGTAGAATTGTTCTGACAGGATGGTAGATTTGTTCTGACAGGATGATAGAATTGTTCTGACAGGATGGTAGAATTGTTCTGACAGGATGGTAGAATTGTTCTGACAGGATGGTAGAATTGTTCTGACAGGATGGTAATTTTGCTCTGACAGGATGGTAGAATTGTTCTGACAGGATGGTAGGTTTGTTCTGACAGGATGGTATAACTGTTCTGACAGGATGGTATAATTGTTCTGACAGGATGGTATAATTGTTCTGACAGGATGGTATAATTGTTCTAACAGGATGGTAGAATTGCTCTGACAGGATGGTAGAATTGTTCTGACAGGATGGTAATTTTGCTCTGACAGGATGGTAGAATTGTTTTGACAGGATGGTAGGTTTGTTCTGACAGGATGGTATAATTGTTCTGATAGGATGGTAGATTTGTTCTGACAGGATGGTAGATTTGTTCTGACAGGATGGTAGAATTGTTCTGACGGGATGGTAGAATTGTTCTGACAGGATGGTAGAATTGTTCTGACAGGATGGTAGAATTGTTCTGACAGGATGGTAGATTTGTTCTGACAGGATGGTAGAATTGTTCTGACAGGATGGTAGAATTGTTCTGACAGGATGGTAGATTTGTTCTGACAGGATGGTAGAATTGTTCTGACAGGATGGTAGATTTGTTCTGACAGGATGGTAGAATTGTTCTGACAGGATGGTAGAATTGTTCTGACAGGATGGTAGAATTGTTCTGACACGATAGTAGAATTGTTCTGAGAGGATGGTAGATTTGTTCTGACAGGATGGTAGAATTGTTCTGACAGGATGGTAGATTTGTTCTGACAGGATGATAGAATTGTTCTGACAGGATGGTAGAATTGTTCTGACAGGATGGTAGAATTGTTCTGACAGGATGGTAGAATTGTTCTGACAGGATGGTAATTTTGCTCTGACAGGATGGTAGAATTGTTCTGACAGGATGGTAGGTTTGTTCTGACAGGATGGTATAACTGTTCTGACAGGATGGTATAATTGTTCTGACAGGATGGTATAATTGTTCTGACAGGATGGTATAATTGTTCTAACAGGATGGTAGAATTGCTCTGACAGGATGGTAGAATTGTTCTGACAGGATGGTAGGTTTGTTCTGACAGGATGGTAGAATTGTTCTGACAGGATGGTATAATTGTTCTGATAGGATGGTAGATTTGTTCTGACAGGATGGTAGGTTTGTTCTGACAGAATGGTAGAATTGCTCTGACAGGATGGTAGAATTGTTCTGACAGGATGGTAGAATTGTTCTGACAGGATGGTAGAATTGTTCTGACAGGATGGTAGAATTGTTCTGACAGGATGGTAGTTTTGGTATGTCAAGATGGTAGATTTTTTCTGACAGGATGGTAGAATTGTTCTGACAGGATGGTAGGTTTGTTCTGACAGGATGGTAGAATTGTTCTGACAGGATGGTAGAATTGTTCTGACAGGATGGTAGTTTTGGTATGTCAGGATGGTAGATTTGTTCTGACAGGATGGTAGAATTGCTCTGACAGGATGGTAGGTTTGTTCTGACAGGATGGTAGAATTGTTCTGACAGGATGGTAGAATTGTTCTGACAGGATGGTAGAATTGTTCTGACAGGATGGTAGAATTGTTCTGACAGGATGGTAGTTTTGGTATGTCATATTATTATCATCAAAGTGAAAACGATCTTTTAATTATGTACAAAAATACATTCGCATAAAACATTTGAATAGGACGGCTTACGGTTATTAAGTTGAAACTTTCTTTTCGGAAAAAGTTGATATAAGAAACTAGGAGTATTATGTCTCCTATAGGGTAAGTGTTAATGAGCTTTAGCGCCACTTACAACATTTCAGTTATCTCGTAACGGTCAGTTTTATTGGTGGAGGAAATCCGAGTACCCAGAGAAAACCACCGACATGTTGCAAGTCACTGACAAACTATGTACTTTCTGGAAATTAAAGTATGAAAATAAGATATCTGATATACATTTGTGATAGAAGCTGAACTTGACTATACTCTTTACTAATGAGACTGTTTCATGCCATTCAATAATTCAAGTAAACATTAATATGCCATTTAAAACAGAAGTCAACTCTTACAAATATATAGATGAAATAAATAATATCAGTATTTACTAGCAAAATGTATGTTGTAATAGATTTCAGCACACACTGATACGGTATCATTATATATATGTATAGCTATTTTCTATTATTGAAGGAAACGGTAACGAGCTTCAGAATATATTTTCATTGTAGTTAGTTAAAATGCAATGAATATTTTCAATTTTCTGAAGAAGAAGAAGAAGAATAACAATTTGCTGGAAGCAAAGCATTAAAAAGCCAAAGGTTACTATATCATACAAATAGATCACTTTACATTGAGTGATATATAGTCCGGTTTAATCAATCTAAATCATCAACTCCAGTCAAACAGTAACTATCTCAGTGTATTGTTTACAGCAAATATATGTTATGTTAAAACACTATCCATATTTAGAAGGATTGCAAATAATAAGAATTCATTGGAAACAAAAAAAAACTACAGTTAGACCTCTGATGAGTAATGAGTATCTTGACATTATAGAATGCAATGTTGGTGATCATCTCTAATAACAAACAGAACACTAAAAGTACAAATGTACATTTGCTGATTCTCTTTGATTATTTGATTATTTTATATTAAGCATACATCTATCTGTATTATATAACTTCGCATCGCAAGTGTTTTCGGAATACCATTGGATGTATCATTGGAAAAATAGTTCTGATTTGATTTTAATTTCGAGTGATTGATGTTCAAGCCAACAAGTTATAGATTAAACGAAGACAATACATCTGACAAAGAAAGGACTGATCAGACTAACAGTCTTTATAGTGTGTACTGTAAGGCAGACTTATCTATCAGACTGACAGTCTTTATAGTGTGTACTGTAAGGCAGACTTATCTATCGTGGAGGGATTTTCAGTAAATTGGAACCATTATCAGTGGGCTGGTCAAACACAAGTTGACATCAATAAAAACGTAGATATCAATTCCAAGGCTCACGACACGTTTCTAGATTAACCATCATCAGGTGCTCAAAGAAAAGATATTTGAAAGCTCTAATAATTAAGTCGTTGGAAACAAGAAAACCAACAAGTTTAAACAACAAGCCTAAACAACAAGTCTAAACAAGACACCCACAATTAGCTACGGCCTAAACAAGACACCCAAAATTAGCTACGACCTAAACAAGACACCCAAAATTAGCTACGGCCTAAACAACACCCACAATTAGCTACGGCCTAAACAACACACCCACAATTAGCTACGGCCTAAACAACACACCCACAATTAGCTACGGCCTAAACAAGACACCCAAAATTAGCTATGGCCTAAACAACACACCCAAAATTAGCTACGGCCTAAACAACACACCCACAATTAGCTACGGCCGAAACAACACACCCACAATTAGCTACGGCCTAAACAAGACACCCACAATTAGCTACGGCCTAAACAAGACACCCAAAATTAGCTACGGCCTAAACAAGACACCCACAATTAGCTACGGCCTAAACAACACACCCACAATTAGCTACGGCCTAAACAACACACCCAAAATTAGCTACGGTCACATATGCCTGAGAGAGGAGAACATTAGCTTTGATCATTATTGAGGAAGTGTAAATTTCAATGATTAATATATGTAATAAACTATGTCAGTGCCAAAAAAACACTGAATACTGGGCGGACGGTACCCTTGGGAACTAATAGTCCACCGGCAGAGGAATCGACCGAGTGATAGTAATAAAAATGTAGATATCAAATTTACTGCGAGCGACGCGTTTCTGGAATAACCTTTATCAGGTATGCTCAAAGTCAAAAGATTGGACAGCCATGAAATACTATGCATTTCACAAATTAATTTGTTATCAGAATCATTTAGATAAAAACCATTAATCAACTGTCGTTAAACAAGATTCACCAACTTATTCAAAATCTAAATAATAAAATATACATCACTGTATAATAAAACTAAGTTAATATACAACACTGTATAATAAAACTAAGTTAATATACAACACTGTATAATAAAACTAAGTGAATATACAACACTGTATAATAAAACTAAGTTAATATACAACACTGTATAATAAAACTAAGTTAATATACAACACTGTATAATAAAACTAAGTTAATATACAACACTGTATAATAAAACTAAGTTAATATACAACACTGTATAATAAAACTAAGTTAATATACAACACTGTATAATACAACTAAGTTAATATACAACACTGTATAATAAAACTAAGTTAATATACAACACTGTATAATAAAACTAAGTTAATATACAACACTGTATAATAAAACTAAGTTAATATACAACACTGCATAATAAACCTAAGTTAATATACAACACTGTATAATAAAACTAAGTTAATATACAACACTGCATAATAAAACTAAGTTAATATACAACACTGTATAATAAAACTAAGTTAATATACAACACTGTATAATAAAACTAAGTTAATATACAACACTGTATAATAAAACTAAGTTAATCAATATACAACACTGTATAATAAAGCTAAGTTAATATACAACACTGTATAATAAAACTAAGTTAATATACAACACTGTATAATAAAACTAAGTTAATATACAACACTGTATAATAAAACTAAGTTAATATACAACATTGTATAATAAAACTAAGTTAATATACAACACTGTATAATAAAACTAAGTTAATATACAACACTGTATTATAAAACTAAGTTAATATACAACACTGTATAATAAAACTAAGTTAATATACAACACTGTATAATAAAACTAAGTTAATATACAACACTGTATAATAAAACTAAGTTAATCAATATACAAAACTGTATAATAAAACTAAGTTAATATACAACACTGCATAATAAAACTAAGTTAATCAATATACAATTGCTTCTCAAAGCACAGATCTATACTCACTGAAAATTGGTCATGACAAAAGGATTTTAAACTACATGTCCTAAATTAGATGCAAGAAAAACTAAAACGAATGGCATACACGTTGTCGGGAGATTAGTTTGATTGTCAGCTCGGCAGATTATATTAAACATTTTATCATTCTTATTACCAGAGTGAATACACCATTTCAACCCTCTACTCCCAGTTGGCTCATTTACAAATTTGTTTGAAGACATTCCTGCGTGTAGAGTATCTGGCATGTCATATATTAACATCATACTTTATTATATTACGAATTTAGTTTGTTACACATATGTTCATTGGTTCTTCAGCCCTGAATGTCAGCATATATTCGGAAAACAGACGGGGTATATATTGCAGTCCCCAAAAAAGATTAAAACATGGACGACAAAACATTACGTTTCACTGAATCAATGGTATAATACGGAATAATAAATGTATTTTTACCAAATTAAATGTTGTTTTTATACTCAAAACGGTTGCATGAACAAAAAAAATATTACAACGGTTAATTCCGTCACAAATACCTGATCGATTCAGCAAACTCCTATCTTCCATGGCTGTACCATAACAAATAAACAAAACGTTGAGCCTTGAAAACTTTCGACGTCATGAGGCCACACCAAGGTTTTATTTACATGTAGTTAACATTTAAATTATTCAAACTGTTTCGCAAACCCGTTGCTTTGTTATGTGATATATTAATGTTATATTTATAAAGTTAATAAAATTTACTACATATGAAACTGTATTGATTTAGAAATTTAGTACATTATTTTCTTCATGAGAAACCCCCATACATGAAATATGACGCGACACATATTTTGACGTCATTGAAGAATGACTTAAAAGATACAGAAACGGACATCTAGAGATACGAAAAATGAAAATAAAAGACGCAAATTTATTTAATACAGTTGGATGTTGTATTTTAAAAAAAAGGTTAAATCCGTAATATATCTGTTATTCAGCTATCAGACAGGGTATATAATGTGACATTCCCGGTTTACCGGCTTACGATGTATATTCCCTTCGGCTGCGCCTCTGGGAATATAGATCCTAAGCCGGGAATGTCACATTATATACCCTGTCTGATAGCTGAATAACATATAACATGTAGAGTATCTGGCATGTCATATATTAACATTATACTTTATTACATGTAGAGTATCTGGCAGGTCATATATTAACATTATACTTTATTACATGTAGAGTATCTGGCATGTCATATATTAACATTATACTTTATTACATGTAGAGTATCTGGCAGGTCATATATTAACATTATACTTTATTACATGCAGAGTATCTGGCATGTCATATATTAACATTATTCTTTATTACATGTAGAGTATCTGGCATGTCATATATTAACATTATACTTAATTACATGTAGAGTATCTGGCATGTCATATATTAACATTATACTTTATTACATGTAGAGTATCTGACATGTCATATATTAACATTATACCTTATTACATGTAGAGTATCTGACAGGTATATATTAACATTATACTTTATTACATGTAGAGTATCTGGCAGGTCATATATTAACATTATACTTTATTACATGTAGAGTATCTGGCAGGTCATATATAAAATTGTACTTTATTACATGTAGAGTATCTGGCAGGTCATATATTAACATTATACTTTATTACATGTAGAGTATCTGGCATGTCATATATTAACATCATACTTTATTACATGTAGAGTATCTGGCAGGTCATATATTAACATCATACTTTATTACATGTAGAGTATCTGGCATGTCATATATTAACATCATACTTTATTACATGTAGAGTATCTGGCATGTCATATATTAACATTATACTTTATTACATGTAGAGTATCTGGCAGGTCATATATTAACATTATACTTTACTACATGTAGAGTATCTGGCATGTCATATATTAACATCATACTTTATTACATGTAGAGTATCTGGCAGGTCATATATTAACATTATACTTTATTACATGTAGAGTATCTGGCAGGTCATATATTAACACTATACTTTATTACATGTAGAGTATATGGCATGTCATATATTAACATTATACTTTATTACATGTAGAGTATCTGGCAGGTCATATATTAACATTATACTTTATTACATGTAGAGTATCTGGCAGGTCATATATTAACATCATACTTTATTACATGTAGAGTATCTGGCAGGTCATATATTAACATCATACTTTATTACATGTAGAGTATCTGGCAGGTCATATATTAACATTATACTTTATTACATGTAGAGTATCTGGCAGGTCATATATTAACATTATACTTTATTACATGTAGAGTATCTGGCATGTCATATATTAACATTATACTTTATTACATGTAGAGTATCTGGCATGCCATATATTAACATTATACTTTACTACATGTAGAGTATCTGGCAGGTCATATATTAACATTATACTTTATTACATGTAGAGTATCTGGCAGGTATATATTAACATTATACTTTATTGCATGTAGAGTATCTGGCAGGTCATATATTAGCATTATACTTTATTACATGTAGAGTATCTGGCAGGTCATATATTAACATTATACTTTATTACATGCAGAGTATCTGGCAGGTCATATATTAACATTATACTTTATTACATGTAGAGGATCTGGCAGGTCATATATTAACATTATACTTTATTACATGTAGAGTATCTGGCAGGTATATATTAACATTATACTTTATTACATGTAGAGTATCTGGCAGGTCATATATTAACATTATACTTTATTACATGTAGAGTATCTGACAGGTCATATATTAACATTATACTTTATTACATGTAGAGTATCTGGCAGGTATATATTAACATTATACTTTATTACATGTAGAGTATCTGGCAGGTCATATATTAACATCATACATTATTACATGTAGAGTATCTGGCAGGTCATATATTAACATCATACTTTATTACATGTAGAGTATCTGGCAGGTATATATTAACATTATACTTTATTACATGTAGAGTATCTGGCAGGTCATATATTAACATTATACTTTATTACATGTAGAGTATCTGGCAGGTCATATATTAACATTATACTTTATTACATGTAGAGTATCTGGCATGTCATATATTAACATTATACTTTATTACATGTAGAGTATCTGGCAGGTCATATATTAACATCATACTTTATTACATGTAGAGTATCTGGCAGGTCATATATTAACATTATACTTTATTACATGTAGAGTATCTGGCAGGTCATATATTAACATTATACTTTATTACATGTAGAGTATCTGGCAGGTCATATATTAACATTATACTTTATTACATGTAGAGTATCTGGCATGTCATATATTAACATCATACTTTATTACATGTAGAGTATCTGGCATGTCATATATTAACATCATACTTTATTACATGTAGAGTATCTGGCAGGTCATATATTAACATTATACCTTATTACATGTAGAGTTTCTGGCAGGTCATATATTAACATCATACCTTATTACATGTAGAGTATCTGGCAGGTCATATATTAACATTATACTTTATTACATGTAGAGTATCTGGCAGGTCATATATTAACATTATACTTTATTACATGTAGAGTATCTGGCATGTCATATATTAACATTATACTTTATTACATGTAGAGTATCTGGCAGGTCATATATCAACATTATACTTTATTACATGTAGAGTATCTGGCTTGTCATATATTAACATTATACTTTATTACATGTAGAGTATCTGGCAGGTCATATATTAACATTATACTTTATTACTTGTAGAGTATCTGGCATGTCATATATTAACATTATACTTTATTACATGTAGAGTATCTGGCATGTCATATATTAACATCATACTTTATTACATGTAGAGTATCTGGCAGGTCATATATTAACATTATACTTTATTACATGTAGAGTATCTGGCAGGTCATATATTAACATTATACTTTATTACATGTAGAGTTTCTGGCAGGTCATATATTAACATTATACTTTATTACACATAGAACTATTAATCAGTAAAAAAAAAATATACATTAAGAAGATGAATTGTTTTCCCTATAAGTGATGAAAGCCTTTCCAGGAAAAGATCAATGCACAAATTCGTGTCTTTTGTGTGAACTTTTGACCAACTTTTGCCCACATGAGGGAATTAATTAATTAACTTAGCAATACACACATATTAGCCATTTGTATTATATTTGAATTAATATATAATTATTGGATATGGATATTCACTTTTCAGAAAGGACATAATTATATTATTATACTGCAACTAATCCACAGCGAAGCAACAATCCATAGTTAAATAGTAATGTGTTTCCACATTTGTATATAGAATGCACTGTGCAAAAACATTTATAAGTTCAAATATTTCTCAAGTAGGATACTAAGTTAACAAATTGTTCCTGCGTTGGCGGCCATCTTGGACTTCTATCCACAAAGGCACACTTTGATGATATATTACATTGTAATAGAAATTGCTTCAGAACAGTATGATAGATAATCATTGAACAAATGTACAATGTACCTTACATAAAAATTGTTCTTTAATGTTTTAATACTCTCTCCAATGATTGATGCGTCACATGACAATTTTCTAGACAAAATGAATTTCATTAAAAAGCCATTCGTGTATTAGGTGAATGTCCAAATTAAGTACAGACAGTACATCAGTCTATCTGACCTATAGATGTCAGCTACGTTGTTGCCAGGAGAATTCTTTAATAAAAAATTAATAAACACTTTCATTTGTTGTCGCTAGGGACGTACTTTATTGAAACGTTAATGATAAAATGGCGTTGTTTAGTCGATTCCCGTGTTACATCCTTCCCTTGTGACAACAAATTGCATTATTTTCGATGCATGTACAGTATAAATAAATATGCATATAGTACAATTGTTGGTCCAATAATCATCGACGTAATATTCCCATGGAAACAGCTCTGTTATAATTGAATGCATTGACAAACCGTTAGCACACCCTGAGCATCAACAGTTACATTGAGAGTATAATACATGAGAGTATAATACATGAGAAAGACTTTCGTGTCATTTTATTGCTTTTCTTCATCTTCTGAAAAACTGATCAAAATAACGATTTTAATACACTGGCCTGCCTTAGATTTACTAGTAGAGAGATTTGCACTATTCTTCAATATACTATATTGTATATGACATGTGAGTTTTAGGAAGCTCTCTGTGATATGTACATATTTGGCATTGCATGTAAATTCATTACGTTTATCTTATCATCTTATCTCTGTCTAATGTGACGTAATTAAAAATGCCGACATTGTACGATATATGTGTCTGCACCTACATACACGTGAATTTTAGGGTTGTTTTTGTAAAGTGTACATATTTGGCATTGCATGTAAATTCATCGCGTTTATCTTATCATCTTATCGCTGTCTAATGTGAAGTAATTAAAAATGCAGACATTGTTAACGATATATGTTGTTACACCTACAGACACGTCAAAATGACGTCTGAAATTCAGATAAAAATCAATTGTTTTGTTATTAATGCTTTTCATCTGACTATTACACTAATATCTTTAACGATGAACGCAAATTCCACGTGTGTGAAAAATAAGACGGTAGCGATCCTGCATGAGAGTGTGAAAGACGGTAGCGATCCTACACTGAAGTGTGAAAGAAGGTAGCGATCCTACACTGAAGTGTGAAATAAATGACGGTAGCGATCCTACACTGAAGTGTGAAAGACGGTAGCGATCCTACACTGAAGTGTGAAAGACGGTAGCGATCCTACACTGAAGTGTGAAAGACGGTAACGATCCTGTACTAAAGTATGAAATAAATGACGGTAGCGATCCTGCATTGAAGTGTGAAAGACGGTAACGATCCTGTACTAAAGTATGAAATAAATGACGGTAGCGATCCTGCACTGAAGTGTGAAAGACGGTAGCGACCCTGCACTGAAGTGTGCAAGACGGTAGCGATCCTGAACTGCAGTGTTCGTACAGTATCGACTGCCTTGCAGTTTACTCTGGTCATTTACTGTAGCGTGTTATAACACAGCGGTCTTAATTCAAAGTGTAATCAAGTCACCTTGTAAAATATAATGAAATGTCTGTCTTTTGGCTGAAATGACGATACAATGTTTCAATGATATTTTCAATGGCGACAACTGATTTAAACGTGCTAACGAATTCGTGTTGGCCTACATAATTTCCACAGAAAACAAGCTTTTTTATCAATTATATTGAGACTATGCCATCTTTCCAGATTTCATTTTCAACATTTCTATCAGATAACTTCTTCGTTTCCGGTGTTTTCTTAAAGTAGCATTGGTTGTTGTTTACTTATATCAAAGCTTTTATTAATTGATTTCGAAAATACCCTTCTCCATTGATTCGTATTAGCCCTTGTCCAGTTCTATCTGATGGGTAGTACAATATACATTGTAGATGTAAACCTGAGAGACTATCTAAACATTGAACACAAAGTAAAGTAAGGCAATACCACTTCCATTGTAATTATACATTTCTATGTTTACATTATAAACATACAAACACTATCAAAGGTCATCGGAAAAAACTTCAAATAAGAATGATGTAGATAACTTATGTTTGTTTGTTTGTTTGCTTGATGGTGTTTAACGCCACTTTCAACAATATTTCAGCTATATCATGGCCGTTAGTTTTATTGGTAGAGGAAACCGGAGGACCCGGAGAAACCACCGACCTGTCACAAGTCACATAATGTTGTACACCTCACCCTGATCGAGATTCCATCGTACAACATCAGTGGTGATAGGCACTGATTGCATAGGTAGTTGTAAATCCAACTACAATACGATCACGGCCACGACGGCCACCTGTAGATAATTAAGAAATGGTAATATTTGTAAATAATGTTAAGATCTAAAATACAAATATAAAAATAAAATAAGTTAGATTTCGGGAAGTTAAACAGTGAAATGTTAATGACCCATTTGTGATATGACTTGTCGTTATATTTAACATAACTGTGGTAGACTAATTTCCTCCATTTTATATCTTCCAGCTTTAGAAAGCTATAACTATGTAAATTTCGTCTATCAAATTTGGCCGAAAAACATAACTCTGTCGTAAATCGTACCAATTTTGTAACATCAAGTCGTAAGCATATTATGAAATGCAAAACCAATTATGGTTCCAACTACTTTTTAATTATTTTTGTGCTTAGACCTTTTCCTGTTTCACATACACATTAGATGTTAAATGATGGCTTAATTATATTATATTTGTCGTTGGAGTGGGTTTTGTAGATCAAGTGGTATTGACCATAGCAGCCATCAAGTCTACTTTAAACTAAAAGTATATTCTGGTCAAATATATTGTCTCTGTAGATAGAACTAATTGATGTTTGAAATTGAAAAACACAAATTATCATACTGTCGGAACAATAAATAGTTCAATAGAAAAATCGTATGAAGAGGCAAAATCGATACCCGTGACACACATATACATGGCCGTTCACTTTCCTGTCTTGGAACAGGCACTTTAATAGTAAGTGGCTGGGTTTAACTAGTAAAACCCAAATATCAGTCATTATTAGAAGTATTACTGGCAAAAATAAGATTTCAGCAAATTCGACAGTTTACTTTATGACTGTAATGTTGTACTTATTGTTCTCATCAACAACGCTGATCAACCAGTTATATATGAGGGCTGCCATTATCAACCACGCTGATCAACCAGTTATATATGAGGGCTGCCATTATCAACCACGCTGATCAACCAGTTATATATGAGGGCTGCCATCATCAACAACGCTGATCAACCAGTTATATATGAGGGCTGCCATTATCAACAACGCTGATCAACCAGTTATATATGAGGGCTGCCATTACCAACCACGCTGATCAACCAGTTATATATGAGGGCTGCCATCATCAACAACACTGATCAACCAGTTATACATGAGGGCTGCCATTATCAACAACGCTGATCAACCAGTTGTATATGAGGGCTGCCATTATCAACAACGCTGATCAACCAGTTATATATGAGGGCTGCCATTATCAACAACGCTGATCAACCAGTTATATATGAGGGCTGCCATCATCAACAACACTGATCAACCAGTTATATATGAGGGCTGCCATCATCAACAACGCTGATCAACCAGTTATATATGAGGGCTGCCATTTTCCGAACACTTGGAAAACCTCTTGAATGACTGATTACCCTTTCTTTCACTAAGAGAGAAGATTTAGGGATATATAGCCAGGTTAAGTGACTGTGTTAATCCAGGTAAGTGAGTGGCCATCCATAGGTGTCTTTTGAATATCGATCTGTGTCAATCCAGGTAAGTGAGTGGCCATGTATAGGTGTCTTTAGAGTATCGATCTTGACTCTGTTTCTAAGATCTTCAGATTCTTTTTTCCCATTTTATACAAACCTAGAGAACAGTCGTCGTATCTGTGTCTTATTCATTCAATACGTAGAGAACAGTAGTCGTATCTGTGTCTTAGTCATTCAATACGTAGAGAACAGTAGTCGTATCTGTGTCTTAGTCATTCAATACGTAGAGAACAGTAGTCGTATCTGTGTCTTAGTCATTCTATACGTAGAGAACAGTAGTCGTATCTGTGTCTTAGTCATTCAATACGTAGAGAACAGTCGTCGTATCTGTGTCTTAGTCATTCAATACGTAGAGAACAGTAGTCGTATCTGTGTCTTAGTCATTCAATACGTAGAGAACAGTAGTCGTATCTGTGTCTTAGTCATTCAATACGTAGAGAACAGTCGTCGTATCTGTGTCTTAGTCATTCTATACGTAGAGAACAGTAGTCGTATCTGTGTCTTAGTCATTCAATACGTAGAGAACAGTAGTCGTATCTGTGTCTTAGTCATTCAATACGTAGAGAACAGTAGTCGTATCTGTGTCTTAGTCATTCAATACATAGAGAACAGTAGTCGTATCTGTGTCTTAGTCATTCAATACGTAGAGAACAGTCGTCGTATCTGTGTCTTAGTCATTCAATACGTAGAAAACAGTAGTCGTATCTGTGTCTTAGTCATTCTATACGTAGACAACAGTCGTCGTATCTGTGTCTTAGTCATTCAATACGTAGAGAACAGTCGTCGTATCTGTGTCTTAGTCATTCAATACGTAGAGAACAGTCGTCGTATCTGTGTCTTAGTCATTCTATACGTAGAGAACAGTCGTCGTATCTGTGTCTTAGTCATTCAATACGTAGAGAACAGTCGTCGTATCTGTGTCTTAGTCATTCTATACGTAGAGAACAGTAGTCGTATCTGTGTCTTAGTCATTCAATACGTAGAGAACAGTCGTCGTATCGGTGTCTTAGTCATACTATACGTAGAGAACAGTCGTCGTATCTGTGTCTTAGTCATTCAATACGTAGAGAACAGTAGTCGTATCTGTGTCTTAGTCATTCAATACGTAGATAACAGTAGTCGTATCTGTGTCTTAGTCATTCAATACGTAGAGAACAGTAGTCGTATCTGTGTCTTAGTCATTCAATACGTACAGAACAGTCGTCGTATCTGTGTCTTAGTCATTCTATACGTAGAGAACAGTCGTCGTATCTGTGTCTTAGTCATTCAATACGTAGAGAACAGTCGTCGTATCTGTGTCTTAGTCATTCAATTCGTAGAGAACAGTCGTCGTATCTGTGTCTTAGTCATTCAATACGTAGAGAACAGTAGTCGTATCTGTGTCTTAGTCATTCAATACGTAGAGAACAGTAGTCGTATCTGTGTCTTAGTCATTCAATACGTAGAGAACAGTAGTCGTATCTGTGTCTTAGTCATTCAATACGTAGAGAACAGTAGCCGTATCTGTGTCTTAGCCATTCAATACGTAGAGAACGGTCGTCGTATCTGTGTCTTAGTCATTCAATACGTAGAGAACAGTAGTCGTATCTGTGTCTTAGTCATTCTATACGTAGAGAACAGTAGTCGTATCTGTGTCTTAGTCATTCAATACGCAGAGAACAGTAGTCGTATCTGTGTCTTAGTCATTCTATACCTAGAGAACAGTAGTCGTATCTGTGTCTTAGTCATTCTATACGTAGAGAACAGTAGTCGTATCTGTGTCTTAGTCATTCTATACGTAGAGAACAGTCGTCGTATCTGTGTCTTAGTCATTCAATACGTAGAGAACAGTCGTCGTATCCGTGTCTTACTCATTCAATACGTAGAGAACAGTAGTCGTATCTGTGTCTTAGTCATTCAATACGTAGAGAACAGTAGTCGTATCTGTGTCTAAGTCATTCAATACGTAGAGAACAGTCGTCGTATCTGTGTCTTAATCATTCAATACGTAGAGAACAGTCGTCGTATCTGTGTCTTAATCATTCAATACGTAGAGAACAGTAGTCGTATCTGTGTCTTAGTCATTCTATACGTAGAGAACAGTAGTCGTATCTGTGTCTAAGTCATTCAATACGTAGAGAACAGTCGTCGTATCTGTGTCTTAATCATTCAATACGTAGAGAACAGTAGTCGTATATGTGTCTTAATCATTCAATACGTAGAGAACAGTAGTCGTATCTGTGTCTTAGTCATTATATACCTAGAGAACAGTCGTCGTATCTGTGTCTTAGTCATTCAATACGTAGAGAACAGTAGTCGTATCTGTGTCTTAGTCATTCAATACCTAGAGAACAGTAGTCGTATCTGTGTCTTAGTCATTCAATACGTAGAGAACAGTAGTCGTATCTGTGTCTTAATCATTCAATACGCAGAGAACAGTAGTCGTATCTGTGTCTTATTCATTCAATACGTAGAGAACAGTCGTCGTATCTGTGTCTTAGTCATTCTATACGTAGAGAAAAGTAGTAGTATCTGTGTCTTAGTCATTCAATACGTAGAGAACAGTCGTCGTATCTGTGTCTTAATCATTCAATACGTAGAGAACAGTCGTCGTATCTGTGTCTTAGTCATTCTATACGTAGAGAACAGTAGTCGTATCTGTGTCTTAGTCATTCAATACGTAGAGAACAGTCGTCGTATCGGTGTCTTAGTCATACTATACGTAGAGAACAGTCGTCGTATCTGTGTCTTAGTCATTCAATACGTAGAGAACAGTAGTCGTATCTGTGTCTTAGTCATTCAATACGTAGATAACAGTAGTCGTATCTGTGTCTTAGTCATTCAATACGTAGAGAACAGTAGTCGTATCTGTGTCTTAGTCATTCAATACGTACAGAACAGTCGTCGTATCTGTGTCTTAGTCATTCTATACGTAGAGAACAGTCGTCGTATCTGTGTCTTAGTCATTCAATACGTAGAGAACAGTCGTCGTATCTGTGTCTTAGTCATTCAATTCGTAGAGAACAGTCGTCGTATCTGTGTCTTAGTCATTCAATACGTAGAGAACAGTAGTCGTATCTGTGTCTTAGTCATTCAATACGTAGAGAACAGTAGTCGTATCTGTGTCTTAGTCATTCAATACGTAGAGAACAGTAGCCGTATCTGTGTCTTAGCCATTCAATACGTAGAGAACGGTCGTCGTATCTGTGTCTTAGTCATTCAATACGTAGAGAACAGTAGTCGTATCTGTGTCTTAGTCATTCTATACGTAGAGAACAGTAGTCGTATCTGTGTCTTAGTCATTCAATACGTAGAGAACAGTAGTCGTATCTGTGTCTTAGTCATTCTATACCTAGAGAACAGTAGTCGTATCTGTGTCTTAGTCATTCTATACGTAGAGAACAGTAGTCGTATCTGTGTCTTAGTCATTCTATACGTAGAGAACAGTCGTCGTATCTGTGTCTTAGTCATTCAATACGTAGAGAACAGTCGTCGTATCCGTGTCTTACTCATTCAATACGTAGAGAACAGTAGTCGTATCTGTGTCTTAGTCATTCAATACGTAGAGAACAGTAGTCGTATCTGTGTCTAAGTCATTCAATACGTAGAGAACAGTCGTCGTATCTGTGTCTTAATCATTCAATACGTAGAGAACAGTCGTCGTATCTGTGTCTTAATCATTCAATACGTAGAGAACAGTAGTCGTATCTGTGTCTTAGTCATTCTATACGTAGAGAACAGTAGTCGTATCTGTGTCTAAGTCATTCAATACGTAGAGAACAGTCGTCGTATCTGTGTCTTAATCATTCAATACGTAGAGAACAGTAGTCGTATATGTGTCTTAATCATTCAATACGTAGAGAACAGTAGTCGTATCTGTGTCTTAGTCATTATATACCTAGAGAACAGTCGTCGTATCTGTGTCTTAGTCATTCAATACGTAGAGAACAGTAGTCGTATCTGTGTCTTAGTCATTCAATACCTAGAGAACAGTAGTCGTATCTGTGTCTTAGTCATTCAATACGTAGAGAACAGTAGTCGTATCTGTGTCTTAATCATTCAATACGCAGAGAACAGTAGTCGTATCTGTGTCTTATTCATTCAATACGTAGAGAACAGTCGTCGTATCTGTGTCTTAGTCATTCTATACGTAGAGAAAAGTAGTAGTATCTGTGTCTTAGTCATTCAATACGTAGAGAACAGTCGTCGTATCTGTGTCTTAATCATTCAATACGTAGAGAACAGTCGTCGTATCTGTGTCTTAGTCATTCTATACGTAGAGAACAGTAGTCGTATCTGTGTCTTAGTCATTCAATACGTAGAGAACAGTCGTCGTATCGGTGTCTTAGTCATACTATACGTAGAGAACAGTCGTCGTATCTGTGTCTTAGTCATTCAATACGTAGAGAACAGTAGTCGTATCTGTGTCTTAGTCATTCAATACGTAGATAACAGTAGTCGTATCTGTGTCTTAGTCATTCAATACGTAGAGAACAGTAGTCGTATCTGTGTCTTAGTCATTCAATACGTACAGAACAGTCGTCGTATCTGTGTCTTAGTCATTCTATACGTAGAGAACAGTCGTCGTATCTGTGTCTTAGTCATTCAATACGTAGAGAACAGTCGTCGTATCTGTGTCTTAGTCATTCAATTCGTAGAGAACAGTCGTCGTATCTGTGTCTTAGTCATTCAATACGTAGAGAACAGTAGTCGTATCTGTGTCTTAGTCATTCAATACGTAGAGAACAGTAGTCGTATCTGTGTCTTAGTCATTCAATACGTAGAGAACAGTAGTCGTATCTGTGTCTTAGTCATTCAATACGTAGAGAACAGTAGTCGTATCTGTGTCTTAGCCATTCAATACGTAGAGAACGGTCGTCGTATCTGTGTCTTAGTCATTCAATACGTAGAGAACAGTAGTCGTATCTGTGTCTTAGTCATTCTATACGTAGAGAACAGTAGTCGTATCTGTGTCTTAGTCATTCAATACGTAGAGAACAGTAGTCGTATCTGTGTCTTAGTCATTCTATACCTAGAGAACAGTAGTCGTATCTGTGTCTTGGTCATTCTATACGTAGAGAACAGTAGTCGTATCTGTGTCTTAGTCATTCTATACGTAGAGAACAGTCGTCGTATCTGTGTCTTAGTCATTCAATACGTAGAGAACAGTCGTCGTATCCGTGTCTTACTCATTCAATACGTAGAGAACAGTAGTCGTATCTGTGTCTTAGTCATTCAATACGTAGAGAACAGTAGTCGTATCTGTGTCTAAGTCATTCAATACGTAGAGAACAGTCGTCGTATCTGTGTCTTAATCATTCAATACGTAGAGAACAGTAGTCGTATCTGTGTCTTAATCATTCAATACGTAGAGAACAGTAGTCGTATCTGTGTCTTAGTCATTCTATAGGTAGAGAACAGTAGTCGTATCTGTGTCTAAGTCATTCAATACGTAGAGAACAGTCGTCGTATCTGTGTCTTAATCATTCAATACGTAGAGAACAGTAGTCGTATCTGTGTCTTAATCATTCAATACGTAGAGAACAGTAGTCGTATCTGTGTCTTAGTCATTATATACCTAGAGAACAGTCGTCGTATCTGTGTCTTAGTCATTCAATACGTAGAGAACAGTAGTCGTATCTGTGTCTTAGTCATTCAATACCTAGAGAACAGTAGTCGTATCTGTGTCTTATTCATTCAATACGTAGAGAACAGTAGTCGTATCTGTGTCTTAGTCATTCTATACGTAGAGAAAAGTAGTAGTATCTGTGTCTTAGTCATTCAATACGTAGAGAACAGTCGTCGTATCTGTGTCTTAATCATTCAATACGTAGAGAACAGTCGTCGTATCTGTGTCTTAGTCATTCAATACGTAGAGAGCAGTCGTCGTATCTGTGTCTTAGTCATTCAATACGTAGAGAACAGTAGTCGTATCTGTGTCTTAGTCATTCAATACGTAGAGAACAGTAGTCGTATCTGTGTCTTAGTCATTCAATACGTAGAGAACAGTAGTCGTATCTGTGTCTTAGTCATTCAATACGTAGAGAACAGTAGTCGTATCTGTGTCTTAGCCATTCAATACGTAGAGAACGGTCGTCGTATCTGTGTCTTAGTCATTCAATACGTAGAGAACAGTAGTCGTATCTGTGTCTTAGTCATTCAATACGTAGAGAACAGTAGTCGTATCTGTGTCTTAGTCATTCTATGCGTAGAGAACAGTCGTCGTATCTGTGTCTTAGTCATTCAATACGTAGAGAACAGTCGTCGTATCCGTGTCTTACTCATTCAATACGTAGAGAACAGTCGTCGTATCTGTGTCTTAGTCATTCTATACGTAGAGAACAGTCGTCGTATCTGTGTCTTAGTCATTCAATACGTAGAGAACAGTAGTCGTATCTGTGTCTTAGTCATTCAATACGTAGAGAACAGTCGTCGTATCTGTGTCTTAGTCATTCAATACGTAGAGAACAGTAGTCGTATCTGTGTCTTAGTCATTCAATACGTAGAGAACAGTCGTCGTATCTGTGTCTTAGTCATTCTATTAAAGTTCGTCATTGAAATGTATGCAAATGTTGTAGCTAACCTGTATATAACTACAACTCTGTAAGTATTCTTAAATGATGTAAATATAAATATGAGATAGTGTACAGTAAAAAATCTGTTTTTTGTTTGTTTTGATAGTGCTTAACACCACTTTCAACAATATTTCAGTTATATCGTGCCGGTCAGTTTTATTGGTGGAGGAAACCGGAGGACCCGGAGAAAAACACCGACCTGTCGCAAGTCACTGACAAATTTTATCACATAATGTTGTACACCTCGCCCTGATCGAGATTCGAACTCACAACATCAGTGGTGATAGACACTGATTGCATAGGTAGCTGTAAATCCAACTACCATACGATCACGGCCACGACGGCCCCTTTGAATAACAATAATGATATATTCATATAAAAATGGCTCAATGTAGATTTGTTGAAGAGGAATTAATCTAAGAAGAGTTTGAAGATATCAAAGGGGTAATCATAATCCTTTTCCCTCAAGACAGTAATTTGTCATACAGTAAATCATTTTGTGATTTTTTATGAAAGAATGCTTAAGATAATTAACTAATAAATCAATGTAAACTGCCCAAGTGCTGCCATGATTGCCCTTTGGTACTACTCTCATGCATGCTAAAATATCTTCATTACCGGGCATAATCTGTTTTATTGGACATTGTAAATCAAGTGATTGTATCTTATAGAGTTAGTTATGCATAGGTTAATATAGATGAGATGGGAAAATATAGAAATAAATCTAAATTAAAATCTAGAAAATTGATGCCAATCATACGTAACTACATCAACGGTACTTCAAAACAGGAAGCTACATTGCATGGCAGTATCCATTTTTTTAGAGGTTGATGGGAGAAACTGATAAATACTACCACGATCAGTATCAAGATAAATAGAATAACGACAGGCTGAAGGCCGAGACAGACGTTATCACTAGTATCGGAGTGAATTCCATAGAACACACTGTGATGCCAGTGATAAGGTGCGTCGAGACCTTTAAAACTGATTGATTGATTTTTGGTGCTTTAACGCCACTTTCAGCAATATTTCAGCTATATCATGGCGACCAGTTTTAGTGGTGGAAGAAGACGGAATACCCGGAGAGAACCACCGATCATGGGCAAGCAACTGGTAAACTTTATCACTTGCGACTGCGAGTCGAGTGCACCCTTTTTTGTAATGTACAAAGCCGGGCACGAATCCACGCCGTAATGGTGATAGGCTTGTATGAGTTGTTAGGTAATTCAACTACCTAACTCATCGAGCCACCCGGGCCCCTCAATACTGACGTTACTACTTTTATCGGTTACTTCAATCATGTGTTTGACATCACGCTAACCGATGATTTTCAGCATCAGAATAAGTTGACCAATCAGCAAGTAAATTGCCAAAATATTTATCATTTATATGTATGGACAGCTGAGGTACCATGATTGCACAGAGAACTTTAGATAATGATCATGAGAAATCTTAACTTAAGTCATATCTTCTGTAAATATATCGTCATCCTTATGACTTTGGTACTGTAAACGGAATTCTAAAATAATAGCAGTTTTGTTTCTAGTATCAACTAATTAAATAACAGGATTTTACAATTATAACTTCAAGATGTATGTCATTGATGGAACAGAGGATAATAAGCCTTCCAGAATACCTCATGTCATTCCACGTGTTTTGTGTGAGTTCATTGTTTTCCTTTGTTTTTCCTGCGTTAGTGTTGTCATGGTTATGTCTCTAGATCATGTACTATGCTACATTGTATCTCATTAAACTTGTTTATATTTGTCTTTGTATCATTATGTTTTACAATAAACGTATTATTTAGTGATATTTATATAAATAATCAATTATACTAAGACTAAGTTCAATCGGATATTTACTGTGACGTGAAATTAAAGCAAATGAGTATGATATATAACGAACAAGGAAAGGATGTGACAATATGTCATTAATACTTTGTCTAATACAGTTATAGAATCAACTTAAACAATTATGCTGTATCAGTCAAAATCTGCAACTATGTAATATCTTACTTTTCAGAATACAAAAGTATATCTAGTACACATATAAATCGTATTCTAAGAGGAATTATAATCATTAATTTTTGGACTTTGAAGAAACATGTTTCAATACTTTGCATAACATATTGTTTCTTACTCCATTTCCGATGCAATACTACGATTTTAAATTGCCGATACGCTACAGTGGTTATAATGTATTTCGCATGATTATTATTGACGATTTGTTATCTTCATCAATCACATAGTTGTTATTCCACAATTCATTTCCTAGTAAGTATGATCTGAAACTTTATATCTCACAGTGGTTCGGCACTGACATTATTTATTAGCCATATTTATTATTGAAACTGTATACCTCACAGTGGTTCCGCACTGACATTATTTATTAGCCATATTTATTATTGAAACTTTATATCTCACAGTGGTTCCGCACTGACATTATTTATTAGCCATATTTATTATTGAAACTTTATATCTCACAGTGGTTCTGCACTGACATTATTTATTAGCCATATTTATTACTGAAACTTTATATCTCACAGTGGTTCGGCACTGACATTATTTATTAGCCATATTTATTATTGAAACTTTATATCTCACAGTGGTTCCGCACTGACATTATTTATTAGCCATATTTATTATTGAAACTTTATATCTCACAGTGGTTCCGCACTGACATTATTTATTAGCCATATTTATTATTGAAACTTTATATCTCACAGTGGTTCGGCACTGACATTATTTATTAGCCATATTTATTATTGAAACTTTGTATCTCACAGTGGTTCCGCACTGACATTATTTATTAGCCATATTTATTATTGAAACTTTATATCTCACAGTGGTTTCGCACTGACATTATTTATTAGCCATATTTATTATTGAAATTTTATATCTCACAGTGGTTCCGCACTGACATTATTTATTAGCCATATTTATTATTGAAATTTTATATCTCACAGTGGTTCCGCACTGACATTATTTATTAGCCATTATTGACATTTACAGCTCCCAAATCATATAATTATTGTCAAAACTAAGATTATCCTCCGTCAGACATAGCTGACCTCAGACATAGTTGACCCCAGCCTAATTTAGATATCCTGTGTATGCTCATTTGGTTTTATTGATCTCAAACACTTTTAAAATACTTGGTTTTCCAATCTTTCGATTTTCAGCGTACCTCATAAAGGTTATTCCAGGAACGTGCACACTTATTTGATATCTACGTTTTTATTACATATTATTATACCTCAGTATATACTTTCTTAAAGCTTTTTTAAAGAAATAAATATGCTATTGTTTCACATTTTTAACACTGAGACTATTGACAGGTCCATAGTTTTCAAGACTATTGACTGCCGCTAAACTATTTACTGGCAATTTAAACAACTTTCGCGGAATTTTTAATTGGACGTTGCTTATTGGATAAACTATGGTAATTGTTATGCGTGATCCTCTGGCGTTATCGTCGCTATGGAGAAACTCGGATTTTTTTTTTCAAAATTTCAAAAATTAAAAAACAAAATCAAAATTTGTGAAATTTTGGAAATTTTTGGAAAATTTTGAAATCTTATGAAAATTTTGAAATCTTATAAAAAATTTCATAAGATTTCAAAATTTTCAAAAAATTTCAAAAATTTCAGTTTTCATAAAATTTCATAAAATTTCAAAATTTAAAAAAAAATTATATAAAATATATAAAAAAAATTCAAAATTTTCATAAAACTTGTAGTCACCATGTACATTTATGTTGAAATCTACTTTCTCAAAAGAATCAGACTCTTATGAATGACGGGAAATAGCATAACAATGTCCATGAGACAATATTCAGATTTATAATGCAAAATACTGGCAAAAGATGCATGATTTTAACAAACTTGCTATTCCCGAATACACAGTCTATAAGTATTTCATTATACCGAAAAACATTAGATTCATAGTTGAATGATCATCTCAAAATGATAAAGACCAATAAAATCATGCATCTTTTGCCAGTATTTTGCATTATAAATCTGAATATTGTCTCATGGACATTGTTATGCTATTTCCCCAGTCATTCATTCATAAGAGTCTGATTCTTTTGAGAAAGTAGATTTCAACATAAATGTACATGGTGACTACAAGTTTTATGAAAATTTTTGAAATTTTTTGAAATTTTAAAATTTTGTGAAAATTTAGAAATTTTGAACTTTAAAGTTTTTATTTTTTTTTTTTATTTTATAATTTTTGATCTTTTTTTTTTTTAAATTTTTAAATTTTATGAAATTTTATGAAAACTGAAATTTTTGAAATTTTTTGAAAATTTTGAAATCTTATGAAATTTTTTATAAGATTTCAAAATTTTCATAAGATTTCAAAATTTTCCAAAAATTTCCAAAATTTCATAAATTTTGATTTTTTTTTTTAATTTTTGAAATTTTGAAAAAAAAAATCCGAGTTTCTCCATAGCGACGATAACGCCAGAGGATCACGCATAACAATTACCGTAGTTTATCCAATAAGCAACGTCCAATTAAAAATTCCGCGAAAGTTGTTTAAATTGCCAGTAAATAGTTCAGCGGCAGTCAATAGTCTTGAAAACTATGGACCGGTCAATAGTCTCAGTGTTAAAAATGTGAAACAATAGCATATTTATTTCTTTAAAAAAGCTTTAAGAAAGTATATACTGAGGTATAATAACATCAGATAGTAATATCAGAAATGACTATTTCATTTTATAATAACTATAATATCAGAAATGACTATTTCATTTTATAATAACTATAATATCAGAAATGACTATTTCATTTTATAATAACTATAATATCAGAAATGACTATTTCATTTTATAATAACTAGTATGTACTCAGGGCTTCCCTTTTCAACATAATCTAACAGTTTCATTCTACCAGGACAAAAGGAATTTCAATTACATCAATGAAATCAACAAATTCATATTTAAACATTATCAACTATTTAAATAAAAACGGAGAACTTTATTAGCTCTTTAAATAAAGAAGTAGACATCATATATAGTGCAGACGAATAACCTTCATCAGGTACGTTCAAAGTCAAAAAACGTATAATTATAATGGTAACTGTAAATTATCTGCTAAAATAAATAGTGAACTAACTAAGCTAACTCCTTCTCAACATGTCAACGATAATTTTGTCTGCAACTTTCATTTACTCACGACAATACACACTGAATATTTTGTTTTTAATTATTGTTGAGTTCAATACGCTTAAAGGACCATCGAGTCTGTACTAATATCCGTCTTATTATATTAAACACCAATCTAATTGTTGATTATGTTGAAAGGAAATATGTTTCTGAAACCAAAAACTATTATTTGATATATTTTGTCACGTTTATAATGGCAGAAATAATCGACATAAAAACAATCAATAGAAGTTAATGAAACAACAAATACAGATTCCATTAAATGGCGACGTATGTTAAGATTGGATAATTTGATATAATATTTTTAGAGTTATAAATGGCGACGGATGTATGCTAAGATTGGATAATTTGATATAATATTTTTAGAGTTATAAATGGCGACGGATGTATGCTAAGATTGGATAATTTGATATAATATGTTTAGAGCTATAAACCAGCTGTGTTTATATGTGATAGTCACATTAGGCGCAAACGCTTTGTATCTTAATATTATTTACAAATCCATTAATTGTTTTCTTACAAGAATGTTACTAGATATGAAGTTTAAATCTCCTCAATTTCCTTTGTTAAATATGAGCCTATCGCCCATGGTGATCTGCAGCGTCATCGATTAACTACAAGCGATCTCGAATACGTTAGCGTCTTCAGTTTACTACATTGTCCTCGATGAACCACAGTTTCTTCGGTTAACTACAGTGTATGTGGTTAACTACAGCGCAAGCGTTTAACCACAGCGTCCTTAGTTAACTACATCATCTTCGGTTAACGATGAACTACATCGTCTGCGGTTGACTTTCTACATAGCAGTAAGCACATTTTTGTTTCGTTGTGTAGTATTTTGCTTTCACATATTCTAGTCTTTACAACATTTCAGTATCACCACCTATGATATATTGAAAGTCATATCTGAAACATGTAATTGTAATGTCTTCAAAACAACAACATGTGTGTACATCCTATACAGATTATCTAGAATACCATTACCAATGTAAATACTAAATCTCCAATTACAATTATGTTTTTATTATCTTGACATTAACAACAAATGACAATTGAGTTATAACATTAAAATGGAGGAAAAAAACAGAATACCGCATTGTCGGAACAGTTCCAAAATCTAATATATAAAAAACGTAGAAACGGGGACGAAATCGAGACCTTTAAAACGTATATACACCTTCCTTGTTTGATACAGGCACTTTAATAATGCGGGTTTACATACGTTTATGAACCCCTCTTATTTATATTATATGATTACCCACATTGTAAGATATCTGTTGTTCAAGTACTCACGTTCCTACTTTTTCTGCATATGGAGTTTATATATAAGCAGTATGTATACTATTATAGAACATATATCTGAACATTCTGGAATCGAGATAAGCTTATCGATCTAACAAGCTTACAGAGATTATACAATAGTCGTCGATATAACAAGCTTATAAAAAGTCTCACCCGTCAACGAAAACCACGCTTACAAAAAGGCCACACCCGTCCACGACAAACACGCTTACAAAAAAGCCACACCCGTCAACGACAAATACGCTTACAAAAAAGCCACACCCGTCAACGACAAACACGCTTACAAAAAAACACACCCGTCAACGACCAACTCGCTTACAAAAAAGCCACACCCGTCAACGACAAACACGCTTACAAAAAAGCCACACCCGTCAACGACAAACACGCTTACAAAAATGCCACATCCGTCAACGACAAACGATTACAAAAAAGCCACACCCGTCAACGACAAACACGCTTACAAAAAAACACACTCGTCAACGACAAACGCTTACAAAAAGCCACACCCGTCAACGACAAACACGCTTACAAAAAAGCCACACCCGTTAACGACAAACACGCTTACAAAAATGCCACATCCGTCAACGACAAACGTTTACAAAAAAGCCACACCCGTCAACGACAAACACGCTTACAAAAAAACACACTCGTCAACGACAAACGCTTACAAAAAGCCACACCCGTCAACGACAAACACGCTTACAAAAAAGCCACACCCGTCAACGACAAACACGCTTACAAAAAACCACACTCGTCAACGACAAACACGCTTACAAAAAAGACACAGTCGTCAACTACAAACACGCTTACAAAAAACCCACACCCGTCAACGACAAACACGCTTACAGAAAAACCACACTCGTCAACGACAAACACGCTTACAAAAAAGCCACACCCGTCAACCACAAACATGCTTACAAAAAAGCCACACCCGTCATCGACAAACACGCTTACAAAAAAGTCACACCCGTCATCGACAAATACGCTTACAAAAAAGTCACACCCGTCATCGACAAATACGCTTACAAAAAAGTCACACCCGTCATCGACAAACACGCTTACAAGGGTGTGTAACTGCGACATAGTATTCATATTTCTCTTCATAATTACCAAAAAAAAATTTGTAACTGACACCTCAGTTTCAGAATTCTATTCCTAATTAGCATAAAAAAGCTGTGTAACTGATCCCTTAATCTTCAAATTTCCATTCCCAATTACCGTAAAAAGGTATTCAACTGATTCCTTAATCTTCAAATTTCCATTCCCAATTACCGTAGAAAAAGTATGTAACTTATTCCTTAATCTTCAAATGTCCATTCACAATTACCATAAATAGAGTACGTAATCGACCCTAAGTCTTCAGATTTCTCTTCATATTTGCCATTAAAACAGAATGTAACCTTCCAACAGTCTTCAGATTTCTTGTCTTAATTACTAATGATCCTCTAAATACACATGTATCTTGGGTCAGGGTACATTTAATTTCAGGACTACATGTAATATCACACGACTAAATTACCTTACACATGCTATTAATATGATGTTTTATACTACAAAATAAAATTTTAAAAAACCTGAATGATTTGCATGTCTCTCGGTACATACTCCGTTAAATCAAACAATCGAGACCCTAACACACAAATACATAATACACGTTCCAGGCTTGGTACGGATACTTCAATAAAAGGTGGCCTGGTTAAACTCATTATATGAGTCCAAACCTTCCTTCTTAGTGAAATGATGCGGTTCTACAAATAATTTCCACATGTGAGTAAAATGCCAACCCTCATATAACACCGGCCAAAAAGAGTTATGAAATACCAACCCTCATATAACACCGGTCAAAACGAGTTATAAAATGCCAACCCTCATATAACACCGGCCACAAAGTGTTATAAAATGCCAACCCTCATATAACAACGGCCAAAAAGAGTTATAAAATGCCAACTCTATATATAACACCGGCCAAAAAGAGCTATTAAATGCCAATCCTCATATAACACCGGCCAAAAAGAGTCATAAAATGCCAATCCTCATATAACACCAGACAAAAAGAGTTATAAAATGCCAACCCTTATATAACACCGGCCAAAAAGATTTATAAAATGTCAATCCTATATATAACACCGGCCAAAAAGACCTAAGAAATGCCAACCCTCATATAACACCGGCTAAAAAGATCTATAAAATGCCAACCCTCGTATAACACCGGCCAAAAAAAGCTATGAAATGCCAACCCTCATATAACACCGGCCACAAAGAGTTATAAAATGCCAACCCTCATATAACACCGGCCAAAAAGAGTTATAAAATGCCAACCCTCATATAACACCGGCCAAAAAGAGCTATGAAATACCAACCCTCATATAACACCGGCCAAAAAGTTATGAAATGCCAACCCTCATATAACACCGGTCAAAAAGAGTTATAAAATGCCAACCCTCATATAACACCGGCCAAAAAGTGTAATAAAATGCCAACCCTATATATAACACCGGCCAAAAAGAGCTATAAAATGCCAATCCCCATATAACACCGGCCACAAAGTGTTATAAAATGCCAAAACTCATATAACACCGGCCAAAAAGTGTTATAAAATGCCAACCCTATATATAACACCGGCCAAAAAGAGCTATAAAATGCCAATCCTCATATAACACCGGCCAAAAAGTGTTATAAAATGCCAACCCTATATATAACACCGGCCAAAAAGAGCTATAAAATGCCAATCCTCATATAACACCGGCAAAAAAGAGTTATGAAATGCCAACCCTCATATAACACCGTCCAAAAAGAGCTATGAAATGCCAACCCTCATATAACACCGGCCACAAAGAGTTATCAAATGCCAACCCTCATATAACACCGGCCAAAAAGAGTTATAAAATACCAACCCTCATATAACACCGGCCAAAAACAGTTATAAAATGCCAACCCTCATATAACACCTGCCAAAAACAGTTATAAAATGCCAACCCTCATATAACACCGGCCAAAAAGTGTTATAAAATGCCAATCCTCATATAACACCGGCCAAAAAGAGTTATAAAATGCCAACCCTCATATAACACCGGCCAAAAAGAGCTATGAAATGCCAACCCTCATATAACACCGCCAAAAAGAGCTATGAAATGCCAACCCTCATATAACACCGGCCAAAAAGAGCTATTAAATGCCAATCCTCATATAACACCGGCCACAAAGTGTTATAAAATGCCAATCCTCATATAACACCGGCCAAAAAGAGTTATAAAATGGCAACCCTCATATAACACCGGCCAAAAAGAGCTATGAAATGCCAACCCTCATATAACACCGCCAAAAAGAGCTATTAAATGCCAACCCTCATATAACACCGGCCAAAAAGAGCTATTAAATGCCAAACCTCATATAACACCGGCCAAAAACAGTTATAAAATGCCAACCCTATATATAACACCGGCCAAAAAGAGCTATTAAATGCCAATCCTCATATAACACCGGCCAAAAAGAGTCATAAAATGCCAATCCTCATATAACACCAGACAAAAAGAGTTATAAAATGCCAACCCTCATATAACACCGGCCAAAAAGAGTTATGAAATGCCAACCCTCATATAACACCGGCCAAAAAGAGCTATGAAATGCCAACCCTCATATAACACCGGTCAAAAATAGTTATAAAATGCCAACCCTCATATAACACCGGCCACAAAGTGTTATAAAATGCCAACCCTCATATAACACCGGCCAAAAAGTGTTATAAAATGCCAACCCTATATATAACACCGGCCAAAAAGAGCTATAAAATGCCAATCCTCATATAACACCGGCCAAAAAGAGTTATAAAATGCCAATCCTCATATAGCACCGGCCAAGAGTTATAAAGTACCAGCCCTCATATAACACCGGTCTAAAAGAGCTATAAAATGCCAACCCTCATATAACACCGGCCAAAAAGAGCTATGAAATGCCAACCATCATATAACACCGGCCAAAAAGAGCTATTAAATGCCAACCCTCATATAACACCGGCCAAAAAGAGTTACAAAATACCAACCCTCATATAATACCGGCCACAAAGAGTTATAAAATGCCAACCCTATATATAACACCGGCCAAAAAGAGTTATGAAATGCCAACCCTCATATAACACCGGCCAAAAAGAGCTATGAAATGCCAACCCTCATATAACACCGTCCAAAAAGAGCTATGAAATGCCAGCTCTCATATAACACCGGCCACAAAGAGTTATAAAATGCCAACCCTCATATAACACCGGCCAAAAAGAGTTATAAAATACCAACCCTCATATAACACCGGCCAAAAAGAGTTATAAAATGCCAACCCTCATATAACACCGGCCAAAAAGAGTTATAAAATGCCAACTCTCATATAACACCAGCCACAAAGTGTTATAAAATGCCAACCCTCATATAACACCGGCCAATAAGAGCTATGAAATGCCAACCATCATATAACACCGGCCAAAAAGAGTTACAAAATACCAACCCTCATATAACACCGGCCACAAAGAGTTATAAAATGCCAACCCTATATATAACACCGGCCAAAAAGAGTTATGAAATGCCAACCCTCATATAACACCGGCCAAAAAGAGCTATGAAATGCCAACCCTCATATAACACCGTCCAAAAAGAGCTATGAAATGCCAGCTCTCATATAACACCGGCCACAAAGAGTTATAAAATGCCAACCCTCATATAACACCGGCCAAAAAGAGTTATAAAATACCAACCCTCATATAACACCGGCCAAAAAGAGTTATAAAATGCCAACCCTCATATAACACCGGCCAAAAAGAGTTATAAAATGCCAACTCTCATATAACACCAGCCACACAGTGTTATAAAATGCCAACCCTCATATAACACCGGCCAAAAAGAGTTATAAAATGCCAACCCTATGTATAACACCGGCCAAAAAGAGTTATGAAATGCCAACCCTCATATAACACCGGCCACAAAGTGTTATAAAATGCCAACCCTCATATAACACCGGCCAAAAAGAGCTATAAAATGCCAACCCTCATATAACACCGGCCAAAAAGAGTTATAAAATGCCAACCCTCATATAACACCGGCCAAAAAGAGTTATAAAATGCCAACCCTCATATAACACCGGCCAAAAAGAGTTATGAAATACCAACCCTCATATAACACCGATCAAAAAGAGTTATAAAATGCCAACCCTCATATAACACCGGCCAAAAAGAGTTATAAAATGCCAACCCTATATATAACACCGGCCAAAAAGAGTTATGAAATGCGAACCCTCATATAACAGCGGCCAAAAAGAGTTATGAAATGCCAACCCTCATATAACACCGGCCAAAAAGAGCTAAAAAATGCTAACCCTCATATAACACCGGCCAAAAAGAGCTAAAAAATACCAACCCTCATATAACACCGGCCACAAAGCGTTATTATAAAGAACGCTATAATCTTGAAAATTATACATAATACGGTACGTGAAACTTGTCTAAACTGACACATGAATAAAGCAGAATGCTGTATAAACCGAACTGTAAATAAAGTCCCTATATAGGAAATATTTGTGAATTTAATCTGTATATACAGAACAACTGTATATTCTGAACGTTGGTGCCGGTGGGGTTCGGTTTAGACCGGTTTGACTGTATGTTAAATCTTCTTGACACAGAACATATGTATAATAGTAGTTCTATTAAAGAGGTTAAATAACTTGTATAACATGTCTATGACTATCATTTCAGAAGTGCATGTATATTTGAATATGCACTTCGCTGACTTTTTGTCTTCTCTTTTATCTCCGATTCACATCCAATTTGTGCTAGTTTGAAGTGCTCTATTATTATCTATATAAAATTAGCATGCATCAAATCAATATAAAATATGGTTTCAGTTACGATATTTTAGTATCTATAAATTCAATGCACAGGCAATTTTATACACACTACAAAATGTATCATGACACTTGAGCATGCCAACACCTTGCAGTGCAGAATACTTACTGTCAAAGCCAACTGACATAGAGTAAAAAATACTTTCTGAAGTGTTTCTTTGAAGTTCAGAATAGCATATAAAGAAACACAATACAATGATATATTGTCTTTCTATCAAACGTGTTTATCCTTAATAGGCTTAGTGTATATTTTTGTCTTTTTAATCATAGGGTCATCAGGAGTACTATTATATGGTCTCATAATCAATAGGACTCTTATGGTAGGTACACTATCATAATAATGTTACCTATACAATTCAAGCTCTTACATGACTTTCATCACGATCCCATCAGAATAAGGTTGTATATTATACTTTATGCAAATTTCTAGACTATTGATACAAATGCCATTGGTCGATTAGAAAATGGTATTTTTCACTAATTTTACGAAGCTCCACCTTCGTATCAATACCACATCATGCAGCCCCGCCTCCTTCTAGCAACGGGTGGTATTCTGTGTTGGCAATGGGTGTTACTGCAATACCACCCTCCGGACCGGAAACAGTCCATTCCGTCAAAGTTTGTAATTTAGTTTTACAAATAAATAAACAAAAAGACGACAGTACGCTCTTGGACATTCAGACCAGGTTAAGTGACAAAAGGAAGGGTGAAATTTCAGATTATTTGAATGATACTCTGACAAATCCCTGTGGTCAAAAGTTCGCAAAGACAACTCTGCCATCCAACACTGAGAATATGTCAAATGTGGGAAGTAATGAAAACAATTCAAGCGATATCAATACCACAGATGTAGATTTTCTTTTTGCCGATACTGATTGACAAGCACTGTTTGACATTGATCTTGAATTGCAAAATGTACCCCTTCAAATGTTCCAAGTAACCCCGTTCAGGGTGTTCAGTCTATGCCAGTACAATTCAACAGCCTCATGGAGGCTAATAACCGAAATGTGATGCCAGTCGTATCCAATTATAACTGTACCGTTCATTTCAATTTGTATTCAAAATGATGGTTGTGATTCAAACATTTTTATATTGTTACACTTTTACACCATTGTTACAGTTGTTTTTGTTTCCTTGTTAATTAAAAGTTTATTAAATTAGATATTGTAATTTAGTTCTTAGACAATTACCTTAAATCAGTCAGTATTAAAACAACATACGCCATTGACAATGTAATACCAGAGCATTCAGTCTAATATAAAACATGCTGCCTTTAGTTTCGGGTGTTATGGTAGATTACCACACTCAGAAAACAACAATATCACCCTCGACTTCGTCTCGAATGATATTGGTTTTCTGAGTGTGGTAATCTACCATAACACCCTCAATTAAAGGCAGTATGTTTATAATATCAATTCTAACCATTAAAGGACTTTCTTGAACGTATTTATAGAAAAAAAACAATTTAAACATTCTTTCATCTAGCTATTAAAAAAGATAATGTTATGTATCAATTAAAACTTGTGAAATATGTGTTCATTCAGAGATGTCTACTTTATGGACCTTGAATTATTTGACTTAGGATATCACCCATGCTCCTCATTGTAAATTGTACTGTTCTGGATAAAATACAAACAACAATGAGAGTTTCCCATTGGAATTTTAACCCTAATGCTAAAACGACAATTGTCAGAACGAACATAAAGGTTGGCTAGTAAATATCTCATCACATAATCAAGTTCTGTCTAAAGTTCAATGACAATATTTATCACTTTGTCCATATCTTGATATGAATTTGTACTCATTACTGCATATGACTATTTGATTGAAATTCTCTTCGTATTTGCTGAATAACTACATGCAAAGTAGTAAAATTATAAATGGCAGGAAATAAACTGACAATATTCAGAAAAGATCTGTGACAATTAATTAGTGGTGGCATAGTAAGGAATGTACTTATATGAAATTAAATCTAAAAATGTGTTTTCTTGTAATCTAGGCCACAAAGACATAGTGTGATGAAGCGTCTTTCTCTATCTTTCACGATAATTAAATCTCCAGGTTAAAAATAAATGTTGATACATTAATGTCAAATTGAATTTACTATAAATAAAATAAAAAATAAAATAAAAAATACAACATCGTCGGAAAAGTTCCAAAATCCAATAGAAAAATGGTAGAGGTAAAATCTTAACAAATATATACATGTCCGGTCACTATCCTGGCTTAGTACAGTCGCTCTCATTTTGAAAAAACGCGGTTAAACTAGTTGTATGTACTGATCTGACATTAAATTTGATTTGATTGTAATCTAGGACACACAGACATAGTGTAAATTTGGTTAAGGCGTCTTTCTCGATTCTGCACAATAATTAAATCTCCCAGTTAAAAATATATGTTGATGCATTTATGTCAAATTAATCTGACTATATATTTAATTAAGAATATTAGTGTTTATTGTGATTTTCATCATTTATCAGTTACTATGTGACTATCAGACCTGTAGGAGAGGAAAGCCTTGACTTTCTCTACAAAGATTTATCCCCTCCTCGAATTTATTTTTACCTCGAGTCGTTAATTTTACCTCTACATTCTAAATAGCAACTTCTCGTTTAAGTGTAAATATGACAAACTTGTCTTACGTCACCTACCATGTTTTGTCTCCATTATAAGTACCGGCTGACATTAACAACAATTCAAAAAAACATCCACTCGAATGTTTTATGCTACACTTCTGCTACAAAAAATGAACGAAAAACCATGTTAAATCTTCTATGACACGCGAATAATCATACACATTCAAAACAAAACGATGCAAATAGAGGAAATGGCATTGCTGCACAAAATGTCATCTCTCAGATGTCCTTTAGTCTAACAGTTTTCATTTCTGACCGTTTAAACTTTATTTTTAACTAACAAATGGTAGACGATGTTGTAAGAATTATTGACTTATCTTTTTATTTTATTTTGTGCTAGTGCAAATAAATTTTATTTCTACTGACAATGCGCGTATGTTATGTCTATCCTGCTATGCTAACGGGTCTAGAACTACTGCAAATGCCAAAAATAGCAGAAACATGCTTCATTCCAATCGCTTTCAATGGTGTGCTCTATCACGCCTGCTCTTATACTGCTACCGTTATTTACTGTTCGCTCTTAACAACAAACCTATAATTTGGTCAGTGACCGTATTTAGCAAACAGTTATGCAGTCAATGGAACTTAACTGTTCAAACAGAACAACTGCAAGATAAATTACAAAAAAACCTTCATCCATAGAGAGAGATTTATAATATCAACAACTAATTGTAATAAACCCAGAAGAAAACTTGTATACACACGGTAATCAGACCGGCCAACCTGACGACATCAATTTTATAGATTGACTTATACTTAATTGCCGGATTATCAGATATAATATCATTCTTGGCAATAGTTTTGCTTGGTTACCCGTCTGGTAAACTGTTAAAGATGTCGATTACTTGAGTGACAACAGAAACACGAACGACGACTTGTAATTACAAATATATAAATCAATAACTTTATTGTTAAACTTGTAATGCTTCAGTAAAGTGAATCATGTTTTCTGCTATATTTATTAGACGTATTATAAAATCTAATGTCTAATTATAATTATATACCGTCTAAATAACTAGACAAGCTCCTTTCATATATCATTTACAAAATGTCACATTTTTCATTCAGAAACCAGGGGCGGATCCAGGATTTCAAGTTAGGGGGGCGCACTTAAAAAAATGTACCGAGTGGAGGGAGGCGCGAAAATTTTTGGGGTATTTCGTGTGAAAAATCACGATTTTACGCCAACAAATCATATTTTTTCCAATTGGGGAGGGAGGCGCGAAAATTTGTGGGGTATTTCGTGTGAAAAATCCCGATTTTACGCCAATTTTTTTTTTTTTTTCCAATTTTAGGGGGGCGCGCCGGGTGCGCCCCCGCCCCCTGGATCCGCCCCTGGAAACATCATCCCAAGCTTAAATTACTGAAACCACAAGTATAAGAAAGATTTATTTTCTATGTTCATTAGGATCTGTATGTTACGTGCATGTCTATGTTCATTAGGATCTGTATGTAACGTGCATGGAAAGTGAGGATTGTACCTCACATATGTATGTTACGTGCATGGAGAGTGAGGATTGTACCTCACATGGAGAGTGAGGATTGTACCTCACATGTATGTTACGTGCATGGAGAGTGAGGATTGTACCTCACATATGTATGTTACGTGCATGGAGAGTGAGGATTGCACCTCACATGGAGAGTGAGGATTGTACCTCACATATGTATGTTACGTGCATGGAGAGTGAGGATTGTACCTCACATATGTATGTTACGTGCATGGAAAGTGAGGATTGTACCTCACATGGAGAGTGAGGATTGTATCTCAAATCAGTTTTTAGTGTGGTTCGTGTTACTCGATCTTTAGTTTTATGTGAATGTTTTGTAGATCGTTGTTTGTCCTTTTGTACTTTTTCTTTTGACCATTGTGTTGTCTGTTCTTCTTCGATATACGGATTCTGATTACCCCTTTGGTATCTTCAAACTCTTCTTCTATGTCTTATATCTATGCCACAGAGTTCCATCGTGAACGCCATATATGGGATGACAGATGGCTACTCGTCTTTGGTGATGCTATCGTTTCTTTGTGTGTAGGGTCATATATTCCGAACTCTTCCAGTCGAGTCGAGTTCACCCTTTTTGTAATTTAGAAAGCCGGGCGCGAACCCACGCCGTATTGGTGATAGGCTTGTATTAGTTGCTAGGTAATCCAACTACCTAACTCACTGAGCCAACCGGGCCCTACCTTTCTTATTCTGGTACTCTACAGTGCTTGTGTTGTGTAATTTAATATTAGTTTAGCCGTTCTCTATTGCAATCAGGAATAATACAAATCGCTTAATAAAGGAATGAAGACATATTAAATTCTCTATTTTGCATAATAATACAATAAAAGGCGAGACATCGCTCTAAAATATCACTTTGTGCTTACACTGAACGGAATCAAATTAAACCCATATGACACAGTGATTTAGTAACATATTTGATTTAAACACTATATGATGCTTAACTTCAACAAATATACATTAAAAATCTATATTTGTCTCCGCTAATTTTAAAGAAATTCATCGTAACGTGCTACTTGTTCAAAATTCCTATTCTAAAATGTGAAATTGGAAATTTATTTTCATCTTATTACACTAGGAGAACAGGTGGAGGTCTACATGGCTCAACACACAAGGGGTCTTCTCGATGTGGCTTGTGAGGAGCCAGGTGATGTTTGTACCTCTTAATGTCATTATTTTGGGGGTCTTTTTTGGGGCTTGGAATTCCCAATGACATTAATTATGGCAGTCCAGTTTGGCTTAGAATTCATAATATCATTATTTATGGGAGCTCAATGGGGCTTAGAATTCCTAATGTAATTATTTATGAGAGCCCAGTGGATTTGGAAATCCTGATGTCATTATTTATGAGAGCCCAGTGGATTTGGAATTCCTAATGTAATTATTTATGAGAGCCCAGTGGATTTGGAATTCCTAATGTAATTATTTATGAGAGCCCAGTGGATTTGGAATTCCTAATGTCATTATTCATAAGAGACCAATGGGCTTGGAATTCCTAATGTTATTATTTATGGGAGTTTAGTGGGCTTAGAATTCCTAATGTCATTATTAATAAATAACTTGGAGCTGCTTAGAATTTGTAATGTCATTATTTATAGTTAACATGTGGAGCCAGTGATTCCTTATTATATCATTTATAGAAAACTTGTGAAGCTTGGATTTCCTTTTATCATTATTCAGATAACTAAAGTACATTTACATTTATAACGATATATATTCCAATGAATGTTCATTGTTTTAAACGAAGTGAGTATTATGTTGTGTTGTATACTATACGGAAGTGACAAAAAAAACCCACTCACGTTTTCACAAGACATATTTCATAATTCCATAGAGAGAATCATGATTAATGTCCAAATTATAAGTTTTGAAGAAAAAAATAAGTCTGACATTTACTAGAAAATCAATTTTATTAGAAACATGATCTGAATCTAATGCTCTAACGTTTCGATTTTCAAGAGAAGAAAATATGTTATGTCAAAGCTTAGTTTAACCATTGTTCATTTGAAGTCGTAATCATTTGAAAATAAAATCGTTTAAAAAGCTTATAATGGACATTAATTGGAGATTTAATTGATTACAATACAATTAAATGTTCTTCAATGCCTTTCAACAATGTACCACGGGATAACATATTAGCATAATCCCATCTGTCAATGTAAACAAAACAAAAAAACGGATTGATATTTAGTGCAAACCATAGTAGTATTTTATCACGAGTCAAACTCGATTAGATGCCTGTGTAGCATTATAAACAACTGACACTATCAACAGGAATAGTAGAGTGGACATTTATAATCAGTAATACAACAAACGTTGTGATTGGAGGTTAGGGTTATGGTGTTTAACGCCAATTTCGACAATGTTTCAGTTGTATCGATGCGGTCGGTTTTATTGGTGGAGGAAACCAGAGTACCCAGAGAAAACCACCTACCTGCCACAAGTCACTGACAAATTTTTATCACATAATGTGGCATCGAGTACACTTCGCCATGAACGGGATTCGAACTCAGAACTTTAATGGTGGTAGGCACTGATTTAACAGGTAGTTCGAACTGCCATACGATCAAGACCACGCTGCCTCCCGATGTGATTGTATTCGTTATAATATAAATATCTTGGGTCTGTCAAAAATAATTATAAGATGGCTGAAAATATTAATCAATATGATGATATGAAGACCATACTATCAACTCTTTCTAGGTGCCGATAATGGTCGCCGTTTGTAAAACAATAATTACATCCTGTACATCCGATTCGACATATTTAGACAACCAGAATAGACTATGCAGTAATATTACTGCGTATTCAACTTAAATGAAAATGAAAAAACAAAAAATACCACACTGTCGGGCAGGTTCCAACATCTAATAGAAAAATCGTCTAAAAGAGGCGTTATCGATACCGTTACACACGACTGGTTACTTTCCTGGCAAGTGTTTTCTACGACATGTGAGTAAAATGTCAACCCTAACATATAACTAGGTGAGCAGCGTTACTATAAAGAAATCTGAGCCCTAATCTTGAACTTTATAGAAAATATAGTTAATCTTAGTGACACAGGAGTTGACATGAAGGCCTCAACCATCATTTATATATTAGATAGTACACAAGGCCATCAGAAGACATAATAGGGAAAAAATTACTATTGAGGAATAATGAGTGTTATCTAAAGAACGTAGGCAAACGTGATAACAGTATTCAATAAAAACATAGACATCAAATTTGTTGCGCAGAACGTGTTTCTGTAATACCCTTCATCAGGTACACTCAAAACCGAAAGATTGGAAAGCCAAATAATTTAAAGTGCTTGGTAGCAATCAAATCAAAGGACCTAAACATGATAGGTAACATCGGCTAAGGTCACCTATGCCTAAGGGAGGAGAACCTTAGTTGGATTAATAATTACATTATTTAGAAACTGTAAATTTCAATAAAAATATATCTAATAAACCATGTCAGTATCCAAACACTGACTACTGGGCAGATGATACCCTCGGGGACTAATAGTCCACCACCGGAGGTATCGACCCAGTGATAGCAATAAAAACATAGATATCAAATGTGTTGCACTACAAATAAAGAAAGAATAGATTCATCTTTAATTATGATAAATACATACTCCAAAAAACAATTCTATATTATACATGTCCATTATGATTCTGACTAAATTTACAGATATCGTGTGGATGATAACACATTTCTATCAATCTGAAAACATATCCGTCTCCAGAATAAAACAAATATATCATATGTTACAGATTATGTTTTAAAGGAGGAAATTGCTCACTTTAAAACGTGTCAAATGATCTATCACTGTATTAATTATACTGAAGAAAAATAACTCATTATACTGAAGAAAAATAACTCATTATACTAAAGAAAAATAACTCATTATACTAAAGAAAAATAACTCATTATATTAAAGAAAAATAACTCATTATACTGAAGAAAAATAACTCATTTTACTAAAGAAAAATAACTCATTATACTAAAGAAAAATAACTCATTATACTAAAGAAAAATAACTCAATATACTAAAGAAAAATAACTCAATATACTAAAGAAAAATAACTCAATATACTAAAGAAAAATAACTCATTATACTAAAGAAAAATAACTCATTATACTGAAGAAAAATAACTCATTTTACTAAAGAAAAATAACTCATTTTACTAAAGAAAAATAACTCATTTTACTAAAGAAAAATAACTCATTATACTAAAGAAAAATAACTCATTATACAGAAGAAAAATAACTCATTTTACTAAAGAAAAATAACTCAATATACTAAAGAAAAATAACTCATTATACTAAAGAAAAATAACTCATTATACTGAAGAAAAATAACTCATTTTACTAAAGAAAAATAACTCATTTTACTAAAGAAAAATAACTCATTTTACTAAAGAAAAATAACTCATTTTACTAAAGAAAAATAACTCATTTTACTAAAGAAAAATAACTCATTTTACTAAAGAAAAATAACTCATTATACTAAAGAAAAATAACTCAATATACTAAAGAAAAATAACTCATTATACTAAAGAAAAATAACTCATTATACTGAAGAAAAATAACTCATTTTACTAAAGAAAAATAACTCAATATACTAAAGAAAAATAACTCATTATACTAAAGAAAAATAACTCATTATACTGAAGAAAAATAACTCATTTTACTAAAGAAAAATAACTCAATATACTAAAGAAAAATAACTCATTATACTAAAGAAAAATAACTCATTATACTGAAGAAAAATAACTCATTTTACTAAAGAAAAATAACTCAATATACTAAAGAAAAATAACTCATTATACTAAAGAAAAATAACTCATTATACAGAAGAAAAATAACTCATTTTACTAAAGAAAAATAACTCAATATACTAAAGAAAAATAACTCATTATACTAAAGAAAAATAACTCATTATACTGAAGAAAAATAACTCATTTTACTAAAGAAAAATAACTCAATATACTAAAAAAAAATAACTCATTATACTAAAGAAAAATAACTCAATATACTAAAGAAAAATAACTCATTATACTAAAGAAAAATAACTCATTATACTAAAGAAAAATAACTCATTATACTAAAGAAAAATAACTCACTATACTAAAGAAAAATAACTCATTATATTAAAGAAAAATAACTCATTTTACTAAAGAAAAATAACTCATTATACTAAAGAAAAATAACTCATTATACTAAAGAAAAATAACTCATTAAATGATACTTCACTATATTACCAGATCTCATTAAACTGAAAAAGACAACTGTCTCATATCTTTTTTCACAATTAAAAATGTATATTCTGCTGACTATAGTTTCTTACCAATGTCGAATAACTTTTTTGCAATGTCTATTTATGAAGACAGTGGAGTAACTATTTGTTTTTTAGAAGTGTCAAATATTCTATTTGAGTTCTCGATACAAAATGAAAAACAAACGAAACACCGCACAGTTGAAACAGTAGAAAAATCGCAAAAAGATGCAAAATCGATACCCTATATACACGATCACTCACTTACATGGCTTGATACAGGAACTTCAATGAAAAAAGGTGGCGGAGAAAAACTAGTTTTATAGGACCACCCCTCCCTTTTTTCTTGTTGAAATGATGGCGTCATGCAAGTGTTTTCCACATATGTTTAACTTCATTCATTTTATTCAAATCTATTAAAAGTTAAATGTTCTACCTTGTATATCATTCTTCCACACACATCTTTTGTTTTTGCTCCAGCTGTCAAAGCAGTTAACAACGTTGTTGTTGTCTGATGTAAATATTATGTCCATATTTTAAAAGTGGAAATTGTTAACGTAAGCACTTTTTTTAAATACACCTATTTCTGAGATGGATAAGATCAACATACATGTTTTATCTACTCAATGGCTAAACGCCATATCACCGCATCTATATATTCCTGCTATGTAGTGGCTACTACAATTGCAGAAACAACCTTTCAAATTTAGATTATATCACTTCAATAGCAAATGTTCTACCATCAAACTATTCCGTTTCCTTGATTGTAAGTTTACTACCGTTATGGCTTGTCTACCTTTTTAATACCACCCTCCCAGATAAACTCATCCTAGACAAGCATCCATATTTAATTGACTGATGATTCCGTAAATCAGGCTGTCGTTACATAAGTTGTAACGGATATAAGTCCTTTTTTGGTGATGATAACAGGGATAAATGCTGTAATTGAACTCATGAGGACATAATTAACGCTATCAATTGTTTAGCTAAAATATGCTCCTTATAGAAATAGTGTAGTTTGTCCAATTGGATGGCTTTACTGCTATGAATCTCAATTAGTAGCTAAACTAGAATAATACTCTTCTAAGCACACGCTTATTAATGTATCTACTAACAATTACAGGTACCGAGACAATTTCTTAAAATTAAATAATCCAAATTGAATACGACAAACAATGTGAAATTAGCACAGAGAAGACCTTTCTTCCCCCATCGTCGGTCTTCCATTTTTTAAGATGATGACGTTCTTGTGGTCCCATAATATAGCGTTTACATTTCTCGGCTGGTTATATTTGCCCATATTTGTAATACTGTCTTGAATTTTAATTACCATCATCTGGTCATAATTGAAGAGCTTAAGGAAACCAAAGTGGTTATCAGAATACGTATATCGAAGAATGATAGACAACACAATGGTCAAAAGAAAAAGGTCAAAAGGGCAACCAACGGTCTACAAAACACTACACAGAAAACTAAAGACTGAGAATCAAGAACCACATCAAAAATGCGTTTAAACTAATGATGTTGTTTTCATAAATTATTGACAATATTCATTAAATTTTGCTACCGCTATTAAGATATTATGCATAAATAACAATTCTAAAATCAGAGATCTGATCCAAAAATATATTTCTTTCCTGTGTATGTTTCTATGGTGACATCTATTGATACCTCTAAATTTATAAAATCATTGACAAATATTATTCGTAAAGGCTTTGATTTAGCAACTATAGAGGGCCCGGGTGGTTCAATGAGAAGGTAGTTGGATTACCTAGCAACTCATACAAGCCTATTACCAATACGGCGTGGGTTCGCGCACGGCTTTGTAAATTACAAAAAGGGTGCACTCGACTCGCAGCCGCAAGTAACAAAGTTTACTAGTTGCTTGCCCATGGTCGGTGGTTCTCTCCGGGTACTCCGGCTTCTTCCACCACTAAAACTGGTCGCCATGATATAGCTGAAATATTGCTGAAAGTGACGCTAAACACAATAAATCAAATCAAATCATTAGCAACTATAGTTGACTATTTGGGGCATGTTTTTTTTTACTAAAATATTGGTCTTTTGCTGGTAGAACTACTAGGCCCAGCTTGCAATTAAAACAGCACATTTGCATTACATTCAATTATATATGAATATTAAATATCTAATTTCAACAGATTGATAACCAAGTTACTCTGGTCTCCCATGAAGACCATTAATTTCTTTGAAAGTTATTGACTATCTGATATTAAGTCTGTTAGAAGCATTAGTTATTGACTATCTGATATTAAGTCTGTTAGAAGCATTAGTTATTGACTATCTGATATTAAGTCTGTTAGAAGCATTAGTTATTGACTATCTGATATTAAGTCTGTTAGAAGCATTAGTTATTGACTATCTGATATTAAGTCTGTTAGAAGCATTAGTTATTGACTATCTGATATTAAGTCTGTTAGAAGCATTAGTTATTGACTATCTGATATTAAGTCTGTTAGAAGCATTAGTTATTGACTATCTGATATTAAGTCTGTTAGAAGCATTAGTTATTGACTATCTGATATTAAGTCTGTTAGAAGCATTAGTTATTGACTATCTGATATTAAGTCTGTTAGAAGCATTAGTTATTGACTATCTGATATTAAGTCTGTTAGAAGCATTAGTTATTGACTATCTGATATTAAGTCTGTTAGAAGCATTAGTTATTGACTATCTGATATTAAGTCTGTTAGAAGCATTAGTTATTGACTATCTGATATTAAGTCTGTTAGAAGCATTAGTTATTGACTATCTGATATTAAGTCTGTTAGAAGCATTAGTTATTGACTATCTGATATTAAGTCTGTTAGAAGCATTAGTTATTGACTATCTGATATTAAGTCTGTTAGAAGCATTAGTTATCATTTCTCTGTCTTTTGAATAATAGTCGTTTACCAACAGATTCCACCTTCATGACTAGTAGTCAGTTAATTACCAACATTCATCTTTAAATTATTTGGCTTTCCAATCTTTCGATTTTGAGCGTACATGATGAAGGTTATTCCAGAAACGCGTCGTGCGCACTAAATTTGATATCTACGTTTTTATTTGCTGATATGTCTATATAGTTACTTTTTATAGTGCTTAGTCTTTTCTGAATCGAAATGACTCTATGTAGGTATTTTGTATATGTAGTTGATCCAATAATCAAGAGGCTAGTATTGGGATTTCATTAACCGGTTTATCCCGATCACATGTGTGACTCAACCCAAGATCCGAATTCCTATCGGCTTATATCGTGTCTTGTTGTGTTCAATGATTTCATGTGGGGGGGGGGGGGGGGGGGGGGGGGGGGGGAGGGGGGGGTAATTTGTTAGTTTTGTTGATATTGATGGAATTGTTACCCATCATTGTTTCAACTTTCTTTTCATAATTATCTACGAAAACAAAGTAATCGAATCAAATGACCATTTCATTAATCTAGTTGTGATAAAGATATGCTGTAACGACCTAAACATAACAATAATTGAAACTAAACTCCCCATCAATGTGTATCGAGACAACATTCATGTTCGATTTGGCAAGAAAAGCCATAAATCTAAGGACAGACAATAAAATGGCCAAAATAAACAGGAAAGGGGGACAAACAGTGAAATACCAAAAACAGACAACTATAGATTAGACAACACGTACCTCACAATACAAAAGGGGGTCTCGTGTGCTCGGGAATGATAAGCAGTTCCTCCTTCACAAGAAATTAATGTTATTCAAATTATCAGAATTTCAACGGAAACTAATTGTGTTTCTTATATTGCGACATAATTCAAATTTGTGCATAATCGTCAACAATAATTGTAGATACCTAGACAAAATCTTAGCTATAAATAAAATGTATTTCTTATGCAAGCTACATGTATGTACTGTACTAATTCGTCCTAAAAACGTACTTTTAATAAGACAAATAACACTAATTGTTCATCATTATATATATATATATATATATATTATTAATTACAGATAACGTTAAAATCAAGGCTACCGTTACCATTAACTACTAAAACTTTTATATTAATATAATGTAGATCTTGTATACCAGCCGCCATGCAGAGATACAATCAAACATTTTCTTTTACATCCTTATATTTTCCCAAATATATCAGTTTAAAGTCTTTGCCAAAAACATAGTTATTTGATTTGCTTCCTGAAGTAAAATGATTTTTTAGATATTTTTTCGGTGTTTCGTGTTTTTATTGTGTGTTATATTGTTTACCATTACTGTTTGTGGTGTGTAAGAGGAGTTGTTCGGGTATATATAAATTAAACTACTATAGGATCACGATCACGACGGCCCCTGCACCTCCTACGAATAAAAGAACAAGACGGCGAGAAGAGGAGCACAGTTTGTACCCATAGCTATGCCGACTGTCTGCTTAAAAACACGTCCACCAAACATAATAAATATGTTGTCAATCAAAAACGTGAGCATTTTGATGATATCACTTTCTGATAACGTTTTCACAAAATCAGATGTATTCCTTTCTATAACAAGGTATTTGTATCTACGTTGGCTAATCTTTTAAATGAAACACAGTTGGACGAATTCTTTATATCTGCCTGTTAGCTTTGAGTGGGAAATAGTTGTATAGACGGTAGATAAGTCAAATGTTTTAATGTTATTGTAGGAGATGAGGGACCTTGATTGTATGTGCTCTACAAAATCTTTAGAGTTCTTAAGAATCCACATCTACTGTTTGAGGTTTGACAGAGGGGGGTGGTTTCTGTTGTTGTGGTTGGTTATATTCTTGACCATTACTGCTCAAGGTTTGCCATAGAAAAGTTTGATAAGGCAATGACCAAAAGAAAAAGGACAAAAAGACAAACAATGATCCACAACACACTATACAGAATAATAAACATTGCGCAACACCAACTCCACAAAACACCGAAGTGTGCTCATGAAAGGTAGACAGTTCCAGTTCCAATAATGGTGATTGTCGTGTTACTCTTGTTAAACACCAGTGGCAGATCATGAAAGAGGAAAGGCGGACAGAATTATGACGACAAACGGGACATATCCATTGTCATCTGTGACGCAAGTCATGATTGGTTCGTGTTGCTTAGGCATGTACAGGAAGTTAAAGGCCTTATTAAATCATGAATGGATATTCATCGCTAATGTTACAGAAAATATTAGTCAATAATGTGTATGTGGCAAATTACTACTAAATCCTTGCACTTAGACATAATACAGGAAATTATATTTATCTTACCGGATCAGTTACAAGTACAGTAAAACCTGCTTTAGTGGTCACCTCTATTAAGTGACAGTAAAACCTGCTTTAGTGGTCACCTCTATTAAGTGACAGTAAAACCTGCTTTAGTGGTCACCTCTATTAAGTCACAGTAAAACCTGCTTTAGTGGTCACTTCTATTAAGTGACAGTCAAACCTGCTTTAGTGGTCACCTCTATTAAGTGACAGTAAAACCTGCTTTAGTGGTCACTTCTATTAAGTGACAGTAAAACCTGCTTTAGTGGTCACCTCTATTAAGTGACAGTCAAACCTGCTTTAGTGATCACCTCTATTAAGTGACAGTCAAACCTGCTTTAGTGATCACCTCTATTAAGTGACAGTAAAACCTGCTTTAGTGGTCACCTCTATTAAGTGACAGTAAAACCTGCTTTAGTGGTCACCTCTATTAAGTGACAGTAAAACCTGCTTTAGTGGTCACCTCTATTAAGTGACAGTAAAACCTGCTTTAGTGATCACCTCTATTAAGTGACAGTAAAACCTGCTTTAGTGGTCACTTCTATTAAGTGACAGTAAAACCTGCTTTAGTGGTCACCTCTATTAAGTGACAGTAAAACCTGCTTTAGTGGTCACCTCTATTAAGTGACAGTAAAACCTGCTTTAGTGGTCACCTCTATTAAGTCACAGTAAAACCTGCTTTAGTGGTCACTTCTATTAAGTGACAGTCAAACCTGCTTTAGTGGTCACCTCTATTAAGTGACAGTAAAACCTGCTTTAGTGGTCACTTCTATTAAGTGACAGTAAAACCTGCTTTAGTGGTCACCTCTATTAAGTGACAGTCAAACCTGCTTTAGTGATCACCTCTATTAAGTGACAGTCAAACCTGCTTTAGTGATCACCTCTATTAAGTGACAGTAAAACCTGCTTTAGTGGTCACTTCTATTAAGTGACAGTAAAACCTGCTTTAGTGGTCACCTCTATTAAGTGACAGTAAAACCTGCTTTAGTGATCACCTCTATTAAGTGACAGTAAAACCTGCTTTAGTGGTCACTTCTATTAAGTGACAGTAAAACCTGCTTTAGTGGTCACCTCTATTAAGTGACAGTAAAACCTGCTTTAGTGGTCACCTCTATTAAGTGACAGTAAAACCTGCTTTAGTGGTCACCTCTATTAAGTGACAGTAAAACCTGCTTTAGTGATCACCTCTATTAAGTGACAGTAAAACCTGCTTTAGTGGTCACTTCTATTAAGTGACAGTAAAACCTGCTTTAGTGGTCACCTCTATTAAGTGACAGTAAAACCTGCTTTAGTGGTCACCTCTATTAAGTGACAGTAAAACCTGCTTTAGTGGTCACTTCTATTAAGTGACAGTCAAACCTGCTTTAGTGGTCACCTCTATTAAGCAATAACTTGTATTATGTGACCGTAATTTTTATTTTCCTTCACAGTGTAATTCATATAAATTAAACCTGTATTAAGTGACCACCTCTCTTATGTGGACATATTTCACTTTTACTTTGAAAGGTCACATAAGACGGGTTTGACTGTATTAGAATATAGTATCAGACAATTGCGAGTCAACACCTCAATTTGTGTTTCTTATGTGGCTCAAAACAATCAGATAGTGTGTATTTAGACTTACCTTTTGAAAAGAATGTAAGTATTATCCAGTTAAGCAGGCAGCATTTATAACGAGTGACGAGTTTTTCTATGAACGACATTTTCTTTGTTGGTATTATTTCATTGTCTTTAGATAAAGATTTCATCATTGGTTTGTGTTCCATTGTTTCCATTGTTTATTAGAAGTTAATATGACAGAGCCAATTCTAGTTAATTAAGGTAATAATTGCACTAAAGGATTTCTAAATTGCTACACGATTATAAGGCATATTAGGAAATAAGACACGTACATGATTTCGAAATTAGAGTCTATACTTGGCATTTTACAGTCTTGATCGCTATATTATCAAATATATTTTTACCTGGAATTCGATTTGTCACATTGTCAGATCACAAGGATAATGACGGAATTCTACCTAAATGACAGCTATTTAATCTAGTACATTACACTTATCAATATTTCATTTCAAGAATATCTGATTGTTGTCCCTAATGACGACGAATTGCTCAGAATATCTCTGTTTATCCCTTTGGTTACATGGTCGTTTGTGTAAAGGTGTAAAATCAAGCTTTCTTAGTCTTTTATCATTATTTTACACTCGAATTAATTCCCGTCAATCACAATAAAAACATCTACAAATCAAATATATGTATTTTACGATGCTATCCTGGACAAAAATTAAGTTGCATGTACTGATGCTGACCGCTAATTTAAATGATATCTACGGAGATCTTGATTGAATCTGTCAATTATGACCAGTCCAATACACATTAATCTATTTCTATTACATCAAGGGACTCCATAGTCACCTGAAACAAAACCCCTAAGCTTGTTTTCCAATTTAATATATCATTCATTAAAAGTCATACAATGTTTCATGAAATATAAAAATCCCACGGGTTCATTACCAATTGAGAGAGCAATATGGCAGCATTCAAAGTTCGCTGTCAAATTTTTCCAGTGCGGGAATCAAAAGTTCGATAATTGAAAGTGACAATGATGTCAAATGAAGTCGCTTTTTTATTATAGAAAAATCCCTCAAAATAGAACTGTATACTATTACAAAATGTACTCCATTATAATAGGTATCTTCCACACAAGGTATTATTACAAAACAGTATATTCCAAATTTAAATTTTAAAGGCTCCACAAAATTCCACACCTTAATACATCCAACTTTTAAAAGAAAACAAATCTGTAAACATTTATTGTTTTGATTACAGTAAAATCCACAACAATTTCAATCCAGTTAAATATTTTACAAGATAATGAATCTGATATTTCACCAAACAATGAGATAATTGGCATATGTTTTCGTTTTCATGACGACACACAAATACACTACTGTCGTAGACTGGGATAAAACCCGAGTCATACATCTATAAAGAATAAAGGTAGATAACTAATTACATTAATTATATAGACCTATATTACATGTCTTGATGGCAGGCCATCCTAACAAAGGTTACTGATGATAACGTCGTTAATAGCTTTATATCATAGGTGTAAAAAATCATACGTTAATAATTCTGTCAATTAATGTCGATTTATTGGATATTTCAATATAAATTATAAATAATCTATTGAGACATTAATATGTCATCTGTTTCAACTGATTTCTGATTATGTCTATTCATATGTATAATATATGTATTATAATTCAATATAAAAAAAACCAACAGCTATAGTAAACGTCAATATAAATAAACAATAACGTCCTGTCCACATTATATAATTATTGATAATAATACACACAGCTTATTTGTAGAATGTCATCAATAATTAAATGTTTCTATTTTAAATAACATTATAAATCACATGAACAACTCAAAAGTAAGACGTCTAAATTTTACTGTAAAATGATGACCTTGAACTTGGGTGTGTGTATTATCTTGTTTCACGTCACTTTCCACAATATTTTAGCTATATCGTGGAGGTCAGTTTTATGGTATGAAGGAAACCGGAGTACCCGGAGAAAACTTTATCTCATAATGTTGTATCGAGTACATCTCGCCTGAGCGGGATTCGAACTCACAACGTTAGTGATGATAGGCAGTGATCCTCTACTTTTACATTGTTTTATTTTGGAGAGTATGTTGTAATACTGTTGCAGTTTGTGTCAATACAGAGCGGATACATAAAATAACATACTCTTAATCAAAACAGGAAAATTTACTAAATATATACAAAATGGACACCAAACTCTGATATCAAACGATTGGCGTTGAGTAAAAGGAAGATATGAAATCACATCTACTTAATTTTACTCCGGAGTCAAATAATATCACTTCTTTGTGTTTGTCTTTTCTTTCTGTTTCCCTTGCAATGAAATAGTAAAATGTAGTTAATGTACATTCTTACACGAATTGTTAACGTAATACCGTCCTGTCCTCATTCATGACTTACATCCGGGTTTGTAACAAGAGTAACACTACAGAGGTCATGCCCCTAGTGGAGTAGACCAGTTCTCCCTTTTTTTAGTGGGGTTCGTGTGATCTGTATTTAGTTGTCTGTGCAGTGCTAGGTCGACAAGTGGATGTCTTTTTTGTTGCCTTTACATTCAGGCATTGTATTTTCTTGCCTTCAAACAACGTCTTTTGATTACTCTTTTAGCATCTTCAAACTTTTCTTAGCACATCGTGTATTAAGACCCTGTGTAAATACCTTTTCATTACAATTTACCCTTTAGATATAATAAATGCTACTATCTAATTAAATTCATTCTTCATTACGGTTTTCACAGTTTTCCGGTTGTTGACTGATTTTGTCTGTTTATATACTTATGAGTTTTGACTTTCCCTTTACTCTTATTTACGTCTTTTAACAACCACATTTTATCTTAAATTGACAGACGACTTTCAGTTTACTACCTGTTTCACTGATTGATGAGATACAATTGGCAGGATTTTATATCTTATCTGCCTGTTGAGCTAGTTCTACAATACCGAACCTATTAGTAGCATTGATTTTCAAATAAGGAAGATAGCTTGATATATCCCTCTGATTTGACAGAAAATGACATCTTAATTTTAGATACGGTTAACGATAGAAGATAATTTCCGTCTTTTCTAGATGTCCTTATCTGTATAATCTCCTGTATATAGTGTATCAGCTATGATCTGTTTAACCTTTACTAAAGTGGTCACTGTGGACAACATTATGTGTTAAACCTTTATAATAAGTGCCAATCTCTACTAACGACTTGTTTGACATTTGCATACTACACCTCGGTCTTGTCAAGTCTCGCACTTGCACATTTAGTTCTAAAAATATGTGAAATGTGTTAAATATCATTTGAAATGTGGTCAAGATATTGCAAATTCTGTGAATCCCACGCACTTGCTTGTCATAAACCAGAATAATAGCATTATAAAATACGCCCCTCTACTAATTCGACAACTATTTTATCTAACTTTTTCTTAAAATATTAAAAATGGTTTACTATGAAGCAGGAAAATCTAAGTGAGAACTCGTAAGTCTGTGCATACTTTGGGGATCTTTATCGCATTCAGCTCAGACGTTCAGAGTCACGAATGACAATATTAAAATTCTAGTGGAATGTACATGTAAGAAGAGTTTGAAGATACCTGAGGGGTAATCAGAATCCGTAAATCGAAAAAGAACAGACAGCACAATGGAGAAAAGAAAAAGTACAAAAGGACAAAAAACGATTTACAAAACTATAGATCGAGTAACACGAACCACACTAAAAACCAAGGGTGAACCCAAGTGCTCCGGAAGGGTAAGCAGTTCATTTACAAATATAGGACAGCAATATCTGGGATTGAAATATCCCACATATTCAACACTTAAAGACATTTTTTAGTCAACTGTTTTATCTATAAATTCTATTATAGGTATTCTTACAAGCAGTCCCTCATCTTCAGGTTACAAATGTAACTGTCAGAGAAGAAAGACTTAGGTTAGGTATTTAGCTTCATAATTATAATTGTTTAATACATTGATGAAGACTGAGCTTATCTTTTAATGGATTTACACACATTGACCTACATGACAATCTTCTACATTTTATCATCACAATATTACTTTAATAGAACGTCAGAATTAACCATTGCTGGCATCAATTTTAACACATTGATTTTTCCCAGACTTTTATATTTTTAACGAATACAAAAGGAACTAGGAAGAACTGTTTTAGATACCTAAAACTTATGTCTCCCCTTAATGCGGCCATCTGTACAACAATAAGTTACACATTATGAGTTGAATGATACTATTTAAAAAAACAATTATTTGACCTTGAGGTCAAAGGTCAAGGTCCCATGAAGGTCATTACAGTACGTGACACACCGCCTTATGGTCATGCATCCACATACCAAATATCATTGACCTATCTCGAAAGACAAAAATGTTATAGCCCGGACAAGAAAATACTATTTAAAAAACAATTATTTGGCCTTGAGGTCAAAGCTCAAGGTCTCACGAAGGTCATTATGGTATGCGACACACCGCCTTATGGTCATGCACCCACATACCAAATATAATTGACCTATCTGGAAAGACAAAAAAGTTATGGTTCGGACAAGCTTCGCTGAGAAGAAGCAGAAGATGCAGAAGAAGCAGAAGCGGAAGCGGAAGAAAAAATCAGACTAAAACAATATGTCTCCCTTCGTTCGAAGGGGAGACATAATTGTTAACCTTATTTGATAGACAGGACGTGTTTTGCTGTATTTACATGTGCCATTTTTATATACATAGTTACTATTAGTGATTTGTTTTGTGAGAATTGGAATTCTCAACTTCATATCGTTTCGAAAACGAAACTTGAGGTGAAATATCACGTTGAGAATTTCAATTTGAGATATAACCATGACTAATATAATTGGTATCGCTATTTTGCATTAAAACTCTAAAAACTGAAAATAATTGCATTTTTTTATTATCGTCAAAATTTGAGAATCACTTTATTTTCTACGCGTTATTTTGCTATGCGCAGTGATATCAAGTAATAATGATTTCCGCTACAAACATGACGATACAAGTTACAAACAAATATATAATAAAGCTGACAATATAGCACTGCGATACCATGTATGGACGTGAATTTAAATACCCACATGGCATAATGGATAGCATCGACAAATGTTTGCCTTGCAACGGGTCATCAACGACCAATCAGGGCAACCTATTGCTAAATAAAACTATTGTATGCTGGGTTGTTTTTTTTACAGTACATATACATGGAAGACACCTACTAGGGTACCATTTTAAGGACGAGTTGTTTAATTGATGACCCCAGGCTCAACTATCGGACGAACATGTCGGAGGAATTGCATACCTCCATCACATTGAGTGACGTTTTAACACTAATTTGATCGTGTAAACGGTGCTGTGTGTCACTTTCGACACTTTAAATAAAATAATTATATGTTAATAATTTCATAATGAAGATATACAATGTTTTTAACACAATAGTTGATATACGAGTGCCTTCCATTCCATCAAATGTCTGCAAGACGCACGGTGTACAACTCTGAATTCATATTTCTGATCAATATAGTGTCGAATATGTTTTGAAACTATTAAATGGGATTGCCTGTCTGAACTTTATTACAATGTGCCATAATACTCTAATGAATCGACGTTGTCATGACATTAGTAAAATCGTACTTCTTTGAAGCAAACATTTGACCGTGTATGCACACTTTTACAATACAAGATGTCCCCGGATCGACTTCCATGGGGACATTGTATTTTACAGAGATAAGAAGAGTTTGAAGATACCAAAGGGGTAGTCAGAATCCGTAAATCGAAGAAGAACAGACAACATAATGGCCAAAAGAAAAAGTACAAAAGGACAAACAACGATCTACAAAACATACACATAAATCTAAGGATCGAGTAACACGAACCCCACTAAAAACCGGGGAAGAACTCATGTGCTCCGGAAGGGTATGCAGTTCCTGTTCCACTAGTGGCACCCGTTGTGTTAATCTAGTTACAAATCCGGTGGCAAGTCATGAATGAGGAAAGGACCTCTGCTTTTCTGGTACGCATTGCATCCACAGTGTACCAGAGAGCCCCAAATATAAACATGGTGACCCATACCATACAAATATAATAAACTTCAACACACGTCGTACCATAGCTCTGAATACATATGCCTGCACAAAACAAGAATCAAATCTGTCTTTGGCCTATTAAATCGGGTCTCAACTTCATTACACTGTACCATAACAGTGTAGTGAATCGACGCCGCCATGATATCAGTGATAATTTGTTATATGCCGAAGCATGTTATCAAGTGAGTAAAAAATATATACGTGTATAAAACACACCTAACATATGACTGAGTAAAATATTGATGAACAAACACCTTACGCTTTTAAGTAATCAACGATAGAAAATGTTTGAAACGAATTTGACTGGGAAATGTACCATGTTGGAGGACTTTTACAATACTAGATGATGCCACAGATCGACTCACATGGGAACAGTGCCTGCTTTCGAAGATAAGAAAAGTTTCACCGTTACTCAGAGATATCTAAATATATACATGATATATGGTGTTCCATACCATACAAATATAATAAACTTCAGGGTTTCTTTCTGAGCACGAGTTTTCTACACGTAATGATATCAAACTCAGACATTGCTGCCTTAAAACCGTAAAAATAATTTTGTGAAATGATTTCAGAAAATGTTAATGTTTGGAGAGAACAATCTAAAGCCACACAATTCTTCTTCCGCTATGTATTCAGACGTTGCTAACGGACATTAGTCATAGTCAATAATGTTATTATCAACCAGGAAGCATGACAATACAATTATCAGTTTAAAAGATGGAAGGGGGGATTTGTAATAAAGCTATTAAAATAACAATAAATATATATTATCATTGATTTGCTATGTGAGAATAAATTTCTCAGAGCAATATCGTATCGAGGGCGTGATCGATGAAATGAGAAGTCCGTTTCCAGAAAAACATACCATCCTTTCGTAATGATCAACCATAATCATTCGACACATCTCGGCCGGTTGCGTTACTCTACCCAACATTGACTGTACACGTATGCCGACATTGAAATGCTTTTACAGTACCCGAATTAACACAATGGCATGGCTAATAACATAGAGGTGTATAGTATCGTGGTGTATGTTTCTGAGACATCAAAATCATTTTAAAGTATTTCAGAATAATTAATTTGAGAGAAATATAAGTTATAAGCTCCCTAGTGACCATCTATCGTTATTTAAACGGTCAGTAAATCGTTGAAGGATGAGCGCTCCAACGCGAACCCTTCAGCTATTTACTTACCGTCTAAATAACCATAGTCGGTCACGGGAGCTTATAACATTTTTGTACGATGTTGCTGATCTCTAACTTGAAACACGAACTATGTTTGACGGACTTTCTTGGAAGTTCTAAGGCTAAAGACGTAATGGTCAATACACAAAATTAAGCACCGCCCACTGACCCTCTGAAATTTTCCGTCTCCATCATTTTGTAACTGCACGTTATTTTAGAAGAAAATATAAATCATCATCTTTCTTGCAGTTGTGTTTAATTATGCTAAATCAAAATACACACACATATATAGAGAGAGTCTGGTCAAATACCTGTAAGTTTATCTATCGTCTGCATCGTTATTTTTATGAATGGAATTCTAAGGCTAAAGACGTAATGGTCACTACACAAAATTAAACACCGCCCACTGACCTTCTGTAATTTTCCGTCTGCATCATTTCGTTACTGCGCGTTATTTTTATGAATGGAATTTTCTCCTGGCCTGGTAAAGCGTATTAATCTTATTCTCTAGATTTCCATATATGGCTCTCCTTTCTATCGTTATTTTTAGGAATGATTTTATCCAATCATAGGTCGTCAAATAAATGCAACATCGTACAATATCAGTTATAGCCTTTTGTGACGTCGAGGTTCTACTATTGATCGGTTCATCGCCGGTATGTATTTCTGCAGCGTATGCATAATAAATTTCTGACAAGAACGAACGTTCGTCCTGAATCAGCAAACAGGTCAATGTAAATTATGGTCAGCAAACTGGAACTAGTTTTACTTTCAAGATTTGGTCAGCAGTGAACCTGAACGTCACTCCTTACGGTGTTACCTGAGAGTTTTATATGTGACATATCAGAAAAAGGGAGGTAACAAAATATCTAATTTCAATCTGATTGGCGTACATGAGAGATATTTTATACATCACTTTTCAATTAGAATTTTTTAATTTAAAATATCTGATATACCGATTCATTACTATTGTCAATTAATATCTCATATTCCATATAACACTAAGATTTTGAATGTACAATGCATTTTTCTCTTTGTCTTAGCAGTAAATAAAATTAAATACATATTATATTTCGCCACATTAAAAACCAAGGCAATACATTCAAATATTATTTATTATTACTCTTCATGTAAGAAACTTTCATTATAATTGACATGATATTATCGAAACATAATTTTACAAAGAATAATTATTACTCTTCATGTAAGAAACTTTAATTATAATTGACATGATATTATCGAAACATAATTTTACAAAGAATAAAGAGCGTCGTTGTACTATTGTTGGAGTCATTACTATGCTGATGGGCGGAGCTTAGAACAATGTTACGTCATTTAAATATACGGGATCACCTGAGCGTTTTTAACAGTGTACAATTTACAATGTATTACGTTTTTCTTTAACGTTGATGCTGTCGTCTGTCAAAACAATGGCCAGTTCCAGGTTTGGGAATTAAATATTTGACAGTTCATTGTTATTGTTGAAATTAAATATTTCTTGAATTTAAATGAATATCATTTGCCAATCTTTATTCTATCAATACATTTTAAACACATTTCATTTTTTTAAATCACCAAAGACATTCAGAGTAATAATAACAATAATATTGTGTTGTCCATGTTATATGCCGAAATATGTCCCAAGGTTAGAAGGCATAATGCACGTCCCGAAGGCATAATGCACGACCCTTGGGACATATTACGGCATATAACATGAACAACACAATATTATTGTATAAATAGTATTATTACATAAGGCTCTATCTTACTGTTTTTCTATTGGCCAGAAGCAATACACGTGACATTCCATTTACTAACATATTGATTAGCAAAAAGCATTTTCTGTGCAATAAAAAATCATATTGCACTCTCTTGCAAAATCAATGAATGAAATTACTGTCACCCCCCCCCCCCCCCCCCCCCCCCCCCCCCCCCCCCCCCCCCCAATTAGTAACAATTTAGTAAAACCCATAAAACATACAAAAAAAAATTCAAGAACCTTATGTAATAAAACAATTACTACACTTGAACTTGATCAATATGAGGTTTTATGGAGCAGAGTACAACAATATTGAACGAGGCGAAGAGCCATCTGAGGTTTTATGGAGCAGAGTACAACAATATTGAACGAGGCGAAGAGCCTCGTTCAATATTGTTGTACTCTGCTCCATAAAACTTCAGATTGATCTCTTTCAAGTGCAGTAATTGTATAATACTATCAATGAATAAAATGAGAAAATTCCACACTGTCGGAACGGTTCCAAAGTTCAATAGAAAAATCATAGAAAGAGGCAATATGAATACTACTAACAAATGATCACTCACTTTCCTGGCTTGGTACAAATGCTTCAATAATAAGTGACGGGGTTAAGCTAGTTTTATGGGCCAAAACCTAAAGCTAGGGTTAGGGTTAAGGTTATTGCGTTTAATGCTACTTTCAATAATATTTCAGTTATATCGTGGCTGTCAGTTTTGTTGGTGGAGGAAACAAGAGTATCGGAGAAAACCACCGACCCGTCATAAGTCACTGATTGCATAGGTAGTTATAAATCCAACTACAATACGATCAGGACCACGACGGCCCTCTATTGTATACGATAGTAACACACTATATCGGTAGGGACAGAAATACTGTCTGTAAATGTAGAAAATTGTACTGAAAGTAAAATAGTCTATCACAACTGGAAGTTGAAGTACGAAACTAAACAGATGTTCCATTTGCTCTGTCAACTGTTACGTCTATCAACTTCATCAACAAAAATGATCAATATCGTATATGACAATCATTTATAGCCAAAACCAATACATGTGTATTAGTATATTCTTTTATTCGGTTATACCTATAAAATTAAACAATGTTAACGCTTCTTCTACTGATAGAAGACAATTCTATTAAAACGAGTTGTTACGAACGTTATAATCGTCAAAGCATGGTAGTTTTCTTTTAAAATATATACTTTGTATGATTGCACCATTTTTTCTTTTTGAAACCATATAATTATTCACGGAAATAAGATAGACCAAGTACATAAGATGGTAGCCTTATAGTAAGTAATCGGTATGACAATTATAGAGAAATGATATCTGATTAACAGAGGCGTAGCTGCATATACACTGTCACGCCATGGCGTGCACATCGGCAGGTTAGAAAAAGGAAATAAAAAAAATGTATTGTAAAGGTTAAGTAAAGATGTTATTCATCTCAATATAATTCGACAACGCATTTTTAAATTCCCTTTCATGATAAGACATATTGCTTTCGTCTTACAACTTGTATATCGCTATAACAGTTTTACCGAACAACTTGTATATCACTATAACAGTTTTACCGGACAACTTGTATATCGCTATAACAGTTTGACCGAACAACTTGTATATCGCTATAACAGTTTGACCGAACAACTTGTATATCACTATAACAGTTTGACCGAACAACTTGTATATTACTATAACAGTTTGACCGAACAACTTGTATATCACTATAACAGTTTGACAGAACAACTTGTATATCACTATAGCAGTTTGACCGAACATCTTGTATATCGCAATAACAGTTTGACAGAACAACTTATATATCGCTATACAACACTTTGACCGAACATCTTGTATATCGCTATATAACAGTTTGACCGAGCAACTTGTATATCACTATAACAGTTTGACCGAAAAACTTGTAAATCACTATAACAGTTTGACCGAACATCTTGTATATCGCTATAACAGTTTGACCGGACAATTTGTATATCACTATAACAGTTTGACCGAACAACTTGTATATCGCTATACCAGTTTGACCGAACAACTTGTATATTACTATAACAGTTTGACCGAAAAACTTACATATCACTATAACAGTTTGAACAAACAACTTGTATATCACTATAACAGTTTGAACGAACAACTTGTATATCGCTATGAACGAACAACTTTTATATCACTATAACAGTTTGAACGAACAACTTGTATATCACTATCACAGTTTGACCGAACAACTTGTATATCGCTATGAACGAACAACTTGTATATCACTATAACAGTTTGAACGAACAACTTGTATATCACTATAACAGTTTGACTGAACAACTTGTATATCGTTATGAACGAACAACTTGTATATCACTATAACAGTTTGAACGAACAACTTGTATATCACTATAACAGTTTGACCGAACAACTTGTATATCACTATAACAGTTTGACCGAACAACTTGTATATCGCTCTGACAGTTTGAACGAACAACTTGTATATCACTATAACAGTTTGACCGAACAACTTGTATATCACTATAACAGTTTGACCGAACAACTTGTATATCGCTATGAACGAGCAACTTGTATATCGCTATAACAGTTTGAACGAACAACTTGTATATCACTATAACAGTTTGATCGAACAACTTGTATATCGCTATAACAGTTTGACCGGACAACTTGTATATAACTATAACAGTTTGACCGAACAACTTGTATATCGCTATAACAGTTTGACCGAATAACTTGTATATCACTATAACAGTTTGACCGAACAACTTTTATATCACTATAACAGTTTGACCGAACAACTTGTATATCGCTATAACAGTTTGACCGAACAATCTGTATATCACTATAACAGTTTGACCGAACAACTTGTATATTACTATAACAGTTTGACCGGAAAACTTGTATATCGCTATAACAGTTTGACCGAATAACTTGTATATCACTATAACAGTTTGACCGAACAACTTGTATATCGCTATAACAGTTTGACCAAACAACTTGTATATCACTATAACAGTTTGACCGAACAACTTGTATATCGCTATAACAGTTTGACCAAACAACTTGTATATCGCTATGAACGAACAACCTGTATATCGCTATAACAGTTTGACCGAACAACTTGTATATCGCTATAACAGTTTGACCGAACAACTTGTATATCGCTATTACAGTTTGACCGAGCAACTTGTATATCACTATAACAGTTTGACCGAACAACTTGTATATCACTATAACAGTTTGACCGAACAACTTGTATATCACTATAACAGTTTAACCAAACAACTTGTATATCGCTATGAACGAACAACTTGTATATCACTATAACAGTTTGAACGAACAACTTGTATATCATTATAACAGTTTGACCGAACAACTTGTATATCACTATAACAGTTTGAACGAACAACTTGAATATCACTATAACAGTTTGACCGAACAACTTGTATATCGCTATAACAGTTTGAACGAACAACTTGTATATCACTATAACAGTTTGACCGAACAACTTGTATATCGCTATAACAGTTTGAATGAACAACTTGTATATCACTATAACAGTTTGAATGAACAACTTGTATATCACTATAATAGTTTGACCGAACAAGTTGTATATCACTATAACAGTTTGACCGAACAACTTGTATATCACTATAACAGTTTGACCGAACAACTTGTATATCGCAATAACAGTTTGAACGAACAACTTGTATATCACTATAACAGTTTGATCGAACAACTTGTATATCGCAATAACAGTTTGAATGAACAACTTGTATATCACTATAACAGTTTGACCGAACAAGTTGTATATCGCTATAACAGTTTGACCGAACAACTTGTAAATCGCTATAACAGTTTGACCGAACAATTTGTATATCACTATAGCAGTTTGACCGGACAGCTTGTATATCGCTATAACAGTTTGACCGAATAACTTGTATATCACTATAACAGTTTGACAGAACAACTTGTATATCGCTATAACAGTTTGACCGAACAACTTGTATATCACTATAACAGTTTGACCGATCAACTTGTATATCGCTATGAACGAACCACTTGTATATCGCTATGAACGAACAACTTGTATATCGCTATAACAGTTTGACCGAACAACTTGTATATCGTTATAACAGTTAGACCTAACAACTTGTATATCACTATAACAGTTTGACCGAACAACTTGTATATTACTATAACAGTTTGACCGAACAACTTGTATATCACTATAACAGTTTGACAGAACAACTTGTATATCACTATAGCAGTTTGACCGAACATCTTGTATATCGCAATAACAGTTTGACAGAACAACTTATATATCGCTATACAACACTTTGACCGAACATCTTGTATATCGCTATATAACAGTTTGACCGAGCAACTTGTATATCACTATAACAGTTTGACCGAAAAACTTGTAAATCACTATAACAGTTTGACCGAACATCTTGTATATCGCTATAACAGTTTGACCGGACAATTTGTATATCACTATAACAGTTTGACCGAACAACTTGTATATCGCTATACCAGTTTGACCGAACAACTTGTATATTACTATAACAGTTTGACCGAAAAACTTACATATCACTATAACAGTTTGAACAAACAACTTGTATATCACTATAACAGTTTGAACGAACAACTTGTATATCGCTATGAACGAACAACTTTTATATCACTATAACAGTTTGAACGAACAACTTGTATATCACTATCACAGTTTGACCGAACAACTTGTATATCGCTATGAACGAACAACTTGTATATCACTATAACAGTTTGAACGAACAACTTGTATATCACTATAACAGTTTGACTGAACAACTTGTATATCGTTATGAACGAACAACTTGTATATCACTATAACAGTTTGAACGAACAACTTGTATATCACTATAACAGTTTGACCGAACAACTTGTATATCACTATAACAGTTTGACCGAACAACTTGTATATCGCTCTGACAGTTTGAACGAACAACTTGTATATCACTATAACAGTTTGACCGAACAACTTGTATATCACTATAACAGTTTGACCGAACAACTTGTATATCGCTATGAACGAGCAACTTGTATATCGCTATAACAGTTTGAACGAACAACTTGTATATCACTATAACAGTTTGATCGAACAACTTGTATATCGCTATAACAGTTTGACCGGACAACTTGTATATAACTATAACAGTTTGACCGAACAACTTGTATATCGCTATAACAGTTTGACCGAATAACTTGTATATCACTATAACAGTTTGACCGAACAACTTTTATATCACTATAACAGTTTGACCGAACAACTTGTATATCGCTATAACAGTTTGACCGAACAATCTGTATATCACTATAACAGTTTGACCGAACAACTTGTATATTACTATAACAGTTTGACCGGAAAACTTGTATATCGCTATAACAGTTTGACCGAATAACTTGTATATCACTATAACAGTTTGACCGAACAACTTGTATATCGCTATAACAGTTTGACCAAACAACTTGTATATCACTATAACAGTTTGACCGAACAACTTGTATATCGCTATAACAGTTTGACCAAACAACTTGTATATCGCTATGAACGAACAACCTGTATATCGCTATAACAGTTTGACCGAACAACTTGTATATCGCTATAACAGTTTGACCGAACAACTTGTATATCGCTATTACAGTTTGACCGAGCAACTTGTATATCACTATAACAGTTTGACCGAACAACTTGTATATCACTATAACAGTTTGACCGAACAACTTGTATATCACTATAACAGTTTAACCAAACAACTTGTATATCGCTATGAACGAACAACTTGTATATCACTATAACAGTTTGAACGAACAACTTGTATATCATTATAACAGTTTGACCGAACAACTTGTATATCACTATAACAGTTTGAACGAACAACTTGAATATCACTATAACAGTTTGACCGAACAACTTGTATATCGCTATAACAGTTTGAACGAACAACTTGTATATCACTATAACAGTTTGACCGAACAACTTGTATATCGCTATAACAGTTTGAATGAACAACTTGTATATCACTATAACAGTTTGAATGAACAACTTGTATATCACTATAATAGTTTGACCGAACAAGTTGTATATCACTATAACAGTTTGACCGAACAACTTGTATATCACTATAACAGTTTGACCGAACAACTTGTATATCGCAATAACAGTTTGAACGAACAACTTGTATATCACTATAACAGTTTGATCGAACAACTTGTATATCGCAATAACAGTTTGAATGAACAACTTGTATATCACTATAACAGTTTGACCGAACAAGTTGTATATCGCTATAACAGTTTGACCGAACAACTTGTAAATCGCTATAACAGTTTGACCGAACAATTTGTATATCACTATAGCAGTTTGACCGGACAGCTTGTATATCGCTATAACAGTTTGACCGAATAACTTGTATATCACTATAACAGTTTGACAGAACAACTTGTATATCGCTATAACAGTTTGACCGAACAACTTGTATATCACTATAACAGTTTGACCGATCAACTTGTATATCGCTATGAACGAACCACTTGTATATCGCTATGAACGAACAACTTGTATATCGCTATAACAGTTTGACCGAACAACTTGTATATCGTTATAACAGTTAGACCTAACAACTTGTATATCACTATAACAGTTTGACCGAACAACTTGTATATCGCTATAACAGTTTGACCGAACAACTTGTATATCGCTATTACAGTTTGACCAAACAACCTGTATATCGCTATGAACGAACAACTTGTATATCACTGTAACAGTTTGAACGAACAACTTGTATATCATTATAACAGTTTGACCGAACAACTTGTATATCACTATAACAGTTTGAACGAACATTTTGAATATCACTATAACAGTTTGACCGAACAACTTGTATATCGCAATAACAGTTTGAACGAACAACTTGTATATCACTATAGCAGTTTGACCGAACAAGTTGTATATCGCTATAACAGTTTGACCGAACAACTTGTATATCACTATAACAGTTTGACCGAACAAGTTGTATATCACTATAACAGTTTGAACGAACAATTTGTATATCACTATAGCAGTTTGACCGAACAACTTGTATATCACTATAACAGTTTGAACGAACAACTTGTATATCACTATAACAGTTTGACCGAACAACTTGTATATCACTATAACAGTTTGAACGAACAACATATATATCACTATAACAGTTTGACCGAACAACTTGTATATCACTATAACAGTTTGACCGAACAACTTGTATATCGCTATGAACGAGCAACTTGTATATCGCTATAACAGTTTGAACGAACAACTTGTATATCACTATAACAGTTTGACCGAACAACTTGTATATCGCTATAACAGTTTGACCGGACAACTTGTATATAACTATAACAGTTTGACCGAACAACTTGTATATCGCTATAACAGTTTGACCGAATAACTTGTATATCGCTATAACAGTTTGACCGAACAATTTGTATATCACTATAACAGTTTGACCGAACAACTTGTATATCACTATAACAGTTTGACCGGACAACTTGTATATCGCTATAACAGTTTGACCGAATAACTTGTATATCACTATAACAGTTTGACCGAACAACTTGTATATCGCTATAACAGTTTGACCAAACAACTTGTATATCACTATAACAGTTTGACCGAACAACTTGTATATCGCTATAACAGTTTGACCAAACAACTTGTATATCGCTATGAACGAACAACTTGTATATCGCTATAACAGTTTGACCGAACAACTTGTATATCGTAATAACAGTTTGACCTAACAACTTGTATATCACTATAACATTTTGACCGAACAACTTGTATATCGCTATAACAGTTTGACCGAACAACTTGTATATCACTATTACAGTTTGACCGAGCAACTTGTATATCACTATAACAGTTTGACCGAACAACTTGTATATCACTATAACAGTTTGACCGAACAACTTGTATATCACTATAACAGTTTAACCAAACAACTTGTATATCGCTATGAACGAACAACTTGTATATCACTATAACAGTTTGAACGAACAACTTGTATATCATTATAACAGTTTGACCGAACAACTTGTATTTCACTATAACAGTTTGAACGAACAACTTGAATATCCCTATAACAGTTTGACCGAACAACTTGTATATCGCTATAACAGTTTGAACGAACAACTTGTATATCACTATAACAGTTTGACCGAACAACTTGTATATCGCTATAACAGTTTGAATGAACAACTTGTATATCACTATAACAGTTTGAATGAACAACTTGTATATCACTATAATAGTTTGACAGAACAAGTTGTATATCACTATAACAGTTTGACCGAACAACTTGTATATCACTATAACAGTTTGACCGAACAACTTGTATATCGCAATAACAGTTTGAACGAACAACTTGTATATCACTATAACAGTTTGACCGAACAACTTGTATATCGCAATAACAGTTTGAATGAACAACGTGTATATCACTATAACAGTTTGACCGAACAAGTTGTATATCGCTATAACAGTTTGACCGAACAACTTGTAAATCGCTATAACAGTTTGACCGAACAATTTGTATATCACTATAACAGTTTGACCGAACAACTTGTATATCACTATAGCAGTTTGACCGGACAACTTGTATATCGCTATAACAGTTTGACCGAATAACTTGTATATCACTATAACAGTTTGACCGTACAACTTGTATATCGCTATAACAGTTTGACCGAACAACTTGTATATCACTATAACAGTTTGACCGATCAACTTGTATATCGCTATGAACGAACCACTTGTATATCGCTATGAACGAACAACTTGTATATCGCTATAACAGTTTGACCGGACAGCTTGTATATCGCTATAACAGTTTGACCGAATAACTTGTATATCACTATAACAGTTTGACAGAACAACTTGTATATCGCTATAACAGTTTGACCGAACAACTTGTATATCACTATAACAGTTTGACCGATCAACTTGTATATCGCTATGAACGAACCACTTGTATATCGCTATGAACGAACAACTTGTATATCGCTATAACAGTTTGACCGAACAACTTGTATATCGTTATAACAGTTAGACCTAACAACTTGTATATCACTATAACAGTTTGACCGAACAACTTGTATATTACTATAACAGTTTGACCGAACAACTTGTATATCACTATAGCAGTTTGACCGAACATCTTGTATATCGCAATAACAGTTTGACAGAACAACTTATATATCGCTATACAACACTTTGACCGAACATCTTGTATATCGCTATATAACAGTTTGACCGAGCAACTTGTATATCACTATAACAGTTTGACCGAAAAACTTGTAAATCACTATAACAGTTTGACCGAACATCTTGTATATCGCTATAACAGTTTGACCGGACAATTTGTATATCACTATAACAGTTTGACCGAACAACTTGTATATCGCTATACCAGTTTGACCGAACAACTTGTATATTACTATAACAGTTTGACCGAAAAACTTACATATCACTATAACAGTTTGAACAAACAACTTGTATATCACTATAACAGTTTGAACGAACAACTTGTATATCGCTATGAACGAACAACTTTTATATCACTATAACAGTTTGAACGAACAACTTGTATATCACTATCACAGTTTGACCGAACAACTTGTATATCGCTATGAACGAACAACTTGTATATCACTATAACAGTTTGAACGAACAACTTGTATATCACTATAACAGTTTGACTGAACAACTTGTATATCGTTATGAACGAACAACTTGTATATCACTATAACAGTTTGAACGAACAACTTGTATATCACTATAACAGTTTGACCGAACAACTTGTATATCACTATAACAGTTTGACCGAACAACTTGTATATCGCTCTGACAGTTTGAACGAACAACTTGTATATCACTATAACAGTTTGACCGAACAACTTGTATATCACTATAACAGTTTGACCGAACAACTTGTATATCGCTATGAACGAGCAACTTGTATATCGCTATAACAGTTTGAACGAACAACTTGTATATCACTATAACAGTTTGATCGAACAACTTGTATATCGCTATAACAGTTTGACCGGACAACTTGTATATAACTATAACAGTTTGACCGAACAACTTGTATATCGCTATAACAGTTTGACCGAATAACTTGTATATCACTATAACAGTTTGACCGAACAACTTTTATATCACTATAACAGTTTGACCGAACAACTTGTATATCGCTATAACAGTTTGACCGAACAATCTGTATATCACTATAACAGTTTGACCGAACAACTTGTATATTACTATAACAGTTTGACCGGAAAACTTGTATATCGCTATAACAGTTTGACCGAATAACTTGTATATCACTATAACAGTTTGACCGAACAACTTGTATATCGCTATAACAGTTTGACCAAACAACTTGTATATCACTATAACAGTTTGACCGAACAACTTGTATATCGCTATAACAGTTTGACCAAACAACTTGTATATCGCTATGAACGAACAACCTGTATATCGCTATAACAGTTTGACCGAACAACTTGTATATCGCTATAACAGTTTGACCGAACAACTTGTATATCGCTATTACAGTTTGACCGAGCAACTTGTATATCACTATAACAGTTTGACCGAACAACTTGTATATCACTATAACAGTTTGACCGAACAACTTGTATATCACTATAACAGTTTAACCAAACAACTTGTATATCGCTATGAACGAACAACTTGTATATCACTATAACAGTTTGAACGAACAACTTGTATATCATTATAACAGTTTGACCGAACAACTTGTATATCACTATAACAGTTTGAACGAACAACTTGAATATCACTATAACAGTTTGACCGAACAACTTGTATATCGCTATAACAGTTTGAACGAACAACTTGTATATCACTATAACAGTTTGACCGAACAACTTGTATATCGCTATAACAGTTTGAATGAACAACTTGTATATCACTATAACAGTTTGAATGAACAACTTGTATATCACTATAATAGTTTGACCGAACAAGTTGTATATCACTATAACAGTTTGACCGAACAACTTGTATATCACTATAACAGTTTGACCGAACAACTTGTATATCGCAATAACAGTTTGAACGAACAACTTGTATATCACTATAACAGTTTGATCGAACAACTTGTATATCGCAATAACAGTTTGAATGAACAACTTGTATATCACTATAACAGTTTGACCGAACAAGTTGTATATCGCTATAACAGTTTGACCGAACAACTTGTAAATCGCTATAACAGTTTGACCGAACAATTTGTATATCACTATAGCAGTTTGACCGGACAGCTTGTATATCGCTATAACAGTTTGACCGAATAACTTGTATATCACTATAACAGTTTGACAGAACAACTTGTATATCGCTATAACAGTTTGACCGAACAACTTGTATATCACTATAACAGTTTGACCGATCAACTTGTATATCGCTATGAACGAACCACTTGTATATCGCTATGAACGAACAACTTGTATATCGCTATAACAGTTTGACCGAACAACTTGTATATCGTTATAACAGTTAGACCTAACAACTTGTATATCACTATAACAGTTTGACCGAACAACTTGTATATCGCTATAACAGTTTGACCGAACAACTTGTATATCGCTATTACAGTTTGACCAAACAACCTGTATATCGCTATGAACGAACAACTTGTATATCACTGTAACAGTTTGAACGAACAACTTGTATATCATTATAACAGTTTGACCGAACAACTTGTATATCACTATAACAGTTTGAACGAACATTTTGAATATCACTATAACAGTTTGACCGAACAACTTGTATATCGCAATAACAGTTTGAACGAACAACTTGTATATCACTATAGCAGTTTGACCGAACAAGTTGTATATCGCTATAACAGTTTGACCGAACAACTTGTATATCACTATAACAGTTTGACCGAACAAGTTGTATATCACTATAACAGTTTGAACGAACAACTTGTATATCACTATAGCAGTTTGACCGAACAACTTGTATATCACTATAACAGTTTGAACGAACAACTTGTATATCACTATAACAGTTTGACCGAACAACTTGTATATCACTATAACAGTTTGAACGAACAACATATATATCACTATAACAGTTTGACCGAACAACTTGTATATCACTATAACAGTTTGACCGAACAACTTGTATATCGCTATAACAGTTTGACCGGACAACTTGTATATAACTATAACAGTTTGACCGAACAACTTGTATATCGCTATAACAGTTTGACCGAATAACTTGTATATCGCTATAACAGTTTGACCGAACAATTTGTATATCACTATAACAGTTTGACCGAACAACTTGTATATCACTATAACAGTTTGACCGGACAACTTGTATATCGCTATAACAGTTTGACCGAATAACTTGTATATCACTATAACAGTTTGACCGAACAACTTGTATATCGCTATAACAGTTTGACCAAACAACTTGTATATCACTATAACAGTTTGACCGAACAACTTGTATATCGCTATAACAGTTTGACCAAACAACTTGTATATCGCTATGAACGAACAACTTGTATATCGCTATAACAGTTTGACCGAACAACTTGTATATCGTAATAACAGTTTGACCTAACAACTTGTATATCACTATAACATTTTGACCGAACAACTTGTATATCGCTATAACAGTTTGACCGAACAACTTGTATATCACTATTACAGTTTGACCGAGCAACTTGTATATCACTATAACAGTTTGACCGAACAACTTGTATATCACTATAACAGTTTGACCGAACAACTTGTATATCACTATAACAGTTTAACCAAACAACTTGTATATCGCTATGAACGAACAACTTGTATATCACTATAACAGTTTGAACGAACAACTTGTATATCATTATAACAGTTTGACCGAACAACTTGTATTTCACTATAACAGTTTGAACGAACAACTTGAATATCCCTATAACAGTTTGACCGAACAACTTGTATATCGCTATAACAGTTTGAACGAACAACTTGTATATCACTATAACAGTTTGACCGAACAACTTGTATATCGCTATAACAGTTTGAATGAACAACTTGTATATCACTATAACAGTTTGAATGAACAACTTGTATATCACTATAATAGTTTGACAGAACAAGTTGTATATCACTATAACAGTTTGACCGAACAACTTGTATATCACTATAACAGTTTGACCGAACAACTTGTATATCGCAATAACAGTTTGAACGAACAACTTGTATATCACTATAACAGTTTGACCGAACAACTTGTATATCGCAATAACAGTTTGAATGAACAACGTGTATATCACTATAACAGTTTGACCGAACAAGTTGTATATCGCTATAACAGTTTGACCGAACAACTTGTAAATCGCTATAACAGTTTGACCGAACAATTTGTATATCACTATAACAGTTTGACCGAACAACTTGTATATCACTATAGCAGTTTGACCGGACAACTTGTATATCGCTATAACAGTTTGACCGAATAACTTGTATATCACTATAACAGTTTGACCGTACAACTTGTATATCGCTATAACAGTTTGACCGAACAACTTGTATATCACTATAACAGTTTGACCGATCAACTTGTATATCGCTATGAACGAACCACTTGTATATCGCTATGAACGAACAACTTGTATATCGCTATAACAGTTTGACCGAACAACTTGTATATAGTTATAACAGTTAGACCTAACAACTTGTATATCACTATAACAGTTTGACCGAACAACTTGTATATCGCTATAACAGTTTGACCGAACAACTTGTATATCGCTATTACAGTTTGACCAAACAACTTGTATATCGCTATGAACGAACAACTTGTATATCACTGTAACAGTTTGAACGAACAACTTGTATATCATTATAACAGTTTGACCGAACAACTTGTATATCACTATAACAGTTTGAACGAACATTTTGAATATCACTATAGCAGTTTGACCGGACAACTTGTATATCGCTATAACAGTTTGACCGAATAACTTGTATATCACTATAACAGTTTGACCGAACAACTTGTATATCGCTATAACAGTTTGACCGAACAACTTGTATATCACTATAACAGTTTGACCGATCAACTTGTATATCGCTATGAACGAACCACTTGTATATCGCTATGAACGAACAACTTGTATATCGCTATAACAGTTTGACCGAACAACTTGTATATCGTTATAACAGTTAGACCTAACAACTTGTATATCACTATAACAGTTTGACCGAACAACTTGTATATCGCTATAACAGTTTGACCGAACAACTTGTATATCGCTATTACAGTTTGACCAAACAACTTGTATATCGCTATGAACGAACAACTTGTATATCACTGTAACAGTTTGAACGAACAACTTGTATATCATTATAACAGTTTGACCGAACAACTTGTATATCACTATAACAGTTTGAACGAACATTTTGAATATCACTATAACAGTTTGACCGAACAACTTGTATATCGCAATAACAGTTTGAACGAACAACTTGTATATCACTATAACAGTTTGACCGAACAACTTGTATATCGCTATAACTGTTTGACCAAACAACTTGTATATCGCTATGAACGAACAACTTGTATATCGCTATAACAGTTTGACCGAACAACTTGTATATCGTAATAACAGTTTGACCTAACAACTTGTATATCACTATAACAGTTTGACCTAACAACTTGTATATCGCTATAACAGTTTGACCGAACAACTTGTATATCGCTATTACAGTTTGACCGAGCAACTTGTATATCACTATAACAGTTTGACCGAACAACTTGTATGTCACTATAACAGTTTGACCGAACAACTTGTATATCACTATAACAGTTTAACCAAACAACTTGTATATCGCTATGAACGAACAACTTGTATATCACTATAACAGTTTGAACGAACAACTTGTATATCATTATAACAGTTTGACCGAACAACTTGTATATCACTATAACAGTTTGAACGAACAACTTGAATATCACTATTACAGTTTGACCGAACAACTTGTATATCGCTATAACAGTTTGAACGAACAACTTGTATATCACTATAACAGTTTGACCGAACAACTTGTATATCGCTATAACAGTTTGAATGAACAACTTGTATATCACTATAACAGTTTGAATGAACAACTTGTATATCACTATAATAGTTTGACCGAACAAGTTGTATATCACTATAACAGTTTGACCGAACAACTTGTATATCACTATAACAGTTTGACCGAACAACTTGTATATCGCAATAACAGTTTGAACGAACAACTTGTATATCACTATAACAGTTTGACCGAACAACTTGTATATCGCAATAACAGTTTGAATGAACAACGTGTATATCACTATAACAGTTTGACCGAACAAGTTGTATATCGCAATAACAGTTTGACCGAACAACTTGTAAATCGCTATAACAGTTTGACCGAACAATTTGTATATCACTATAACAGTTTGACCGAACAACTTGTATATCACTATAGCAGTTTGACCGGACAACTTGTATATCGCTATAACAGTTTGACCGAATAACTTGTATATCACTATAACAGTTTGACCGAACAACTTGTATATCGCTATAACAGTTTGACCGAACAACTTGTATATCACTATAACAGTTTGACCGATCAACTTGTATATCGCTATGAACGAACCACTTGTATATCGCTATGAACGAACAACTTGTATATCGCTATAACAGTTTGACCGAACAACTTGTATATCGTTATAACAGTTAGACCTAACAACTTGTATATCACTATAACAGTTTGACCGAACAACTTGTATATCGCTATAACAGTTTGACCGAACAACTTGTATATCGCTATTACAGTTTGACCAAACAACTTGTATATCGCTATGAACGAACAACTTGTATATCACTGTAACAGTTTCAACGAACAACTTGTATATCATTATAACAGTTTGACCGAACAACTTGTATATCACTATAACAGTTTGAACGAACATTTTGAATATCACTATAACAGTTTGACCGAACAACTTGTATATCGCTATAACAGTTTGAGCGAACAACTTGTATATCACTATACCAGTTTGACCGAACAACTTGTATATCGCTACAACAGTTTGAACGAACAACTTGTATATCACTATAACAGTTTGAACGAACAATTTGTATATCACTATAATAGTTTGACCGAACAAGTTGTATATCACTATAACAGTTTGACCGAACAACTTGTATATCACTATAACAGTTTGACCGAACAACTTGTATATCGCAATAACAGTTTGAACGAACAACTTGTATATCACTATAGCAGTTTGACCGAACAAGTTGTATATCGCTATAACAGTTTGACCGAACAACTTGTATATCACAATAACAGTTTGACCGAACAAGTTGTATATCACTATAACAGTTTGAACGAACAACTTGTATATCACTATAACAGTTTGACCGAACAACTTGTATATCACTATAACAGTTTGACCGAACAACTTGTATATCGCTATGACAGTTTGAACGAACAACTTGTATATCACTATAACAGTTTGACCGAACAACTTGTATATCACTATAACAGTTTGACCGAACAACTTGTATATCGTTATAACAGTTTGAACGAACAACTTATATATCACTATAACAGTTTGACCGAACAACTTGTATATCACTATAACAGTTTGACCGAACAACTTGTATATCGCTATGAAGGAGCAACTTGTATATCGCTATAACAGTTTGAACGAACAACTTGTATATCCCTATAACAGTTTGACCGAACAACTTGTATATCGCTATAACAGTGACCGAACAACTTGTATATTGCTATTACAGTTTGACCGAACAACTTGTATATCACTATAACAGTTTGACCGAACAACTTGTATATCACTATAACAGTTTGACCGAACAACTTGTATATCACTATAACAGTTTGAACGAACAACTTGAATATCACTATAACAGTTTGACCGAACAACTTATATATCGCTATAACAGTTTGAACGAACAACTTGTATATCACTATAACAGTTTGAACGAACAACTTGTATATCATTATAACAGTTTGACCGAACAACTTGTATATCACTATAACAGTTTGAACGAACAACTTGAATATCACTATAACAGTTTGACCGAACAACTTATATATCGCTATAACAGTTTGAACGAACAACTTGTATATCACTATAACAGTTTGACCGAACAACTTGTATATCGCTATAACAGTTTGAATGAACAACTTGTATATCACTATAACAGTTTGAACGAACAACTTGTATATCACTATAATAGTTTGACCGAACAAGTTGCATATCACTATAACAGTTTGACCGATCAACTTGTATATCGTTATGAACGAACAACTTGTATATCACTATAACAGTTTGACCGAACAACTTGTATATCACTATAACAGTTTGACCGAACAACTTGTATATCACTATAACAGTTTGACCGAACAAGTTGTATATCACTATAACAGTTTGAACGAACAATTTGTATATCACTATAACAGTTTGACCGAACAACTTGTATATCACTATAACAGTTTGACCGAACAACTTGTATATCACTATGACAGTTTGAACGAACAACTTGTATATCACTATAACAGTTTGACCGAACAACTTGTATATCACTATAACAGTTTGACCGGAAAACTTGTATATCGCTATAACAGTTTGACCGAATAACTTGTATATCACTATAACAGTTTGACCGAACAACTTGTATATCGCTATAACAGTTTGACCAAACAACTTGTATATCACTATAACAGTTTGACCGAACAACTTGTATATCGCTATAACAGTTTGACCAAGCAACTTGTATATCACTATGAACGAACAACTTGTATATCGCTATAACAGTTTGACCGAACAACTTGTATATCGTAATAACAGTTTGACCTAACAACTTGTATATCACTATAACATTTTGACCGAACAACTTGTATATCGCTATAACAGTTTGACCGAACAACTTGTATATCGCTATTACAGTTTGACCGAGCAACTTGTATATCACTATAACAGTTTGACCGAACAACTTGTATATCACTATAACAGTTTGACCGAACAACTTGTATATCACTATAACAGTTTAACCAAACAACTTGTATATCGCTATGAACGAACAACTTGTATATCACTATAACAGTTTGAACGAACAACTTGTATATCATTATAACAGTTTGACCGAACAACTTGTATTTCACTATAACAGTTTGAACGAACAACTTGAATATCACTATAACAGTTTGACCGAACAACTTGTATATCGCTATAACAGTTTGAACGAACAACTTGTATATCACTATAACAGTTTGACCGAACAACTTGTATATCGCTATAACAGTTTGAATGAACAACTTGTATATCACTATAACAGTTTGAATGAACAACTTGTATATCACTATAATAGTTTGACAGAACAAGTTGTATATCACTATAACAGTTTGACCGAACAACTTGTATATCACTATAACAGTTTGACCGAACAACTTGTATATCGCAATAACAGTTTGAACGAACAACTTGTATATCACTATAACAGTTTGACCGAACAATTTGTATATCGCAATAACAGTTTGAATGAACAACGTGCATATCACTATAACAGTTTGACCGAACAAGTTGTATATCGTTATAACAGTTTGACCGAACAACTTGTAAATCGCTATAACAGTTTGACCGAACAATTTGTATATCACTATAACAGTTTGACCGAACAACTTGTATATCACTATAGCAGTTTGACCGGACAACTTGTATATCGCTATAACAGTTTGACCGAATAACTTGTATATCACTATAACAGTTTGACCGAACAACTTGTATATCGCTATAACAGTTTGACCGAACAACTTGTATATCACTATAACAGTTTGACCGATCAACTTGTATATCGCTATGAACGAACCACTTGTATATCGCTATGAACGAACAACTTGTATATCGCTATAACAGTTTGACCGAACAACTTGTATATCGTTATAACAGTTAGACCTAACAACTTGTATATCACTATAACAGTTTGACCGAACAACTTGTATATCGCTATAACAGTTTGACCGAACAACTTGTATATCGCTATTACAGTTTGACCAAACAACTTGTATATCGCTATGAACGAACAACTTGTATATCACTGTAACAGTTTGAACGAACAACTTGTATATCATTATAGCAGTTTGACCGAACAACTTGTATATCACTATAACAGTTTGAACGAACATTTTGAATATCACTATAACAGTTTGACCGAACAACTTGTATATCGCAATAACAGTTTGAACGAACAACTTGTATATCACTATAACAGCTTGACCGAACAACTTGTATATCGCTATAACTGTTTGACCAAACAACTTGTATATCGCTATGAACGAACAACTTGTATATCGCTATAACAGTTTGACCGAACAACTTGTATATCGTAATAACAGTTTGATCTAACAACTTGTATATCACTATAACAGTTTGACCGAACAACTTGTATATCGCTATAACAGTTTGACCGAACAACTTGTATATCGCTATTACAGTTTGACCGCGCAACTTGTATATCACTATAACAGTTTGACCGAACAACTTGTATATCACTATAACAGTTTGACCGAACAACTTGTATATCACTATAACAGTTTAACCAAACAACTTGTATATCGCTATGAACGAACAACTTGTATATCACTATAACAGTTTGAACGAACAACTTGTATATCATTATAACAGTTTGACCGAACAACTTGTATATCACTATAACAGTTTGAACGAACAACTTGAATATCACTATTACAGTTTGACCGAACAACTTGTATATCGCTATAACAGTTTGAACGAACAACTTGTATATCACTATAACAGTTTGACCGAACAACTTGTATATCGCTATAACAGTTTGAATGAACAACTTGTATATCACTATAACAGTTTGAATGAACAACTTGTATATCACTATAATAGTTTGACCGAAAAAGTTGTATATCACTATAACAGTTTGACCGAACAACTTGTATATCACTATAACAGTTTGACCGAACAACTTGTATATCGCAATAACAGTTTGAACGAACAACTTGTATATCACTATAACAGTTTCACCGAACAACTTGTATATCGCAATAACAGTTTGAATGAACAACGTGTATATCACTATAACAGTTTGACCGAACAAGTTGTATATCGCTATAACAGTTTGACCGAACAACTTGTAAATCGCTATAACAGTTTGACCGAACAATTTGTATATCACTATAACAGTTTGACCGAACAACTTGTATATCACTATAGCAGTTTGACCGGACAACTTGTATATCGCTATAACAGTTTGACCGAATAACTTGTATATCACTATAACAGTTTGACCGAACAACTTGTATATCGCTATAACAGTTTGACCGAACAACTTGTATATCACTATAACAGTTTGACCGATCAACTTGTATATCGCTATGAACGAACCACTTGTATATCGCTATGAACGAACAACTTGTATATCGCTATAACAGTTTGACCGAACAACTTGTATATCGTTATAACAGTTAGACCTAACAACTTGTATATCACTATAACAGTTTGACCGAACAACTTGTATATCGCTATAACAGTTTGACCGAACAACTTGTATATCGCTATTACAGTTTGACCAAACAACTTGTATATCGCTATGAACGAACAACTTGTATATCACTGTAACAGTTTGAACGAACAACTTGTATATCATTATAACAGTTTGACCGAACAACTTGTATATCACTATAACAGTTTGAACGAACATTTTGAATATCACTATAACAGTTTGACCGAACAACTTGTATATCGCTATAACAGTTTGAGCGAACAACTTGTATATCACTATACCAGTTTGACCGAACAACTTGTATATCGCTACAACAGTTTGAACGAACAACTTGTATATCACTATAACAGTTTGAACGAACAATTTGTATATCACTATAATAGTTTGACCGAACAAGTTGTATATCACTATAACAGTTTGACCGAACAACTTGTATATCGCAATAACAGTTTGAACGAACAACTTGTATATCACTATAGCAGTTTGACCGAACAAGTTGTATATCGCTATAACAGTTTGACCGAACAACTTGTATATCACAATAACAGTTTGACCGAACAAGTTGTATATCACTATAACAGTTTGAACGAACAACTTGTATATCACTATAACAGTTTGACCGAACAACTTGTATATCACTATAACAGTTTGACCGAACAACTTGTATATCGCTATGACAGTTTGAACGAACAACTTGTATATCACTATAACAGTTTGACCGAACAACTTGTATATCACTATAACAGTTTGACCGAACAACTTGTATATCGTTATAACAGTTTGAACGAACAACTTATATATCACTATAACAGTTTGACCGAACAACTTGTATATCACTATAACAGTTTGACCGAACAACTTGTATATCGCTATGAACGAGCAACTTGTATATCGCTATAACAGTTTGAACGAACAACTTGTATATCACTATAACAGTTTGACCGAACAACTTGTATATCGCTATAACAGTGACCGAACAACTTGTATATTGCTATTACAGTTTGACCGAACAACTTGTATATCACTATAACAGTTTGACCGAACAACTTGTATATCACTATAACAGTTTGACCGAACAACTTGTATATCGCTATAACAGTTTGACCAAACAACTTGTATGTCGCTATGAACGAACAACTTGTATATCACTATAACAGTTTGAACGAACAACTTGTATATCATTATAACAGTTTGACCGAACAACTTGTATATCACTATAACAGTTTGAACGAACAACTTGAATATCACTATAACAGTTTGACCGAACAACTTATATATCGCTATAACAGTTTGAACGAACAACTTGTATATCACTATAACAGTTTGAACGAACAACTTGTATATCATTATAACAGTTTGACCGAACAACTTGTATATCACTATAACAGTTTGAACGAACAACTTGAATATCACTATAACAGTTTGACCGAACAACTTATATATCGCTATAACAGTTTGAACGAACACCTTGTATATCACTATAACAGTTTGACCGAACAACTTGTATATCGCTATAACAGTTTGAATGAACAACTTGTATATCACTATAACAGTTTGAACGAACAACTTGTATATCACTATAATAGTTTGACCGAACAAGTTGCATATCACTATAACAGTTTGACCGATCAACTTGTATATCGTTATGAACGAACAACTTGTATATCACTATAACAGTTTGACCGAACAACTTGTATATCACTATAACAGTTTGACCGAACAACTTGTATATCACTATAACAGTTTGACCGAACAAGTTGTATATCACTATAACAGTTTGAACGAACAACTTGTATATCACTATAACAGTTTGACCGAACAACTTGTATATCACTATAACAGTTTGACCGAACAACTTGTATATCACTATGACAGTTTGAACGAACAACTTGTACATCACTATAACAGTTTGACCGAACAACTTGTATATCACTATAACAGTTTGACCGAACAACTTGTATATCGCTATAACAGTTTGAACGAACAACTTATATATCACTATAACAGTTTGACCGAACAACTTGTATATCACTATAACAGTTTGACCGATCAACTTGTATATCGTTATGAACGAACAACTTGTATATCACTATAACAGTTTGACCGAACAACTTGTATATCACTATAACAGTTTGACCGAACAACTTGTATATCACTATAACAGTTTGACCGAACAAGTTGTATATCACTATAACAGTTTGAACGAACAACTTGTATATCACTATAACAGTTTGAACGAACAACTTGTATATCACTATAACAGTTTGACCGAACAACTTGTATATCGCTATAACAGTTTGACCGAACAACTTGTATATTGCTATTACAGTTTGACCGAACAACTTGTATATCACTATAACAGTTTGACCGAACAACTTGTATATCACTATAACAGTTTGACCGAACAACTTGTATATCGCTATAACAGTTTGACCAAACAACTTGTATATCGCTATGAACGAACAACTTGTATATCACTATAACAGTTTGAACGAACAACTTGTATATCATTATAACAGTTTGACCGAACAACTTGTATATCACTATAACAGTTTGAACGAACAGCTTGAATATCACTATAACAGTTTGACCGAACAACTTATATATCGCTATAACAGTTTGAACGAACAACTTGTATATCACTATAACAGTTTGACCGGACAACTTGTATATCGCTATAACAGTTTGAATGAACAACTTGTATATCACTATAACAGTTTGAACGAACAACTTGTATATCACTATAATAGTTTGACCGAACAAGTTGCATATCACTATAACAGTTTGACCGAACAACTTGTATATCGTTATGAACGAACAACTTGTATATCACTATAACAGTTTGAACGAACAACTTGTATATCATTATAACAGTTTGACCGAACAACTTGTATATCACTATAACAGTTTGAACGAACATTTTGAATATCACTATAACAGTTTGACCGAACAACTTGTATATCGCTATTACAGTTTGAGCGAACAACTTGTATATCACTATAACAGTTTGACCGAACAACTTGTATATCGCTACAACAGTTTGAACGAACAACTTATATATCACTATAACAGTTTGAACGAACAACTTGTATATCACTATAATAGTTTGACCGAACAAGTTGTATATCACTATAACAGTTTGACCGAACAACTTGTATATCACTATAACAGTTTGACCGAACAACTTGTATATCGCAATAACAGTTTGAACGAACAACTTGTATATCACTATAGCAGTTTGACCGAACAAGTTGTATATCGCTATAACAGTTTGACCGAACAACTTGTATATCACTATAACAGTTTGACCGAACAACTTGTATATCACTATAACAGTTTGACCGAACAACTTGTATATCGCTATAACAGTTTGAACGAACAACTTATATATCACTATAACAGTTTGACCGAACAACTTGTATATCACTATAACAGTTTGACCGAACAACTTGTATATCGCTATGAACGAGCAACTTGTATATCGCTATAACAGTTTGAACGAACAACTTGTATATCACTATAACAGTTTGACCGAACAACTTGTATATCACTATAACAGTTTGACCGAACAACTTGTATATTACTATAACAGTTTGACCGAACAACTTGTATATCACTATAACAGTTTGACCGAACAACTTGTATATCGCTATATAAAAGTTTGACCGAACAACTTGTATATCGCTATAACAGTTTGACCGAACAATTTGTATATCGCTATATAACAGTTTGACCGAACATCTTGTATATCACTATAACAGTTTGACCGAACATCTTGTATATCGCTATAGCAGTTTGACCGAACAATTTGTATATCGCTACATAACAGTTTGACCGAACAACTTGTATATCGCTACATAATTTTAGATATTCCAATATTGTAGATATACCTAGGGTGCGAACATCTACCTACGGTAAGAATAGTTTTAAATATGCAGCAGCTGTTTTATGGAATGACCTACCTGATGATTTTAGAAAAATTTCCAATTTTAATCAGTTAAGAATATTTTAAAATCTTGGAATGGAAATGTATGTAAATGTTCAGTTTGTGCTGACTTAAATTTGTTTAAATTTCTACCATCTAGGTCATATCCAGTTTATATTTATTGTGCTTATAAAAATGTTATGCTTTGCTCATAATATCAGCTTTTAGTTGTTCATAGTTTGCTACATTAGCTCTTGGTATGCTTAGCTTATAACATCAGCTTTTAATCTGCTTTTTTGCTTATCTTGTAACTGTTAGTATTTTACATGTAGTGCTTACTTAGTCTTGTATTTTAGCTGTATGTTGCATGCTTGTTATTTGTTATTTATTCTGTGTCTGTGTATGTCGGTTAAAAGCTCAACAGAGCTTATGTTGTATGTTGTTTTAGCCATGCCGACTCTAAATAAAGCTTATTTATTTATATTTATTATTTATTTATTATAACAGTTTGACCGAACATCTTGTATATCGCTATAACGATTTTTGAAGAAGTTATTTCCCGCTTTACACGCACAACTCTTCTTACATCTCTTTCTAAATCCTTTAAAACCCTTCCATACTTGATTATTGTCATATGAAGATTCCTATATGTTTACGACAGTTTAAAATCCTTCCATTCTTGATTATTGTCATATGAAGATTCCTATATGTTTACGACAGTTTAAAACCCTTCCATACTTGATTATTGTCATATGAAGATTCCTATATGTTTACGACAGATTAAAACCCTTCCATACTTGATTATTGTCATATGAAGATTATTGTCATATGAAGATTCCTATATGTTTACCACAGTTTTATTATACATGCTTAAAGAAGTTACTGACCTTTTTGACCTTTTCATCAATATTTTGATGGGCACATCCTGTTTCACTTTAGATGGGAATTCTTCACAACTTTGAATGCCTGCTCATTACCCATATGCAAGTTTACATACCATTATTCTGACAAATCTTCGTGGAGTTATTATACTTTTTAAGTTATATTATTTGATCAAGAAATTGTACATACATTTTATTACAAGACATATTTTCGCAAAGGGTGAAAGAATGTGTGGAGTGTGGGGCAGTAGACATTTGATTTTGCTAAAGCTATCCGGCTGATATGAAACGAATAAAGTCTTAAAATATGATATTATTACATGATGATTTCTGTACTGAACTTGTTATTAGTCCAATACTTGCTGCATAATTCTTAATATACATATTTTCTTTAAAATGCTGACTAAGTATAGCGTCTATTATCAAAGCCCCACCCTGTCCTCATTGAATTCCAATGTGACCTTTGATTTAATGATTTAATGTTCAATCATTTGAGAACTTCCGTTCTTCAAATCATTGCTGTTCTTTATCTTTTTAAAAATTTGGGCGAATCGTATAAATGTTCAAAAAATTGTAATGTTAATGTTTTCATCGGAGTCATGTGCTTTATTATTATGCTCGTGATAATCTTATAGCTGTTCCGTCAATTCGTGTTCTCTCACAATCACTGACATATACAACAGTGTCACAAAATTCATAGATTATTCATTATACAATGTTCCTTGACATTTTTGGTATACAAATTGTAAATGCTAAGAGCTGAACGACAGGACGAATCGGTTTAGGATGAGTTGTATCAGTCTGCGCTTATCTTAGCCAAATCATTTAATATATCTGATAGTATTCCCAGGCGAGGTGGTAGACAGACTACCAGAGCCAATCACCCCGCGGAAACGCCAAAACAGTATTGGGGAATTTCTTTGTACATGTACTATCCATTTTTGGACAATTTGATAACGAACATGAAACACGTCTCCTTAAATCGGGAAAACCGCTTCCATGCACAGCATCTACTGCCCCGTACTGTAGAAAAAATAATTGATGATCATGTTGCTACAATATACGAGGCTAAACGTAATGATTTGCCAACAACACTTTGTACCACACTTGATTCTGTAAATCCAGTTCTCTATCCTTCTATAGATACAATATTAATAGCGAGCATCGCAAGATGCGAGCTAAACAGCAACATGTGTGTAAGGAGATGAATCAATATATACGATCAATACCAACCGGAAGTGGATTCTAAGGTTCAGCATAGAATGAACAATCGGAGTGAATCACCGGAAATAGCCTATTAATTTGAATAAAAATAACTATCCAGCTTAAAAATAACAAAACATTTTTTAGAAAGGAACCCGTACAGCATCTTTACACGAAACGATTAATTTATTTAAAAAATGGTCAATCGTTAGACATTCTTGTTTCGCCCCTAAAAAAAGTCGTCCCCGATATATCTCGGCCCTATAAAAAAGTCGTCCCCGATATATCTCGACCCCAAAAAATCCTAAAATGGCCCCAGATCGCACCATTTTGCATCTCGTCAAAACAAAATCCCAGACCCCCTCCCCCTCTCAAGAATTATGGCGTGCACATTATTAAGCCTCAGCTACGCCCCTGATTAAGATCATTATGTTGTCATTCATGGAATCTTTCAGTTAAAATAAAGAAACGTGAAAAGAATACATGTGCAAATTGATTCCATAAACAATAAATATGAATCACAGGTAACAACTGATGCCATTGTTGATCTATTTGTGTTCATATTATTGTAACACTAGCACTATTCTTTTTACTACTGTAGCTAGACTTGGCCTATGGTAACTATTGTCGGGTTTGTAACTAGATTAACACGACGAGTGTCACTAGTGAAGCAGGAACTGCTTTCCCTTCCGAAGCACCTGAGTCCCCCCCCCCCCCCCCCCCCCCCGATTTTTAGTGGGGTTCGTGTTACTCGATCTTTGGTTTTATATGTATGCTTTGTTGATCGTTGTTTGTCCTTTTGTACTTTTTCTTTTGACCATTGTGTTGTCTGTTCTTCTTCGATATACGGATTCTGATTGCCCCTTTGGTATCTTCAAACTCTTCTTGTCACACACAGTCCATACAATGGTAAACCATCAGATGTAGAATTCCTATTCGGACTTTTGAATATGTTTTTTTTTGTCTAAAGTACAACAAATCTTAACTATGAAATCAAAGATCACCTAATATGTCAAAAACAGCTCCTAGTAGTACTTTCTATGACAAGTCATCATGGCTTCTTACTTCCGATTCAGGCAGAATTCTATTTCATTTATCGAATATTGCTGTTCAATAAATATCCAATCAGAGTAATCTGCTCTTCTCACTTTACCAGCAAATTTCCTGTCTGACCATTTACACCGAGAACGATTCGGGAGGGGGCGTCGTGGCCGTCATCGTATAGTAGTTGGATTTACAAATACCTTTGCAATTGGTGCCTATCACCACTGATGCTGTGAGTTCGACTCCCGCTCAGGGCGAGGTGCACAACATTATATTATAAAGTTTGTCAGTGACTTGTGACAGATCGGTGGTTTTCCCCGGGTACTCCGGTTTCCTCCATCAATAAAACTGACAGCCACGATATAACTGAAATATTGTTGAAAGTGGCGTTAAAAACTATCATATAAACAAACAAACAAGAACAATTCGGTTTTACAAATCCTACAGATTCGAGCTCAAACCTTTGTACGCCCTCAAAATATTTATTAGTCGATATTTTCATTCAGGGTTAAATACCAGCATACTTATTTGATCATCAAGCAAAAATACATTTTTGACAAATAAGGCAGCCATTATAATTGCTACTTTATAATTACAAATAAGGCAGCCATTATAATTGTTACTTTATAATTACAAATAAGGCAGCCATTATAATTGTTACTTTATAATTACAAATAAGGCAGCCATTATAATTGTTACTTTATAATTACAAATAAGGCAGCCATTATAATTGTTACTTTATAATTACAAATAAGGCAGCCATTATAATTGTTACTTTATAATTACAAATAAGGCAGCCATTATAATTGTTACTTTATAATTACAAATAAGGCAGCCATTATAATTGTTACTTTATAATTACAAATAAGGCAGCCATTATAATTGTTACTTTATAATTACAAATAAGGCAGCCATTATAATTGTTACTTTATAATTACAAATAAGGCAGCCATTATAATTGTTACTTTATAATTACAAATAAGGCAGCCATTATAATTGTTACTTTATAATTACAAATAAGGCAGCCATTATAATTGTTACTTTATAATTACAAATAAGGCAGCCATTATAATTGTTACTTTATAATTACAAATAAGGCAGCCATTATAATTGTTACTTTATAATTACAAATAAGGCAGCCATTATAATTGTTACTTTATAATTATCAGCGATTGTTCTTATTTCATCTGCTTTATGTTTCATCAAAGACTTTTGGAAATTTGAATCTGATCTTGGATAACAACGAGAAGATTTATTTTTCTCATAGATAATATGAAATAGGTAATTTAACTACAATTTAAATTGTTACTTAAATACAACGTTCAATGTTAAACGTGAAATTGACAAATCAAACATCAAACATCGCTTAAATGCTATTAAACATTTTAAATACGTGTATTTGAAACAAAATGCCTACTTAAAAACACAGATTGAAGAACACAAGATAAAAATAAAACTATACTGCATTCAGATATCACGAAACCACAATGTATAGTTTGGTTAGCTTCATATACATTACATAACTCAATAAAACATCGCCTAACGACTTCATAAACCGATAGTAAAAAACGGTAAATAACAGAATACCTAGTTATAAAACATTACTTACCTACATCAGAAGTAAGGTGCTATAGAACAAAACCATTTTTTTTTAATTTGACTCTTAATTACTACTAATGAAATGAAAAATTACCACATTGTCGGAGCAGTTCCAAAAAACAATAGAAAAATCACAGAAGGGGAAAAATTGACACCCCTAACACACAAATACATGACCGTGCAATTTCCTGGCTTGGTACAGCACTTCAATAATAAGTGGTGTAGCTAAAATAGTTTTATGAGCTCAAACCTCCCCTCTTAGTGAAATTAAATTATAATTTATAAATACTTGATTTCAGAATGAATACGTTTTTTTTTTCAAATTAGGAAGACCAATATTTTTTGCATTACGTGATCTATAGCTATTTTCCAAATAACTTTTTGTTAATTATGAAATAATCAAACAGTCGAATTACAGAGCAAATTTCTAGTAATCAAATTATTGTTAATAGTATTATTTATTGCATAACATTTAAAATTCATTCAATAATAATTTTGTGGTATTATCTACTTAAAGTGTTATATCCAGATCAGAGTAGATGAATACATGAAAAACTCTTCAATACAACAGGTGTCAACAAGAGTCGACACACCTCAGGAAAATGTACAACCGTGAAACACTAGTTACCAGAAAAGGAAGACCAAGCCATGTCAATGTACACTTGCAAAGTATCAGTGCCTACAAGAGTAGACATTACCTTGACAAGGCATATCCTCAAAGGATTAGATGCCGTCAAGAGTAGACCAGGGCATGTCAATGCATATCCACAAAGTAGCAGTGCCTACAAGAGTAGTCATTGCCTTGACAAGGCATATCATCAAAGGATTAGATGCCGTCAAGAGTAGGCCCGGGCATGATGATGAACATCGTTAAAGTATTAGTGCCTACAAGAGTAGACATTGCCTTGACAAGGCATATCTTCTGGATTACAGGCTGTCAAGAGTAGATCCAGGCATGACAAGGTACCTCCTCAAAACATCAGGTACCGACAAGAGTATACAAAGGCGTAATGCGTAATTACACTGGAGTTCTTCAAAGCATCAGATTCAACCAAGTGTAGATCAAAGCATGATCATGTATTTCCTCAAAGCATCAGATTCAAGCAATAGTATATATTAGGGATTTTCTGCTTACATATTATCTGCTGGGGAACGTATCAATGTCTACCATTGTAATGTAATGTAGTTAATATTAACTGTGGTATTTGTATTATTTCTCCACCTGATTCCCCCAAATGTTCCATAATAAGTCTTCAAAAGGGTTTAGCGGACACAATTTCAGATTAGTATTTCAATTGTACAACCTGATTCTGCACATGCATTGTCTACTTTCTGTTTGTTTTGAACAATTATCCTTGCAATACTGAAAATTAACAAGAAGAGTTTGAAGATACCAAAGGGGTAATCATAATCCGTATATCGAAGAAGAACAGACAACACAATGGCCAAAAGAAAAAGGACAAAAGGACAAACAACGATCTACAAAACATACACATAAAACTAAAGATCGAGTAACACGAACCCCACTTAAAACCGGGGGTGACCTCAGATGCTCCGGAAGGGTAAGCAGTTCCTGCTCCACTAGTGACATCCGTCGTGTTAATCTAGTTACAAATCCGGTGATAAGTGATGATCGAGGAAAGGATCGAGAAGTGTTTACGGCAAGTGGAACATATCCATGGTCATTTGTGACACGAGTATTCCATAACGGTCAACCATGTCATGGTGGCGACCGTAAAACTTTCGAAGTGATGACTTCAACTTAACTAAGAGGAACCATTGGTTCAGGAGCTTCCTTGTTAGCAGCAATTTGTGTTTAACAAAAATGTTTACGTTGCTTTTTTGTTCGAAATTAATCAAGAAATTAAATATTACAATTTGAACTCGTCATAGTAAAGAATATTTTTGTACGATGTTGCTGATCTATGACTTGAAACAGTAACTAAGTTTTTTCCACGAACTATGTTTGACGGACTTTCTTGGAAGTTCTAAGGCTAGAGACGTAATGGTCACTACACAAAATTAAGCACCGCCCACTGACCTTCTGTAATTTTCCGTCTGCATCGTTTCGTAACTGCAAGTTTATCTATCGTCTGCATCGTTATTTTTATGAATGGAATTATAAAGCTAAAGACGTAATGGTCACTACACAAAATTAAGCACCGCCCACTGACCTTCTGTAATTTTCCGTCTGCATCATTTCGTTACTGCGCGTTATTTTTATGAATGGAATTTTCTCCTGGCCAGTAAAGCGTATTAATCTTATTTTCTAGATTTCCATATATGGTTCTCCTTTCTATCGTTATTTTTAGGAATGATTTTATCCAATCATAGGTCGTCAAATAAATGCAACATCGTACAATAATAATTGTAAATCTACTTCCTGGTCCTAGATATAGTTAACGACCGGCGAATAATTAGATAGCTAAGTAACCGGTAATGCATTTTTTTTAATTATAATCTTTTGATTGAAGTATGGTTTTATTAAATTGGAACAGAACTAAATCTGACATTATATCATGACAACATAACATAAAAATACACCGGGTTAAGTCAAATAAGATTGATTCATTGATTTTTGGTGTTGTAATGCTACTTTCAGCAATATTTCAGCTATATCATGGCGACCAGTTTTAGTGGTGGAAGAAGCCGGAGTACCCGGAGAGAACCACCGACCATGGGCAAGCAACTGGTAAACTTTGTCACTTGCGGGTGCGAGTCGAGTGCACCTTTTTGTAATTTACAAAGCCGGGTGCGAGTCCACGCCGTATTAGAGAGGTAGAATAAGAAGAATTTGAAGATAGCAACTTTTAACGATTGATAGTTCAAAATATGAAACAGGAATGATAGCTCGAGAATTTCTTTTTACCCAGAAGTCTTCAGAATATAGAGAACTAGCAAGTCGTTCCATTCATGGACTAATGTATATCTGATATTTTTTCAAAAACATAGTAAGATGAAGGGCATTACAAATACAACATATGTATGTTAAAGAATTGTCATGATCAATCTCGAATACCAGTATGCTTTAACGTTCAAATTCCGTGAGGGAACCCGTGGGAATAGAAATATCACCTGGTTTGTCGAATGCATGTCTACCCTCTCCACATCCCCCCCCTCCCCCCCCCCTCCTCCCCCCCCCCCCCCCCCCCCTCCTCGAAAGTGGTGTCCGCTAATTGTTTGTGGTGAATCAAATACATATATGGTCAATAGGACAGGGTACAAATGGATTCATCTTGCCTCTTCCTTCTGAACATTAAACAGGCTGTTGTCTCCTCCATCTAATACTAATGTATGCTTAACCTTATCCATTGTCATGTTTAACCTTATCCATTGTCATGTTTAACCTTATCCATTGTCATGTTTAACCTTATCCATTGTGATGTTTAACATTATCCATTGTCATGTTTAACCTTATCCATTGTCATGTTTAACATTATCCATTGTGATGTTTAACATTATCCATTGTCATGTTTAACATTATCCATTGTCATGTGCTACCTCTGATATTATTATCAACGTGTTGAAGGAGGTCAGTATTTGGTAGAGGTAGAGGTAGACGAGTAACTTTGTGTTAGGAGTTGTCGTTTATTGCCCGTTGTAAGACAGTTTCCCCTCCTATCCATTATATTCTCATATATTGCGGATATCTTAACTACCACCCATTGGCCTGACTCAACACCACATATTTACCTACATGATATATTGTTTGTAAATGTGGTCTCGTCATCAATATAGCTGATATTCTGCTCCCTGTACTTTAAATAAGGGTAATAACAAAATTACCGAACTCCGAACAATCTTCCAAAGGAAAAGTCAAAACTCATAAGTAAATATAAACAGACCAAATCAGTCAACAACCGGAAATCTGTGAAAACAGTAATGACCCTGACTTGGTACAGGCATTTCTAAAGAAATGGTGGGTTGAATCAGATTGTAAAGTGCCAAACCTCCCGCTTTCAATACGGCTCAATGGTTCCGGCTGTCACTATAACAGTATTTATAACAATACTGGAACAAAATGGGTAAAACAGTTGTCAAAGCAGTACCAAATTCAATGAGGAGGATGGAACAAGAATTAATAAAATTACCATTAATATTTAAATGACTATAGCTACTTGTTGATCACTTCAGCTAACATAATACATGTATAAATATTATAGATTATAATTATCGATATTCAATATTGTTCTTGTTAATTTTTACCTTTTTCTTACAATAGCAAAAAAAGAAACAATACATAAATATCAAAAATGGCAGGTTAGCAAACGGAAGATTTTTTTCTTTTGAGATTTTTTTCTTATCCTTGATTATCTTAGGGTTTTCCTTATTTATGTAAAATTTCAAATTTATCGTAAATCATGTCAAAGAATATTAACTTTGTGCTCAAAGGGACCTAACTGCAGAAGTAAATTTCATTCCATGAATTGTTCCGACAGTGTGGTATTTTGTAAATTCAATTTTGTGCTCAAAGGGACATAACTGCAGAAGTGATTTGTTCCGACTGTGTGGTATTTTGTCATATTAACTTTGTACTCAAAAGGAGAGAACTCCAGAAGTGATTTTCATTGCATGTGTCATTACAGAATCAAGAATTTAATTTTTCAGTTTTTTCAGGTTTTTAGTCATTCATTCAAACCTTTTATTAATAAAAGAATATACGATTTCAAAATGACCAACTTGTGCGAGCATTTTTCGGCAAAAAAGGTTAGAATTCAGAATTCCTCGTACACTTAGTATGCAAAACAGCCCCGAGATTGCAGCATGTACTTATTTTAATTAATTAAATATATATCCAGAGGTCGTTTCACAATATATATCATCTATGTGTTACTAGTTCAGAACTGTTAATCAGATTTTACATTGTTTGATGGCCAGACATATAATATTTGTGTCTGAATTGTGAATGTATTAATGGTTTGTAATGAAATAGAAATTATATATATATAATGAATGGTAGATATTATCAGTTATGATTAAGATATACAGTCATTGTTTGTTTGTGATAATTGAGCCTGATTGTTTAAGGCCATGTTGTGTTGTAGACTTAACAGCATTATAGACCCCTGGGCACGCCAGTGCACTGAAGCTTCTACCTACACAGCCACTCACATAAATAGTTGGACTTTGGTGTTTAAGGCCATGTTGTGTTGTTGGGGGTTAACATTGTGAATTTTGTTGCAACTCTATACTCAACGATACAGCAGTTATAAACAGTTGTATTGTATAGCAATATAATATTTCATATGGAATGTAACCAAAAGTTAGCCTGAGATTTTATACAATTACTGTCTTCATAGAAGGTAGACATCAATAAATGTCAACCTTGGAAGGGTTGGGTTTCCCCGAGGGCTTTAGATTGTCAATTACTGATGTCCATCCGTCGTCAACCTTGGAAGGTTTGGTTTCCCCGAGGGCTTTAGATTGTCAATTACTGATGTCCATCCGTCGTCAACCTTGGAAGGGTTGGGTTTTCCCGAGGGATTTAGATTGTCAATTACTGATGTCCATCCGTCGTCAACCTTGGAAGGGTTGGCTTCCCGAGGGCTTTAGTTTGTCAATTACTGATTTCCATCCGTCCTCAGATAGTCGTAATCGTTTTAGCATACCGAACAAGCAGAACAGAACAGCAATGAAAGCATTGTTCCTTTACTTGAATTTATGTCCAAGTGCAATGTTTAATAGTCTCGCATGTTCATTTACATCCATATCCTTTCTTACTAAAAGACAGAGAGGTACTAATATTCGTCTGGTATACAAATAACGGTCTCCTGGTATCTAATGAGGTAGAGCGAAATGACTTAAACATACATTTTTAGTACATTTGGCAGTAATTTAGACTTTTTAAACGATATTCGTACATTGTCGGTAAAAATTATATAAAAAGATGTCGAGGATGACCATAATATGTTACTAGTATTATATTCTCACACCTCTGTGCAAGAAAAATATGGATTGTCTACTAGTGCCGCGGAAATGTTAGGGTTATCACTGAAAACTGCAATGCTTGTCCATGGTCATGTGACTATAAATGATCCAGTAGAAAACATTCATCAGCAATTATACAGTGAGACATACGTAATAATCCCAGATACATTTTTGTTTGTATTTGCACCATAGCAATATCGCTTCAAATCATGATGTCACTGACATGTTAAAATGGGCTTCCTATGATTTAGCAAGTCCTACTATTCAGTGAAAAGGTTACTGGACGAATATTGCCCCAGCAGAATAATAAATCCACTTGACAGCTCATACAACATGATATTCTGCTTGTGACAAGAATCATCAGTATTTACGTGAATCATCAGTATTTACGTGAATCATCAGTATTTACGTCTATATTATTTGTGGAGTTCAATAGAAAACCCTCTATCTTTTTTGTATAACAATAGGTAACAATTAATATCAATATCCATTACATAATACTACATGTACATTTACTCGCCATACCAGTATGAGATTACTGATCAAGGTTCCCAGGACTTAAACCCACGTAGTTCAGCACGTCCCCGAGTGACCGATAGAGGAAGCCCTATCGATGGTTGGAGGGGGGGGGGGGGGGAGGGGGGTTGTCGCGTTATAATACGGACAGCCTGACCGTGGATCATAGTTGGAAGAAGAGTTTGGAGATACCAAAGGGTAATAAGAATCCGTATATCGAAGAAGAACAGACAACACAATGACCAAAAGAAAATGTACAAAAGGACAAACAACGATCAACAAGACATACACATACAACTAAAGATCAAGTAACACGAACCCCACTAAAAACCGGGGGTGGTTACGTGTTTGGTGAGTGTAATGCTCCCTGCACACAACATACCTCTGTCATATATTTAGAAAAGAGTAGACACAATACTATATGTGTTGTCTCTACTCTACTCACCATACTCATACAGTGGCAGTCGAACCTCTTTTCCCCGATATGCCTTACCTTCCCTAACTTCTGTATGTTTATTATATATTATTAAACTTATTCTCGTTTTGAATATAACTTATATACTGCTCGCTGGACATTAAGCAATAATCAATCAATTAATTAATCAATCAGAATGAGAAAACAGTTGTGTAGCATGATGTTTGTATACCAAATAAAATGTTGTGCAAGTTGTACATATGTTTTAAATAACCATTAGAGAACACCGAAGGGGCTATAAAAAAAATGGACAATCCAGAGAAACTGGCAACATTGGGCGCACAAGACAAAACACGAACATAAACAAAACAAAAAGCACACCACTATACGTAAACAAACACAAATAACGTAAATAAGGCATAGGTGCTCCTACAAACAACTGTAGGTAAACACGACCTGAAAATCGTTTTTATGAGGAAATCGAAACGGATTTGTGTGACAATATTTTATTGACAAGTGTAATTGCCAACCAACAATCGACAGTCAACCTAAACAATATAGTCTTGATTTGCTATGAAGTGGATTTTAAATTGTTTGGCATGATCACCCGGTAGCATGATCACCCGGTGATCACTTCATAACACCAGTAAACGTTAGAGTGAAACAATCCTCAAAAGGTTTATGATTTTTTTACGTTTTTTTATTTTATAATAGCGTATATAGTAAATCATAAACTACAAACGTATGATATGTCGTTTTTTCAGATATGGAAAATTATGTGGAGGGATTTCCTGGATATTGCAAATACTGCTGTTTTGACCGTATATTAGAAACAGTTTATTATTTTATTTTTGTGTGTGTATGTGTCTTATTTGACATATGTTTAAAAGTAAAGTGTAATTAGGATCTGTAACATAAATAGTAGAACACGTGTGTTTTGTCATTCACATAAATGTATTGGATTATTTTTTTAAATTATTTTGCGGGAGAACAATGCAATAAACTAGTAGAATATTAGCTCGTGTGTCACTAGTGTAGTAGAGTCAGCTAGAGTTATCTCGCTTTACCTGTATGTCAGTGACATTTTCATAACTGGCTGTTTTATTTAGTTCGGATTTGTTATCTTTGCATTTATTGTGCATGATTGTTATATTAATTATTAAAGGGGCAGGTTCATTCAGCAACGACATATTCTGCTATCATTTTCACAACAAAAACAAAAAACGGCTAGATGGAAAGCAAAAACCCATGGTCATTGAATCATTGAAGTCAACTGGCTAAAGAAGAGTTTGAAGATACCAAAGGGGTAATCAGAATCGAAATATAAAAGGTTCTTTCACAGGGCGATATAAGAGAAGTAGGAATATCTCTCTCTCTCTCTCGGGTGTGGGAACTTCTTTCTTTTCTTGAGTGGAATAATGCGAAAAGACGTATGAAAAAGTTGGCCACGTTCACCCAGTCTTTCGATTTTACGTGTATGTTTTGTAGACAATTGTTTGTCTTTTTGCCATTTTTATTTTGACCATTGTGTTGTCTGTCCTTCTTTTGACCATTGTGTTGTCTGTCCTTCTTTTGACCATTGTGTTGTCTGTCCTTCGTTTGACCATTGTGTTGTCTGTCCTTCTTTTGACCATTGCGTTGTCTGTCCTTCTTTTGGCCATTGTGTTGTCTGTCCTTCTTTTGACCATTGTGTTGTCTGTCCTTCTTTTGACCATTGTGTTGTCTGTCCTTCTTTTGACCATTGTGTTGTCTGTCCTTCTTTTGACCATTGTGTTGTCTGTCCTTCTTTTGACCATTGCGTTGTCTGTCCTTCTTTTGACCATTGTGTTGTCTGTCCTTCTTTTGACCATTGTGTTGTCTGACCTTCTTTTGACCATTGTGTTGTCTGTCCTTCTTTTGACCATTGTGTTGTCTGTCCTTCTTTTGACCATTGTGTTGTCTGTCCTTCTTTTGACCATTGTGTTGTCTGTCCTTCTTTTGACCATTGTGTTGTCTGTCCTTTTGACCATTGTGTTGTCTGTCCTTCTTTTGACCATTGTGTTGTCTGTCCTTTTGACCATTGTATTGTCTGTCCTTCTTCGGCGGTTGTGATTTCCCCATTGGTGTACTAAATCGTCTCTTATATCATCCGAATGTAATAATCGAGGTTTTCCATAAATATGAAAAGTAAATTTAATTTAAAACATTACAGACATTTAATGCCATTATCTAGTTTTATCTGCACAAAAGCGACAACATAGAAAACAACGGTGTGTCTACTGTGGTATGATTTACGTCGCCTGAACCCATCACGTAGAATATACATTTCACGATTGGGTTTCTCCGGGTACTCCGGTTTCCTCCATCAATAAAACTGACCGCCACTATATAACTGAAATAGTGTTGAAGTGGCGTTAAACACCCTAACCCTAACCCTAAGCCAACCAATACATATTTGTCCTGAAGGAGCTTAATAAAATTCGACAGTCTTTATTTTTCATGAAGAGTAAACTCGATGTCTTTTGAGATAGATCGTTGACTCGAGAAGACGTGCGGTTCACTCAAACTCAACCAATAAACTGACCTTCACAACTATAAAAAGAAAGCTTAAACAGAGATGGTCATCAATTTTACCAACATCAACACAGCGAACAACCATCTCTCACCTAAAGAAAGTTTAAACAGAGATGATTGATGGATTGTTGATTAACAGCAGTATTTCAGCTATATTAATGAGACAATGTGAGTGAAGTATTCTTCTTCTTCTTCCAAGTATAGTGCATAACCAATAAAGTATTCTCGCACTTTTGGGTGGGGGTGACGTCTATGTACAGTGCAGGTCAAAAAGATAAAAACAGTTGAAAACTTAGATGAGAGCTGCTTCCACCACACTTCCATGTAGTTGGTTCCAGAGGCGTATGGTTTGTGGGAAGAATGATGTCCTGTACACTGTAGTTCTTGTGTGTGGTACCAGGAATCGTAGAGAATGGCCTCTGGTTCGAAGAGAGGTGCGGTTGAGGTGGTGCTCCGCTGGTATGTCAACAAGGTTGTACACTATGCAGTACATCATCACTGTCTGGGCATATGCTCGTCTGCTTTGTAGTGACTGCCACTGGAGTTGCTGTAGCATGGCTGTGACACTGCTTGTGCGCTGGTAATCTCCAGTGGCAAACCTGGCGGCTCGACGTTGTACTGCCTCAACCTTGTTGATGCTGTCTTTTTTACTGGCGCTCCATATGCTGGATGCATATTCTAGGGTAGGTCGTACTAAGGTGGTATAGCACTGTGCCTTGATGGTAGTTGGGCAACGGCTCACATTACGTCCTAAGAAGGCTAAGGTGGAGTTCGCCTTCTTGGTGATCTTATCAATGTGGCTATCCCAGCTTAAACTCTTGTGTATATTTAGCCCTAGGTACTTGGCTGAATCTGTTTGGTTCAATACCTGTGCCATCAAATAAAAATCCCCATGTTTTGTCTTTTATGAGTAAACTTGACAATATTTTACGTTTCAGTATAACCACAACATACGTCCATTGTCAGGAAATATAAAATTTCTTTATACTCGCCTCACAGAGGTTAGCTTTTCGTCCTGTGTCAAAGCTCGCACGATTAAATGTTATTTGCCCATAATGTACTTAAATTGTCTATAAATCCAGCCTTTTTCTGTCAAACATAAAAATCAATTTTTCAAAACACAAGATTTCCTTGTTTCAGAGATTTAAAACTGTTATGTTTTGCTAAAGCTTAAAATGCAATTATAACAGCTTGTCAGTACTAAAACGATCTGAAATTCAATTTATTTAGGTTTGAAAAACTAACTAAGCATTTTATCGACCCCATTAAAATAGAAATATTTCTTTTCAATAGCCATTATCCGTTAAGTACCAGACCATCCATCGGAGTAAGCACAGCTACAGTGCATCTTAATTTATCTAAATTGTATATTACTCTCCAGAAATCAATCGTCTATGTAAATGGTATTTTTCCAAATAATTCCCGCGGGCTTCGTTCACTAACACTAACCTAATATTAGACGTAGTAATATTCACACAATGGTGGAATTTGTAACATGCCCTGGGCTTAAAGAATGATAAACGTAAATATGTCTTAAATGATATTCATGTGAAGAGTCAGAATCGGTTTGCTGTAAGGCATTCTGTTTGAAATGGTAAATTATCAGGTAGGGAGAGAAATTCTGTCTGTCCGGAATTAATCTTAACTATTTTCAAGAGTCAGCTCGTCTTCCAGAAATATTTGGTTTTAATGATGACTTTTATTTTAGCACCAATACGATCTACATGACAAATTTCCTCGATGCTAAAAACCCATAAATATTTGTAATGGTATAGTTACTGCATCTACAGACCGAACATGGAAATATGTTGATGTTTTTTTTCCCTTGACATCAAAATTAATCTTAAAATAAGAAATACCAACAGTTCACAATCAGAATATTTGTATCTTCAATAAATGTCAAGAATAGCTTGACATTTATTATATAATCAGAGGAATAAAAACGAATGTTATTTCACTGTTTCAATAATCAACTCGTGAAACAACAAATCTCATTTGATATTGTTATGTTCAACATCGCCATCTTCTTCTGATCTTGCTTAATGAAGAAACTATAGGTTTGAAATATCGAGCTGTCGAATGGGTAGTTGTAACATTGAGCTGTCGAATGGGTAGTTGTAACATTGGGCTGTCGAATGGGTAGTTGTAACATTGGGCTGTCGAATGGGTAGTTGTAACATTGGGCTGTCGAATGGGTAATTGTAACATTGAGCTGTCGAATGGGTAGTTGTAACATTGAGCTGTCGAATGGGTAGTTGTAACATTGGGCTGTCGAATGGGTAGTTGTAACATTGGGCTGTCGAATGGGTAATTGTAACATTGGGCTGTCGAATGGGTAGTTGTAACATTGGGCTGTCGAATGGGTAGTTGTAACATTGAGCTGTCGAATGGGTAGTTGTAACATTGGGCTGTCGAATGGGTAGTTGTAACATTGGGATGTCGAATGGGTAGTTGTAACATTGGCCCGTCGAATGCGTAGTTGTAACATTGGGCTGTCGAATGGGTAGTTGTAACATTGGGCTGTCGAATGGGTAGTTGTAACATTGAGCTGTCGAATGGGTAGTTGTAACATTGGGCTGTCGAATGGGTAGTTGTAACATTGGGCTGTCGATATGTTTTGTTGTCGGAATAATGATCTGTCGGGGGACGGGATTTCAGAATATCGTGTTGTCTGAATAATGATCTGTCGGGGGACGGGATGTCAGAATATCGTGTTGTCTGAATAATGATCTGTCTGGGGACGGGATGTCAGAATATCGTGTTGTCTGAATAATGATCTGTCGGGAGACGGGATGTCAGAATATCGTGTTGTCTGAATAATGATCTGTCGGGGGACGAGATGTCAGAATATCGTGTTGTCTGAATAATGATCTGTCGGGGGACGCCGGGATGTCAGAGTATCGTGTTGTCTGAATAATGATCTGTCGGGGGACGGGATGTCAGAATATCGTGTTGTCTGAATAATGATCTGTCGGGGGACGGGATGTCAGAATATCGTGTTGTCTGAATAATGATCTGTCGGGGGACGGGATGTCAGAATATCGTGTTGTCTGAATAATGATCTGTCGGGGGACGAGATGTCAGAATATCGTGTTGTCTGAATAATGATCTGTCGGGGGACGCCGGGATGTCAGAATATCGTGTTGTCTGAATAATGATCTGTCGGGGGACGGGATGTCAGAATATCGTGTTGTCGGAATAATGATCTGTCGGGGGACGGAATGTCAGAATATCGTGTTGTCGGAATAATGATCTGTCGGGGGACGGGATGTCAGAATATCGTGTTGTCGGAATAATGAGGTGTCTGGAAAATGGGCTGTGGAGCAAGTAATTTCTATATTTTGCATATTTTGTATAATCTTTAAGCAAATTCACTATTGGTGGGTAAAACTAATTTTAAGACAAATGTCTCCTGCTTTTTGCCCGGTATAACTAGCCATGCTGTCGTAGGGTTCAGGGACAAATCCTTAAACGATACATATACATATAAATCCACTTGAGAAGAGAAAATGATTTGTCAGGCTATTTACCTTATCTATTATTGATATAAAAAGAAGTTGTCTCAATATTCGATTTCTTCAGATAAACTGAGACTCCAATCTTTAATCTAACGCTCAGAAGACTGACATTTGTGTCATGACATTTCTATTGTCTGACATTTGAAAGAAATGGAGCTATAATTACAATTTCTTATGTACAGTAGCGTCACAGTGAAGGAATGGCACTTCTATGCATATCGTCTATGACCGTCCTAGAATATTAGAATACAACTTTGTCGTCTCCATCAAATTAAGATCATACAAACCATAGCTTAACAAAGCGTAGACATCTAATTTAGTGCGCATGACACATTACTGGAATAACCTTTATCGGGTACGCTCAAAGTCACAAGATTGGAAAAATAAATGATTTAAAATTCTTTGGGAGCAAGAAAATCCTAATGACTAAAGCGATAGCAATAAATCAGCTAACATCACAGGTTATACCTGGTGGAAGAGAACCTTAGCTAACGTCGCTATTATTTTGTGTTTAGAAAATACAAAAATTGTTGTCTTATTTCTAATAATAATCAGTGATTGTACAATAAGTATATTATTAATAACACGTGTTCTGTATAGGTATATAAGTGTCAGTAAGAAGAATATCAATGATATAACAAATGTATGTACATTACATAATAATCTCTCCTTCATTACAATATAATTAATTACCACAAAAATATCTTATTAACGATAGGAACATACATACAGTAATTGATGAAATGTGATTTGGATCTTGTATATAGTTACAGAAAGAGCACCAGTTAAAACGTCCCAAATCTCAGGAGGAAGAATATAGTTATATAACATATTTTTGTATAATGAATAAAAATCTCCCGGGAATACAAACGTGATTATGAAAACCACTAACACAGTGCACAAGAAATGATGGACTTTATGGACAAACATTAGTGTATATCGTATATATACCATTGCTATCAACTGGAAAATATCTGTGTCACAAATTACCACGGATATGGTCCACTGAGTTTCACCCCCGGTTTTTATTGGGGTTCGTGTTACTCGATCTTTAGTTTTATATGTATGTTTTGTAGATCGTTGTTTGTCCTTTTGTACTTTTTCCTTTGGCCACTGCTTTGTCTGTTCTTCGATATACGGATTATGATTATCCCTTTGGTATCTTCAAACTCTTCTTATTTGTAAACACTTTGTTTATAGTTATCTCCTCTTTGTCGTTTTTCCTCCAGTCCTTTTAATGTAAGATATCACATTATGCAAGTCATTGTGAACAGGGAGGTTATATCTCAAAATCAAAGTGACTGTAGGATATAAAAGACGTGAAATAAAGGTAAAATATCGGCCAAAAGGACAATGCGAATGATCACAATCCGGGTAGTAAAGACAACTCAAGTGAAACATAAAAACCAGAGAGAGCAATATAAAATCACATCCGAATAGACAAAGAAAACTACACCCAAAATGATACATGAAATACCAACAGGTGGGAGAAATATAAACATTACAACTTTACAACAGCAATGACACATAAACTAATAATTAAAACTGAAAGGTACAAAACTCCTAACCTGGATACTAGATCATACAACAAGAGTACAACATTAAAACAAAAACAAGAATAACATAATAAGATCGGACATCAAGACATGACTTTTGAAAGTTTACAGAAAATAAATAGATTTGATTCAAAACTAGTTTAACCCCGTCAATGTTACTGAAGAGTCTGTACTAAACCAGATAAGGAAGCGGTCACGTGACTGTGTGTTAGAGATATCGATTTTGACTCTGTTTTTATGGTGGTTCGATTGGGTTTTGGAATTGTTCCAACAGAGTGGTATAATTTTTTCATTTTATTGAAAACAAAAATGTTACAAATGTGAAATGAAAGTATATTAGACTATGATAAAAGTGATAAAGAAGAATGTAACCAACTTTGAAGGGTGAATAAAGTTGACACGTCAGCCAATCAAAACAGGAAATTGGAAATCTACTGAGAGATAAAGGAGATAACACAGACAAACAAAATGTCTGCAGTGAAATTGTCGTCTGCTGAGAAATTGGAAATAATTAAAACAGAGGAAAGGACAATTCTAATCCGGAATATATCTTTCATTTGCATAGATATTATTACCACAAGACATTTTTTCAGAGTCTAGCTGTTATAAAAAAGATAAATATAACGTTTGATTATTATAGTGTCGAGGGCCCGTGTGGCTCGATGAATTAGGTAGTTGGATTACCTAACAACTAATACAAGCCTATCACCAATACGGCGTGGATTCGCGCCCGGCTTTGTAAATTTCAAAAAAGGGTGCACTCGACTCGCAGATGCAAGTGATCAAGTTTACCAGTTGCTTGTCCATGGTCGGTGGTTCTCTCCGGGTACTCCGGCTTCTTCCACCACTAAAACTGGTCGCCATGATATAGCTAAAATATTGCTGAAAGTGGCGTTAAAACACCCAAAAAAATCAAATTAGTATAGTGTCAGACAACTTTCACCTCTTTTCCAAATTCGGCAACAATACTATAAAAAAAAAGGTTTAAACAGTGATGGCCATCAATTCCACCATTATCAACAAACCGAACACAAAAAACACCACGACATATGACGTTGGAAGTCCTGGTCTGGAACAGGCACAATTATGTGGCGGTGCTAAACCGGTTAATTGGACCCCAACCCTCCCTTCTTAATAACTACATGTTTTGTTCAGCATACTAAAAAGTTCCTATAGAACATTATTCTATTTTTTTTTTAAATATAATAAGGTCTGCTAATTTCAAGATGTGACATCCTGAAAGGAGGGGTCAAGCACATTAGTGTTCAAGTGCGGCTATTATTTTCGACGTGGTACGATTTTTCACATAAACTTGAAAGGTTTGTGAATAGAAAGTTTACAAAGTGATGGTCAATAATTCGATAAATATCAACAAAAATAACACACAGCTCCTACCTTAAAACATAAACACAAAAAGACGACAAATGGTTTTGGAAATCTGGGTTGCACAAACGTCCATTAATCTTAAGTCTCAATTAAACCTTAAGTGTACATTTCAAGTAAATTTAAGTCTCAATTAAGTTTTAATTGACACTTAAATTTAAGTCAGGTTTGTGCAACCCAGTCAGATTGTGTTTGGGACATGCACAAAAATAATTCTGGTGAAATTGTTGAACATCACTGTTTAAAAAAACATTTCATATGGACAGAACAAAAATCAAGGACTCTGAATGCTCGTATTAACTGACTATAGCTAAGAAAGAATAATTAGTTGTCTAAAGACCATTATTTTTTAGGGAAAAGAAACATAAAATAATGTCCCTTTGGTTTATATAAATTTTCAATTTTATACCAGCAATAAACAGACAAAAATATGAAAGAAAAAATGTCTCAATGTTGACAAAGGTTCGAGGATATCAAAAGAGGTAATCAGATGTGCTTACGGGTTTCACAAGTGGAGCAGGAATTGCTTACCCTTCTTGAGCACATGAGTTATCTCCCTGTTTTAGTGGGTTCACGTTGCTCAGTCGTTAGATTTCGTGTTGTCTATTTGTAATTATATTGTCTGTGCTTCTTCGATTTATGGCTTCTGTTGACTCGAGGTTGTTGATGGAGATGGTTCACCATAGATGCTCTACCCTCCTCACTGAATTTGGTACTGCTTTGACAACTATGTTACCTGTTTTGTTCTAGTATTGTTATAAATACTGTTATAGTGACAGCCGGAGACTTTGAGCCGTAATGAAAGCGGGAGGTCTGGCGCTTTAAAATCTGATTCAACCCACCATTTCTTTAGAAATGCCTGTACCAAGTCAGGGTCATTACGGTTTTCACAGTTTTCCGGTTGTTGACTGATTTTGTCTGTTTATATACCTATGAGTTTTGACTTTCCCTTTGGAAGATTGTTCGGAGTTCGGTAATTTTGGTATCTTTAAATTTTCCTTATGTATTCAAATTTGTAGTAAACAAACATATTAGATAACAACAGACATGCAAAGGCTTTGCGTTTTAAAATTCATTAGAGACTAAGCCACATATATACATAAAAACTTCAAAGACACGAGGGAACATCAATGGTACATTAAAAGAAGTCTAGATACCTCCCCCGCAAAAGGAAAAGTGAGATAACATATATATACATTATTTACTAACACGACATAAAAATCTACATTTACAGACAAAGACGTTAATCGTTGCATGGTTGTTTTTACGTCAAAAAGAGAATTCAGAAAATATATATATATATTGCACAGATGGCGTTTTCGTCTAAATTATTTAGTAATGTTATTCAATGCTTTTTTTTTTTTAATACTGAAAGACATAAAAATGTATCAAAGCATTGTCATTGTTATGCATTTTGTTCATATTCTGGGGACTTTTGATTCAAAATCAGGGTGTGTGTTTTACTTGCTCCCGAATTGCTGTTAAATTATTTCACTTTCCAATCGTTTAAGTATGAACGTATCTGATAAAGATTATTCCACCAGGTGTACTGTGTACTAAATTACAACCCTAAGGTCTTATATTGCAGTTGGTCTTTATTTAATAAATATGTCTATGCATTATTATGTATTAATATTTGTTTGAAAATGATTGTATTTAACTAGGAGGGGTTACGGTACTTAACGCCACTTTTAACTAGGAGGGGTTACGGTACATAACGCCACTTTTAACTAGGAGGGGTTATGGTACTTAACGCCACGTTTATCTAGGAGGGGCTACAGTACTTAACGCCACTTTTAACTAGGAGGGGTTACGGTACTTAACACCACTTTTAACTAGGAGGGGTTACGGTACTTAACGCCACTTTTAACTAGGAGGGGTTACGGTACTTAACGCCACTTTTAACTAGGAGGAGTTACGGTACTTAACGTCACTTTTAAATAGGAAGGGTTACGGTACTTAACGCCACTTTTAACTAGGAGGGGTTACGGTACATAGCGCCACTTTTAACTAGGAGGGGTTACGGTACTTAACGCCACTTTTATCTAGGAGGGGTTACGGTACTTAACGCCACTTTTAACTAGGAGGGGTTACGGTACTTAACGCCACTTTTAACTAGGAGGGGCTACGGTACTTAACGCCACTTTTAACTAGGAGGGGTTACGGTACTTAACGCCACTTTTATCTAGGAGGGGTTACGGTACTTAACGCCACATTTAACTAGGAGGGGTTACGGTACTTAACGTCACTTTTAACTAGGAGGGGTTACGGTACTTAACGCCACTTTTAACTAGGAGGGGTTACGGTACATAACGCCACTTTTAACTAGGAGGGGTTACGGTACTTAACGCCACTTTTAACTAGGAGGGGTTACGGTACTTAACGCCACTTTTAACTAGGAGGGGTTACGGTACTTAACGCCACTTTTAACTAGGAGGGGTTACGGTACTTAACGCCACTTTTAACTAGGAGGGGTTATGGTACTTAACGCCACTTTTAACTAGGAGGGGTTACGGTACTTAACGCCACTTTTAACTAGGAGGGGTTACGGTACATAACGCCACTTTTAACTAGGAGGGGTTATGGTACTTAACGCCACGTTTATCTAGGAGGGGCTACAGTACTTAACGCCACTTTTAACTAGGAGGGGTTACGGTACTTAACACCACTTTTAACTAGGAGGTGTTACGGTACTTAACGCCACTTTTAACTAGGAGGGGTTACGGTACTTAACGCCACTTTTAACTAGGAGGAGTTACGGTACTTAACGTCACTTTTAAATAGGAAGGGTTACGGTACTTAACGCCACTTTTAACTAGGAGGGGTTACGGTACATAGCGCCACTTTTAACTAGGAGGGGTTACGGTACTTAACGCCACTTTTATCTAGGAGGGGTTACGGTACTTAACGCCACTTTTAACTAGGAGGGGTTACGGTACTTAACGCCACTTTTAACTAGGAGGGGCTACGGTACTTAACGCCACTTTTAACTAGGAGGGGTTACGGTACTTAACGCCACTTGTATCTAGGAGGGGTTACGGTACTTAACGCCACATTTAACTAGGAGGGGTTACGGTACTTAACGTCACTTTTAACTAGGAGGGGTTACGGTACTTAACGCCACTTTTAACTAGGAGGGGTTACGGTACATAACGCCACTTTTAACTAGGAGGGGTTACGGTACTTAACGCCACTTTTAACTAGGAGGGGTTACGGTACTTAACGCCACTTTTAACTAGGAGGGGTTACGGTACTTAACGCCACTTTTAACTAGGAGGGGTTACGGTACTTAACGCCACTTTTAACTAGGAGGGGTTATGGTACTTAACGCCACTTTTAACTAGGAGGGGTTACGGTACTTAACGCCACTTTTAACTAGGAGGGGTTACGGTACTTAACGCCACTTTTAACTAGGAGGGGTTATGGTACTTAACGCCACTTTTAACTAGGAGGGGTTACGATACTTAACGCCACTTTTATCTAGGAGGGGTTACGGTACATAACGCAACTTTTAACTAGGAGGGGTTACGGTACTTAACGCCACTTTTAACTAGGAGGGGTTACGGTACTTAACGCCACTTTTATCTAGGAGGGGTTACGGTACATAACGCAACTTTTAACTAGGAGGGGTTACGGTACTTAACGCCACTTTTAACTAGGAGGGGTTACGGTACTTAACGCCACTTTTAACTAGGAGGGGTTACGGTACTTAACGCCACTTTTAACTAGGAGGGGTTACGGTACTTAACGCCACTTTTATCTAGGAGGGGTTACGTTACTTAACGCCACTTTTATCTAGGAGGGGTTACGGTACTTAACGCCACTTTTATCTAGGAGGGGTTACGGTACTTAACGCCACTTTTAACTAGGAGGGGTTACGGTACTTAACGCCACTTTTAACTAGGAGGGGTTATGGTACTTAACGCCACTTTTATCTAGGAGGGGTTACGCTACTTAACGCCACTTTTAACTAGGAGGGGTTACGGTACTTAACGCCACTTTTATCTAGGAGGGGTTACGGTACTTAACGCCACTTTTATCTAAGAGGGGTTACGGTACTTAACGCCACTTTTATCTAGGAGGGGTTACGGTACTTAACGCCACTTTTATCTAGGAGGGGTTACGGTACTTAACGCCACTTTTATCTAGGAGGGGTTACGGTACTTAACGCCACTTTTATCTAGGAGGGGTTACGGTACTTAACGCCACTTTTAACTAGGAGGGGTTACGGTACTTAACGCCACTTTTATCTAGGAGGGGTTACGGTACTTAACGCCACTTTTATCTAGGAGGGGTTACGGTACTTAACGCCACTTTTAACTAGGAGGGGTTATGGTACTTAACGCCACTTTTAACTAGGAGGGGTTACGGTACTTAACGCCACTTTTATCTAGGAGGGGTTACGGTACATAACGCCACTTTTAACTAGGAGGGGTTACGGTACTTAACGTCACTTTTAACTAGGAGGGGTTACGGTACTTAACGCCACTTTTATCTAGGAGGGGTTACGGTACTTAACGCCACTTTTAACTAGGAGGGGTTACGGTACTTAACGCCACTTTTAACTAGGAGGGGTTACGGTACTTAACGCCACTTTTATCTAGGAGGGGTTACGTTACTTAACGCCACTTTTATCTAGGAGGGGTTACGGTACTTAACGCCACTTTTATCTAGGAGGGGTTACGGTACTTAACGCCACTTTTAACTAGGAGGGGTTACGGTACTTAACGCCACTTTTAACTAGGAGGGGTTATGGTACTTAACGCCACTTTTATCTAGGAGGGGTTACGCTACTTAACGCCACTTTTAACTAGGAGGGGTTACGGTACTTAACGCCACTTTTATCTAGGAGGGGTTACGGTACTTAACGCCACTTTTATCTAAGAGGGGTTACGGTACTTAACGCCACTTTTATCTAGGAGGGGTTACGGTACTTAACGCCACTTTTATCTAGGAGGGGTTACGGTACTTAACGCCACTTTTATCTAGGAGGGGTTACGGTACTTAACGCCACTTTTATCTAGGAGGGGTTACGGTACTTAACGCCACTTTTAACTAGGAGGGGTTACGGTACTTAACGCCACTTTTATCTAGGAGGGGTTACGGTACTTAACGCCACTTTTATCTAGGAGGGGTTACGGTACTTAACGCCACTTTTAACTAGGAGGGGTTATGGTACTTAACGCCACTTTTAACTAGGAGGGGTTACGGTACTTAACGCCACTTTTATCTAGGAGGGGTTACGGTACATAACGCCACTTTTAACTAGGAGGGGTTACGGTACTTAACGTCACTTTTAACTAGGAGGGGTTACGGTACTTAACGCCACTTTTATCTAGGAGGGGTTACGGTACTTAACGCCACTTTTAACTAGGAGGGGTTACGGTACTTAACGCCACTTTTAACTAAGAGGGGTTACGGTACTTAACGCCACTTATAACTAGGAGGGGTTACGGTACTTAACGCCACTTTTAACTAGGAGGGGTTACGGTACTTAACGCCACTTTTAACTAGGAGGGGTTATGGTAATTAACGCCACTTTTAACTAGGAGGGGTTACGGTACTTAACGCCACTTTTAACTAGGAGGGGTTACGGTACTTAACGCCACTTTTATCTAGGAGGGGTTACGGTACTTAACGCCACTTTTAACTAGGAGGGGCTACGGTACTTAACGCCACTTTTAACTAGGAGGGGTTACGGTACTTAACGCCACTTTTATCTAGGAGGGGTTACGTTACTTAACGCCACTTTTATCTAGGAGGGGTTACGGTACTTAACGCCACTTTTATCTAGGAGGGGTTACGGTACTTAACGCCACTTTTAACTAGGAGGGGTTACGGTACTTAACGCCACTTTTAACTAGGAGGGGTTATGGTACTTAACGCCACTTTTATCTAGGAGGGGTTACGCTACTTAACGCCACTTTTAACTAGGAGGGGTTACGGTACTTAACGCCACTTTTATCTAGGAGGGGTTACGGTACTTAACGCCACTTTTATCTAAGAGGAGTTACGGTACTTAACGCCACTTTTATCTAGGAGGGGTTACGGTACTTAACGCCACTTTTATCTAGGAGGGGTTACGGTACTTAACGCCACTTTTATCTAGGAGGGGTTACGGTACTTAACGCCACTTTTATCTAGGAGGGGTTACGGTACTTAACGCCACTTTTAACTAGGAGGGGTTACGGTACTTAACGCCACTTTTATCTAGGAGGGGTTACGGTACTTAACGCCACTTTTATCTAGGAGGGGTTACGGTACTTAACGCCACTTTTAACTAGGAGGGGTTATGGTACTTAACGCCACTTTTAACTAGGAGGGGTTACGGTACTTAACGCCACTTTTATCTAGGAGGGGTTACGGTACATAACGCCACTTTTAACTAGGAGGGGTTACGGTACTTAACGTCACTTTTAACTAGGAGGGGTTACGGTACTTAACGCCACTTTTATCTAGGAGGGGTTACGGTACTTAACGCCACTTTTAACTAGGAGGGGTTACGGTACTTAACGCCACTTTTAACTAAGAGGGGTTACGGTACTTAACGCCACTTATAACTAGGAGGGGTTACGGTACTTAACGCCACTTTTAACTAGGAGGGGTTACGGTACTTAACGCCACTTTTAACTAGGAGGGGTTATGGTAATTAACGCCACTTTTAACTAGGAGGGGTTACGGTACTTAACGCCACTTTTAACTAGGAGGGGTTACGGTACTTAACGCCACTTTTATCTAGGAGGGGTTACGGTACTTAACGCCACTTTTAACTAGGAGGGGCTACGGTACTTAACGCCACTTTTAACTAGGAGGGGTTACGGTACTTAACGCCACTTTTATCTCGGAGGGGTTACGGTACTTAACGCCACTTTTAACTAGGAGGGGTTACGGTACTTAACGCCACTTTTAACTAGGAGGGGTTACGGTACTTAACACCACTTTTAACTAGGAGGGGTTACGGTACTTAACGCCACTTTTAGCTAGGAGGGGTTACGGTACTTAACGCCACTTTTAACTAGGAGGGGTTACGGTACTTAACGTCACTTTTAAATAGGAAGGGTTACGGTACTTAACGCCACTTTTAACTAGGAGGGGTTACGGTACATAACGCCACTTTTAACTAGGAGGGGTTACGGTACTTAACGCCACTTTTAACTAGGAGGGGTTACGGTACTTAACGCCACTTTTAACTAGGAGGGGTTACGGTACTTAACGCCACTTTTATCTAGGAGGGGTTACGGTACTTAACGCCACTTTTAACTAGGAGGGGCTACGGTACTTAACGCCACTTTTAACTAGGAGGGGTTACGGTACTTAACGCCACTTTTATCTCGGAGGGGTTACGGTACTTAACGCCACTTTTAACTAGGAGGGGTTACGGTACTTAACGCCACTTTTAACTAGGAGGGGTTACGGTACTTAACACCACTTTTAACTAGGAGGGGTTACGGTACTTAACGCCCCTTTTATCTAGGAGGGGTTACGGTACTTAACGCCACTTTTAACTAGGAGGGGTTACGGTACTTAACGTCACTTTTAAATAGGAAGGGTTACGGTACTTAACGCCACTTTTAACTAGGAGGGGTTACGGTACATAACGCCACTTTTAACTAGGAGGGGTTATGGTACTTAACGCCACTTTTATCTAGGAGGGGTTACGGTACTTAACGCCACTTTTAACTAGGAGGGGTTACGGTACTTAACGCCACTTTTATCTAGGAGGAGTTACGGTACTTAACGCCACTTTTATCTAGGAGGGGTTACGGTACTTAACGCCACTTTTATCTAGGAGGGGTTACGGTACTTAACAGTGCTAGGAGGGGTTACGGTACTTAACAGTGCTAGGAGGGGTTACGGTACTTAAAGCCACTTTTAACTAGGAGGGGTTACGGTACTTAACGCCACTTTTATCTAGGAGGGGTTACGGTACTTAACGCCACTTTTATCTAGGAGGGGTTACGGTACTTAACGCCACTTTTAACTAGGAGGGGCTACGGTACTTAACGCCACTTTTAACTAGGAGGGGTTACGGTACTTAACGCCACTTTTATCTAGGAGGGGTTACGGTACTTAACGCCACATTTAACTAGGAGGGGTTACGGTACTTAACGTCACTTTTAACTAGGAGGGGTTACGGTACTTAACGCCACTTTTAACTAGGAGGGGTTACGGTACATAACGCCACTTTTAACTAGGAGGGGTTACGGTACTTAACGCCACTTTTAACTAGGAGGGGTTACGGTACTTAACGCCACTTTTAACTAGGAGGGGTTACGGTACTTAACGCCACTTTTAACTAGGAGGGGTTACGGTACTTAACGCCACTTTTAACTAGGAGGGGTTATGGTACTTAACGCCACTTTTAACTAGGAGGGGTTACGGTACTTAACGCCACTTTTAACTAGGAGGGGTTACGGTACTTAACGCCACTTTTAACTAGGAGGGGTTATGGTACTTAACGCCACTTTTAACTAGGAGGGGTTACGATACTTAACGCCACTTTTATCTAGGAGGGGTTACGGTACATAACGCAACTTTTAACTAGGAGGGGTTACGGTACTTAACGCCACTTTTAACTAGGAGGGGTTACGGTACTTAACGCCACTTTTATCTAGGAGGGGTTACGGTACATAACGCAACTTTTAACTAGGAGGGGTTACGGTACTTAACGCCACTTTTAACTAGGAGGGGTTACGGTACTTAACGCCACTTTTAACTAGGAGGGGTTACGGTACTTAACGCCACTTTTAACTAGGAGGGGTTACGGTACTTAACGCCACTTTTATCTAGGAGGGGTTACGTTACTTAACGCCACTTTTATCTAGGAGGGGTTACGGTACTTAACGCCACTTTTATCTAGGAGGGGTTACGGTACTTAACGCCACTTTTAACTAGGAGGGGTTACGGTACTTAACGCCACTTTTAACTAGGAGGGGTTATGGTACTTAACGCCACTTTTATCTAGGAGGGGTTACGCTACTTAACGCCACTTTTAACTAGGAGGGGTTACGGTACTTAACGCCACTTTTATCTAAGAGGGGTTACGGTACTTAACGCCACTTTTATCTAGGAGGGGTTACGGTACTTAACGCCACTTTTATCTAGGAGGGGTTACGGTACTTAACGCCACTTTTATCTAGGAGGGGTTACGGTACTTAACGCCACTTTTAACTAGGAGGGGTTACGGTACTTAACGCCACTTTTATCTAGGAGGGGTTACGGTACTTAACGCCACTTTTATCTAGGAGGGGTTACGGTACTTAACGCCACTTTTAACTAGGAGGGGTTATGGTACTTAACGCCACTTTTAACTAGGAGGGGTTACGGTACTTAACGCCACTTTTATCTAGGAGGGGTTACGGTACATAACGCCACTTTTAACTAGGAGGGGTTACGGTACTTAACGTCACTTTTAACTAGGAGGGGTTACGGTACTTAACGCCACTTTTATCTAGGAGGGGTTACGGTACTTAACGCCACTTTTAACTAGGAGGGGTTACGGTACTTAACGCCACTTTTAACTAGGAGGGGTTACGGTACTTAACGCCACTTTTATCTAGGAGGGGTTACGTTACTTAACGCCACTTTTATCTAGGAGGGGTTACGGTACTTAACGCCACTTTTATCTAGGAGGGGTTACGGTACTTAACGCCACTTTTAACTAGGAGGGGTTACGGTACTTAACGCCACTTTTAACTAGGAGGGGTTATGGTACTTAACGCCACTTTTATCTAGGAGGGGTTACGCTACTTAACGCCACTTTTAACTAGGAGGGGTTACGGTACTTAACGCCACTTTTATCTAGGAGGGGTTACGGTACTTAACGCCACTTTTATCTAAGAGGGGTTACGGTACTTAACGCCACTTTTATCTAGGAGGGGTTACGGTACTTAACGCCACTTTTATCTAGGAGGGGTTACGGTACTTAACGCCACTTTTATCTAGGAGGGGTTACGGTACTTAACGCCACTTTTATCTAGGAGGGGTTACGGTACTTAACGCCACTTTTAACTAGGAGGGGTTACGGTACTTAACGCCACTTTTATCTAGGAGGGGTTACGGTACTTAACGCCACTTTTATCTAGGAGGGGTTACGGTACTTAACGCCACTTTTAACTAGGAGGGGTTATGGTACTTAACGCCACTTTTAACTAGGAGGGGTTACGGTACTTAACGCCACTTTTATCTAGGAGGGGTTACGGTACATAACGCCACTTTTAACTAGGAGGGGTTACGGTACTTAACGTCACTTTTAACTAGGAGGGGTTACGGTACTTAACGCCACTTTTATCTAGGAGGGGTTACGGTACTTAACGCCACTTTTAACTAGGAGGGGTTACGGTACTTAACGCCACTTTTAACTAAGAGGGGTTACGGTACTTAACGCCACTTATAACTAGGAGGGGTTACGGTACTTAACGCCACTTTTAACTAGGAGGGGTTACGGTACTTAACGCCACTTTTAACTAGGAGGGGTTATGGTAATTAACGCCACTTTTAACTAGCAGGGGTTACGGTACTTAACGCCACTTTTAACTAGGAGGGGTTACGGTACTTAACGCCACTTTTATCTAGGAGGGGTTACGGTACTTAACGCCACTTTTAACTAGGAGGGGCTACGGTACTTAACGCCACTTTTAACTAGGAGGGGTTACGGTACTTAACGCCACTTTTATCTCGGAGGGGTTACGGTACTTAACGCCACTTTTATCTAGGAGGGGTTACGGTACTTAACGCCACTTTTAACTAGGAGGGGTTACGGTACTTAACACCACTTTTAACTAGGAGGGGTTACGGTACTTAACGCCACTTTTAGCTAGGAGGGGTTACGGTACTTAACGCCACTTTTAACTAGGAGGGGTTACGGTACTTAACGTCACTTTTAAATAGGAAGGGTTACGGTACTTAACGCCACTTTTAACTAGGAGGGGTTACGGTACATAACGCCACTTTTAACTAGGAGGGGTTACGGTACTTAACGCCACTTTTAACTAGGAGGGGTTACGGTACTTAACGCCACTTTTAACTAGGAGGGGTTACGGTACTTAACGCCACTTTTATCTAGGAGGGGTTACGGTACTTAACGCCACTTTTAACTAGGAGGGGCTACGGTACTTAACGCCACTTTTAACTAGGAGGGGTTACGGTACTTAACGCCACTTTTATCTCGGAGGGGTTACGGTACTTAACGCCACTTTTAACTAGGAGGGGTTACGGTACTTAACGCCACTTTTAACTAGGAGGGGTTACGGTACTTAACACCACTTTTAACTAGGAGGGGTTACGGTACTTAACGCCCCTTTTATCTAGGAGGGGTTACGGTACTTAACGCCACTTTTAACTAGGAGGGGTTACGGTACTTAACGTCACTTTTAAATAGGAAGGGTTACGGTACTTAACGCCACTTTTAACTAGGAGGGGTTACGGTACATAACGCCACTTTTAACTAGGAGGGGTTATGGTACTTAACGCCACTTTTATCTAGGAGGGGTTACGGTACTTAACGCCACTTTTAACTAGGAGGGGTTACGGTACTTAACGCCACTTTTATCTAGGAGGGGTTACGGTACTTAACGCCACTTTTATCTAGGAGGGGTTACGGTACTTAACGCCACTTTTATCTAGGAGGGGTTACGGTACTTAACAGTGCTAGGAGGGGTTACGGTACTTAACAGTGCTAGGAGGGGTTACGGTACTTAACGCCACTTTTAACTAGGAGGGGTTACGGTACTTAACGCCACTTTTATCTAGGAGGGGTTACGGTACTTAACGCCACTTTTATCTAGGAGGGGTTACGGTACTTAACGCCACTTTTAACTAGGAGGGGTTACGGTACTTAACGCCACTTTTATCTAGGAGGGGTTACGGTACTTAACGCCACTTTTATCTAGGAGGGGTTACGGTACTTAACGCCACTTTTAACTAGGAGGGGCTATGGTACTTAACGCCACTTTTAACTAGGAGGGGTTACGGTACTTAACGCCACTTTTAACTAGGAGGGGTTACGGTACTTAACGTCACTTTTAAATAGGAAGGGTTACGGTACTTAACGCCACTTTTAACTAGGAGGGGTTACGGTACATAACGCCACTTTTAACTAGGAGGGGTTATGGTACTTAACGCCACTTTTATCTAGGAGGGGTTACGGTACTTAACGCCACTTTTAACTAGGAGGGGTTACGGTACTTAACGCCACTTTTATCTAGGAGGGGTTACGGTACTTAACGCCACTTTTATCTAGGAGGGGTTACGGTACTTAACGCCACTTTTATCTAGGAGGGGTTACGGTACTTAACGCCACTTTTAACTAGGAGGGGTTACGGTACTTAACGCCACTTTTATCTAGGAGGGGTTACGGTACTTAACGCCACTTTTATCTAGGAGGGGTTACGGTACTTAACGCCACTTTTAACTAGGAGGGGTTACGGTACTTAACGCCACTTTTATCTAGGAGGGGTTACGGTACTTAACGCCACTTTTAACTAGGAGGGGTTATGGTACTTAACGCCACTTTTAACTAGGAGGGGTTACGGTACTTAACGCCACTTTTATCTAGGAGGGGTTACGGTACATAACGCCACTTTTAACTAGGAGGGGTTACGGTACTTAACGTCACTTTTAACTAGGAGGGGTTACGGTACTTAACGCCACTTTTATCTAGGAGGGGTTACGGTACTTAACGCCACTTTTAACTAGGAGGGGCTACGGTACTTAACGCCACTTTTATCTAGGAGGGGTTACGGTACTTAACGCCACTTTTAACTAGGAGGGGTTACGGTACTTAACGCCACTTTTAACTAAGAGGGGTTACGGTACTTAACGCCACTTATGACTAGGAGATTACGGTACTTAACGCCACTTTTAACTAGGAGGGGTTACGGTACTTAACGCCACTTTTAACTAGGAGGGGTTATGGTAATTAACGCCACTTTTATCTAGGAGGGGTTACGGTACTTAACGCCACTTTTAACTAGGAGGGGTTACGGTACTTAACGCCACTTTTATCTCGAAGGGGTTACGGTACTTAACGCCACTTTTAACTAGGAGGGGTTACGGTACTTAACGTCACTTTTAACTAGGAGGGGTTACGGTACATAACGCCACTTTTAACTAGGAGGGGTTATGGTACATAACGCCACTTTTAACTAGGAGGGGTTACGGTACTTAACGCCACTTTTAACTAGGAGGGGTTACGGTACTTAACGCCACTTTTAACTAGGAGGAGTTACGGTACTTAACGTCACTTTTAAATAGGAAGGGTTACGGTACTTAACGCCACTTTTAACTAGGAGGGGTTACGGTACATAGCGCCACTTTTAACTAGGAGGGGTTACGGTACTTAACGCCACTTTTATCTAGGAGGGGTTACGGTACTTAACGCCACTTTTAACTAGGAGGGGTTACGGTACTTAACGCCACTTTTAACTAGGAGGGGCTACGGTACTTAACGCCACTTTTAACTAGGAGGGGTTACGGTACTTAACGCCACTTTTATCTAGGAGGGGTTACGGTACTTAACGCCACTTTTAACTAGGAGGGGTTACGGTACTTAACGTCACTTTTAACTAGGAGGGGTTACGGTACATAACGCCACTTTTAACTAGGAGGGGTTATGGTACATAACGCCACTTTTAACTAGGAGGGGTTACGGTACTTAACGCCACTTTTAACTAGGAGGGGTTACGGTACTTAACGCCACTTTTAACTAGGAGGGGTTATGGTACTTAACGCCACTTTTATCTAGGAGGGGTTACGGTACTTAACGCCACTTTTATCTAGGAGGGGTTACGGTACTTAACGCCACTTTTAACTAGGAGGGGCTACGGTACTTAACGCCACTTTTTTTTATGAAGAAAATGTCGGATGTGCAAAACTCGTGGAAGAACGAAACCATTGACGGATTCTACACGAAAACGACACAAAAAGGAGGATTCAGCAAAATACAACAAAATCAGAGTATCCATAGGTGATGAATATGACAGATGAACTGAACTTAAGCATACTCAGCTATTAATAGCAGTTATCACACGCTGCTCGGCAAACTTCGGAACTGCAGCCGATTCATAGTTAATCATGTGTTAATGGCGATTCCACCAACAGACGATGCTAAACATTCGAATTATTTTCATTAATTACGATATTATAACAGATTTTGTAAACCTGGCTTTCTTTTCAGAACATTTTATTAGTATAAAACATCGAATATTAGCAACTTTTAATATAAACATAAAATTATGACAGCCTGTATGCCTTTAATAAATAAAACCAAAAAATAAAATGCTATATTAAAATACGGTTTTGTAGGTCTAATTTTGTTGAATCAAGCATTATGGAGATAAGAATGGGTATTTATAGACTAGAATAAAGATATTACAAACGTATAGGGATTCATTCTACTTTTTGTATATTATGCGGTAACGTTGAAATCCATTATTTCTATTCATCATATGAAGTGGAAAATAAACTCAAAGCTATTATCTTCATAAAGATAACAAATCGGAACAAACGTCCTAAAATATAACCATTCGTCTAACACAAATTGACATTTAATCTGAATTAAACTTCCAACAATGCTTTTTCTCCTGTGTCAATAGAAACGCTTCTTTAAAGAAGAAAACAAAACGACTTTGACATTTGCTCGTTTAATTATTTACAATATCCTCACGTTTACAAAATATTTTGATTCACGTCTGATTTACACTATATTGTTCTACAAATAAACATACTTTGACACACTTTCGTGTTACACATACTGATAACTGGAGACGGTTACTATGGCTCAACCCAGAGAATGTAGGGTTGTGAGGTCATAATACGAAAAACCTTATATTGAACCATGGTGGGTGACGTGCAAAATTCCTACCAAACTCCCCATATTTTTACAGAGGCAGTCATAAATCGATGCCACGGTTGTCCTTTTACCCCCATCCCTCAAATATTTGCAACTGGACGTTAATCAACCTACCAACAATCAATCCTTTGTCATGTGGTCATTTTACATAATATTATCCTATAAACTAAAAAGGCATTGACACAATCATGTTCATCTTTCATAATTTTGCCTTTTTTATTCAAAACACCATTCTCTGCAATATATTTATTGTTGGTTGATGTATTTCTCACAATTTGAAAAATATTGGTGCAGTTTAATAGAAAATGTTATTAATTCAACGTAAAAAATGTAGTACGCAAACTCGTTGATCTCTGATAATACATCTTGACCAATAGTAGACGTACGTTATGTCTAAATATGTTCATTATAAAGTTCATTATAAAGCACCAGTGATGACATTTTATTGCACACCACACCACAGCATTAATTTGTACATCAATGGTGTTGCTAGAATAGGAAGAATAGAAGATAACACCGTCTTGTTGATCTGCTTCGAATATCAAAATCTAAGACGTCAAAGCAACAGATATGGGACTTCATTCCGGACATTCCTCAAGTCAACCATTATTTGTGGTTTTTTCTGTGCTGTCAAATTGTGCGTTCTTTCGTTTATATATCTTTGGGTTTCTATTGTAAATGAATTCCATTTTCAATTTGATTGATAACTTTGTGTTTGACCGTTTTCTTATATCCTACATAATCTATCATTACTCTTACTATTATACAATAAACATATCATTGCTATGACGACAGATAACACAATTAACGATCCCAATTGTAATACCTTTTGTCAACACGTATATAATGATACTTGCAAATATTGAGTAATTGAGTAATATTTTAGAGATAAATGGAGAATTTGACGTTGAGAAATAAAAACAACCATGTATTTTCCCTTTCTAAATATAGCAAACTTGCACTTATATTTGTTTTTTTTTTCGCTTTGTTTGTCTTCGTCTTGTATGTTGTCTACCCAATGTTTCCAGTTTCTCCAGATTGTCCATTCTCATACTCCAAAATACAAAACTGGCAAAATAAAATTTTGAATGTAATCTTTATCAATTTCGGTTACAAACTTAGAAAAAATAACAAGACGGAATGACTATGACAAAGATAAACCTGCAGACACAGACCCATTAGTCGCTATTATTGTCGACCATAATATATCTAATTGCAATGACAGTTGATCTTCGCAAATATCATACTACATCTACAAAGAGCACATTTAAATGTTTGAAGTACAAAAGATTTATATAAAATCTCGCCCAAGTGATAAAATTTCGCCAAAGTCCTTTATGACTAGATCTATCTATTTAATATGAAACAGGCACGGCCATGAATGCTCGCGAATCTGAAAATTATCTGCCAATTTCACGCTCATCCAGTGCATCAAAAAGTGTCGAGGTTTTTTTGGTCGAGATATATCAGGGACGACTTTTTTTAGGGCCGAATCTAGTCTCATTCAATCGAACTCTCGTTGTTCCTTACGAGATCTCAAAAGTTAACTTCCACGTAAAAAAAATTATTGTCAGTATGTCAGAAGAGATTTAATAAATTTGAAAATATCAATATAAGTAGAACAAGCTAACAAAATGACTTTTATTACACACGGGTTCCGGGTTTCAGTGGTATCGGACGTACGAGAGAGGGTACGAGATTTAGCATCACCTTTGCGCTTTATGTTAAGAAGATCTTCATTAGTAGAGTATGTAAGTGTGCTACACGGAACGTGTTTACAATGTGCAGAAAAATAAATATCCATCAGTATGTGAAACCATGTGAAGAAAATCCTGGGTACACATTTTTAACCATAAAGAGCTCGCTTCGCTCGCATATTAATGGTTAAATGACGTAATGAATTTAGGGGCGTATACTAAGCATAGGCCAAGAGTAGAACCCCAGAACCAAATATATTGACACATGGTCCAGACATCTCGTCAACATTTTCAGTATCAGTTTAAATAATCATATATAAGTTGATTAAATAATTAGTCAATAAATCCAAGCATGAGGTAAGATTTCCTGTTCTAGTGGAGCATGGACTGCCTACCCTTCCGGAGCACCTAAAACATGGACTGCCTACCCTTCCGGAGCACCTAAATTCGCCCCGGTTCCCGTTGCACGATCTTTAATTTTCTGTTTAGTGATTCGTTGTTTATCATTTGTCGTTTTCTTTTGTCTTTGTCTGTCCGTCGATTTACGGTTTCCGGTTACACTAATGGTATCTTCAAACTCTTCTATATTTCCATCTAAATGCATTAATTATCACGATCATACAGACAATATCAAAACCATGTTCTATTTCATAAAAATATATGTAATGATATCACGATTTCATGGGACATTTCATGGAATTAACTACGCCTGTACTCATCTTATTTCTGATTTATGATTCTCAAGTTGTATCTTTATCTATATTACTTTGTTCAGATATAAGTTAAGTACCTGATGATATATGCGTTTTCTACATGCTATTTGTTTTATCCTTTTGTCATTAGTTAGACAATGAAATTTAAATGTCATGCAACACATCAATAGTTGTGTTTAAATATTCAGATATGTTGTGTAGTATTGTATTACTCTATGGTCGACCGAAAAGAATACCTATTGAGATTATTTACTTTTGCAAAACGTAATTTACTTGTATAGCACATTTCAAATGTTGATAACATTTATACCTACAATATCAAATAAATCGTCCAAATTGTCATCTTCAATCATTCAGAACTTTTGATGAGAACTTCTTTAATCATTACATAATTGAAATAAATAGAAATAAAAGTCATGCAAACTTGTGTAATTATTGTGAAAGGGGTGACATTTTTGCACTAATACTACATGTATATCTTATTTCGTTATTCCTAAAACCTGTCTATAATGTAGGATAAGAGATAGTATCTTATTTAGTTATTTCTAAAACCTGTCTATAATGAGGGATAAGAGATAGTATCTTATTTCGTTATTTCTTAAACCTGTCTATAATGTAGGATAAGAGATAGAATCTTATTTAGTTATTTCTAAAACCTGTCTATAATGTAGGATAAGAGATAGTATCTTATTTAGTTATTTCTAAAACCTGTCTATAATGTAGGATAAGAGATAGTATCTTATTTAGTTATTTCTAAAACCTGTCTATGATGTAGGATAAGAGATAGTATCTTATTTAGTTATTTCTAAAACCTGTCTATAATGTAGGATAAGAAATAGTATCTTATTTCGTTATTTCTAAAACCTGTTTATAATGTAGGATAAGAGATAGTATCTTATTTCGTTATTTCTAAAACCTGTCTATAATGTAGGATAAGAGATAGTATCTGATTTAGTTATTTCTCAAACCTGTCTATAATGTAGGATAAGAAATAGTATCTTATTTCGTTATTTCTAAAACCTGTCTATAATGTAGGATAAGAGATAGTATCTTATTTCGTTATTTCTAAAACCTGTTCATAATGTAGGATAAGAGATAGTATCTTATTTCGTTATTTCTAAAACCTGTCTATAATGTAGGATAAGAGATAGTATCTTATTTAGTTATTTCTAAAACCTGTCTATAATGTAGGATAAGAGATAGTATCTTATTTAGTTATTTCTAAAACCTGTCTATAATGTAGGATAAGAGATAGTATCTTATTTCGTTATTTCTAAAACCTGTTTATAATGTAGGATAAGAGATAGTATCTTATTTAGTTATTTCTAAAACCTGTCTATAATGTAGGATAAGAGATAGTATCTTATTTCGTTATTTCTAATACCTGTCTATAATGTAGGATAAGAGATAGTATCTTATTTACTTATTTCTAAAACCTGTCTATAATGTAGGATAAGAGATAGTATCTTATTTAGTTATTTCTAAAACCTGTCTATAATGTAGGATAAGAGATAGTATCTTATTTAGTTATTTCTAAAATCTGTCTATAATGTAGGATAAGAGATAGTATCTTATTTCGTTATTTCTAATACCTGTCTATAATGTAGGATAAGAGATAGTATCTTATTTAGTTATTTCTAAAACCTGTCTATAATGTAGGATAAGAGATAGTATCTTATTTAGTTATTTCTAAAACCTGTCTATAATGTAGGATAAGAGATAGTATCTTATTTAGTTATTTCTAAAACCTGTCTATAATGTAGGATAAGAGATAGTATCTTATTTAGTTATTTCTAAAACCTGTCTATAATATAGGATAAGAGATAGTATCTTATTTAGTTATTTCTAAAACCTGTCTATAATGTAGGATAAGAGATAGTATCTTATTTCGTTATTTCTAAAACCTGTCTATAATGTAGGATAAGAAATAGTATCTTATTTAGTTATTTCTAATACCTGTCTATAATGTAGGATAAGAGATAGTATCTTATTTCGTTATTTCTAAAACCTGTCTATAATGTAGGATAAGAAATAGTATCTTATTTAGTTATTTCTAAAACCTGTCTATAATGTAGGATAAGAGATAGTATCTTATTTAGTTATTTCTAAAACCTGTCTATAATGTAGGATAAGAGATAGTATCTTATTTCGTTATTTCTAATACCTGTCTATAATGTAGGATAAGAGATAGTATCTTATTTAGTTATTTCTAAAACCTGTCTATAATGTAGGATAAGAGATAGTATCTTATTTAGTTATTTCTAAAATCTGTCTATAATGTAGGATAAGAGATAGTATCTTATTTCGTTATTTCTAATACCTGTCTATAATGTAGGATAAGAGGTAGTATCTTATTTAGTTATTTCTAAAACCTGTCTATAATGTAGGATAAGAGATAGTATCTTATTTCGTTATTTCTAAAACCTGTTTATAATGTAGGATAAGAGATAGTATCTTATTTAGTTATTTCTAAAACCTGTCTATAATGTAGGATAAGAGATAGTATCTTATTTCGTTATTTCTAATACCTGTCTATAATGTAGGATAAGAGATAGTATCTTATTTACTTATTTCTAAAACCTGTCTATAATGTAGGATAAGAGATAGTATCTTATTTAGTTATTTCTAAAACCTGTCTATGATGTAGGATAAGAGATAGTATCTTATTTAGTTATTTCTAAAACCTGTCTATAATGTAGGATAAGAAATAGTATCTTATTTCGTTATTTCTAAAACCTGTCTATAATGTAGGATAAGAGATAGTATCTTATTTCGTTATTTCTAAAACCTGTCTATAATGTAGGATAAGAGATAGTATCTGATTTAGTTATTTCTAAAACCTGTCTATAATGTAGGATAAGAAATAGTATCTTATTTCGTTATTTCTAAAACCTGTCTATAATGTAGGATAAGAGATAGTATCTTATTTCGTTATTTCTAAAACCTGTTTATAATGTAGGATAAGAGATAGTATCTTATTTAGTTATTTCTAAAACCTGTCTATAATGTAGGATAAGAGATAGTATCTTATTTCGTTATTTCTAATACCTGTCTATAATGTAGGATAAGAGATAGTATCTTATTTAGTTATTTCTAAAACCTGTCTATAATGTAGGATAAGAGATAGTATCTTATTTAGTTATATCTAAAACCTGTCTATAATGTAGGATAAGAAATAGTATCTTATTTAGTTATTTCTAAAACCTGTCTATAATGTAGGATAAGAGATAGTATCTGATTTAGTTATTTCTAAAACCTGTCTATAATGTAGGATAAGAAATAGTATCTTATTTAGTTATTTCTAAAACCTGTCTATAATGTAGGATAAGAGATAGTATCTTATTTCGTTATTTCTAAAACCTGTTTATAATGTAGGATAAGAGATAGTATCTTATTTAGTTATTTCTAAAACCTGTCTATAATGTAGGATAAGAAATAGTATCTTATTTCGTTATTTCTAAAACCTGTCTATAATGTAGGATAAGAGATAGTATCTTATTTCGTTATTTCTAAAACCTGTCTATAATGTAGGATAAGAGATAGTATCTGATTTAGTTATTTCTAAAACCTGTCTATAATGTAGGATAAGAAATAGTATCTTATTTCGTTATTTCTAAAACCTGTCTATAATGTAGGATAAGAGATAGTATCTTATTTCGTTATTTCTAAAACCTGTTTATAATGTAGGATAAGAGATAGTATCTTATTTAGTTATTTCTAAAACCTGTCTATAATGTAGGATAAGAGATAGTATCTTATTTCGTTATTTCTAATACCTGTCTATAATGTAGGATAAGAGATAGTATCTTATTTAGTTATTTCTAAAACCTGTCTATAATGTAGGATAAGAGATAGTATCTTATTTCGTTATATCTAATACCTGTCTATAATGTAGGATAAGAGATAGTATCTTATTTAGTTATTTCTAAAACCTGTCTATAATGTAGGATAAGAGATAGTATCTTATTTAGTTATTTCTAAAACCTGTCTATAATGTAGGATAAGAGATAGTATCTTATTTAGTTATTTCTAAAACCTGTCTATAATGTAGGATAAGAGATAGTATCTTATTTAGTTATTTCTAAAAACCTGTCTATAATGTAGGATAAGAGATAGTATCTTATTTAGTTATTTCTAAAACCTGTCTATAATGTAGGATAAGAGATAGTATCTTATTTAGTTATTTCTAAAACCTGTCTATAATGTAGGATAAGAGATAGTATCTTATTTAGTTATTTCTAAAACCTGTCTATAATGTAGGATAAGAGATAGTATCTTATTTAGTTATTTCTAAAACCTGTCTATAATGTAGGATAAGAGATAGTATCTTATTTAGTTATTTCTAAAACCTGTCTATAATGTAGGATAAGAGATAGTATCTTATTTTGTTATTTCTAAAACCTGTCTATAATGTAGGATAAGAGATAGTATCTTATTTAGTTATTTCTAAAACCTGTCTATAATGTAGGATAAGAGATAGTATCTTAATTAGTTATTTCTAATACCTGTCTATAATGTAGGATAAGAGATAGTATCTTATTTAGTTATTTCTAAAACCTGTCTATAATGTAGGATAAGAGATAGTATCTTATTTAGTTATTTCAAATACCTGTTTATAATGTAGGATAAGAGATAATATCTTATTTCGTTATTTCTAAAACCTGTCTATAATGTAGGATAAGAGATAGTATCTTATTTCGTTATTTCTAAAACCTGTCTATAATGTAGGATAAGAGATAGTATCTTATTTAGTTATTTCAAATACCTGTTTATAATGTAGGATAAGAGATAGTATCTTATTTAGTTATTTCTAAAACCTGTCTATGGAAATAGAATATCAAGTGAAATCCTACACAATTCTATTTATATCATCTAATTATATAGTAATAGTGTATAGAGGTAAAGCAATGTTATTAAGTAGATAGACTCACGACTCTTGTAAGTCAAATCAATTAAACCGATCATTCGTATTGATTGACGAATTGATTGGTTCCATCGGATTAATCAATGTTAATTACCATTGGAATAACAAATTAATTACTACGACTAAACAAAGGCTGATTCTATTGGGAAATAAGCTGATTACGGCGTAACAATTGAAAGAAACGAGGTATTTTCTTAGGCACAATCTATAATCAAGAAAATATCAGTCGCCTACTCTAGATAGGTCTAAAAATGTACGAAAAGGTTCCTAATAAAAACGTAGATATGCAATGTAATGCTCTCGGTGCGTTTCTAGAATAACCTTCATCAGATCCTTTCATGATCAAGAGATTAACTAATGATGGATATTGACCTGAGTTTTACCTTAGTTTTCATCAATTACATTATCTAAAAACTGTTAATTTCTAATGTATTGACAAATTGTGAAATTTAAAATAATATTTGTAAATGAAATTATATTTGTATGTAAATTCATCACTTGGAAGCCTGGGTCAAGGTGATGATTGTTAACAGGCAGAATAAGACAATAAAGAAAAAAACAAACAAAAAAAAACCTGTCAATTTCAAACAAAGATATATTTAATAACCCATGTAAGTGCCGACATACTGACTACGAATTTATATTGACTTTGCACACATCTCAATATAGTTAATAGTTAACGCTATTTCGGTGAATTAACTTATATGAGTGTACACATCCGCCATGGTGTACAACGATATAACTGAAATATTGTTAAAGGAAAACTCCAGTCAGTTGAACAATTGTTATAATTCAATACATTGTAACTTTTTATTCGCAAATAACTAATTATTAAACAAAAAACACCTTTATTAACATTAATTTACCCAATTAGATATGAATATTTGGAATTTCCTGTCGTATTGTAAGCGGCCATGACACCTCTTCATGTAACGTCACAGAGACAGATCGTGTTAGTTGAATAAATAATGTAACATCGAGCCCTTTTGGTTATTTTTTAATATCAGATGAACTGCAATACAATGTTAGCAAATGGTATACCGTCCTAATTTTTTTCTAAATATTCCCATCCCATGTTACATTTTCATAAAACAAATGAGTTTATTTGTATTGTGTGTGTGTGTGTGTGTGTGTGGGGGGGGGGGGGGGGGGGGGAGGGGGGGGGGGAGGAGGGGGGGGGAGGAGGGGGGGGGGGGGGGTATCTACGTATAATTCCATGTATTACATGATTGGCCGTAGGTTAAATAACTGTCATTTTTAACTCGTTTTATGCGTACATATGCATATTTCTTTTTTTGTCGCCAATGCTGTCGTACTTTCCCGTGTTTTTCGTTGTCACTGGTCGATGTGTTAACTAGGGTAGTCCTGATCGGTAATTACAAAAAAAAAATTCTTCTCACACTTTCCCTTTTCGTTAATGCAATAAAATACTTGACATGAAGTCATAATGATTTTGTAAATATCAAAAGATAAATATACGACGTTATTTTACGATTTACATAATTTTTAATGATAAAACTGCAACTGATCAATGCTGCTATATTATACGATACCGCTTGCGTGACGTCACGGCTCTTTCGGAAGAGCTTTAATTGCAGGTATAATCCGAGAATGGATTATGCCTTTTGTCTCCTCACATTTAAGAGTTACGAAAAATGACGATCCCCATTATTTGGTGCTACATGTAACTTCAATGACCAAAACAGTCATTAACACAAATGTCTTTTATTTACTATCATTAATTTTCACGCTAACTTGTTAAGACCATGGCGTTTTCCTTTAAAAAGGGCGTTAAGCACCATAACCATAGTGAATATCATACCGTCAGATCATAATACATCAATAATAACATAAGCTACCGGTCTGATCATAATACATCAATAATAACATAAGCTACCGGTCAGATGATAATACATCAATAATAACATAAGCTACCGGTCTGATCATAATACATCAATAATAACATAAGCTACCGGTCTGATCATAATACATCAATAATAACATAAGCTACCGGTCAGATCATAATACATCAATAATAGCATAAGCTACCGGTCTGATCATAATACATCAATAATAACATAAGCTACCGGTCTGATCATAATACATCAATAATAACATAAGCTACCGGTCAGATGATAATACATCAATAATAACATAAGCTACCGGTCTGATCATAATACATCAATAATAACATAAGCTACCGGTCTGATCATAATACATCAATAATAACATAAGCTACCGGTCAGATGATAATACATCAATAATAACATAAGCTACCGGTCAGATCATAATACATCAATAATAACAGAAGCTACCGGTCTGATCATAATACATCAATAATAACATAAGCTACCGGTCAGATCATAATACATCAATAATAACATAAGCTACCGGTCTGATCATAATACATCAATAATAACATAAGCTACCGGTCAGATGATAATACATCAATAATAACATAAGCTACCGGTCTGATCATAATACATCAATAATAACATAAGCTACCGGTCTGATCATAATACATCAATAATAACATAAGCTACCGGTCAGATCATAATACATCAATAATAACATAAGCTACCGGTCAAATCATAATACATCAATAATAACATAAGCTACCGGTCTGATCATAATACATCAATAATAACATAAGCTACCGGTCAGATGATAATACATCAATAATAACATAAGCTACCGGTCAGATGATAATACATCAATAATAACATAAGCTACCGGTCTGATCATAATACATCAATAATAACATAAGCTACCGGTCAGATCATAATACATCAATAATAACATAAGCTACCGGTCTGATCATAATACATCAATAATAACATAAGCTACCGGTCTGATCATAATACATCAATAATAACATAAGCTACCGGTCTGATGATAATACATCAATAATAACATAAGCTACCGGTCTGATCATAATACATCAATAATAACATAAGCTACCGGTCAGATCATAATACATCAATAATAACATAAGTTACCGTCAGATGATTAAAACACATCATTAAGAACATTGAGACTGGACTGACATGATGCTGGTTTAGTACTGTGTTAGATTGGAATGTCATGTGTGCTATGGTCAGTGTAGTACTGTGTTAGATTGGAATGTCATGTGTGCTATGGTCAGTGTAGTACTGTGTTAGATTGGAATGTCATGTGTGCTATGGTCAGTGTAGTACTGTGTAAGATTGGAATGTCATGTGTGCTATGGTCAGTGTAGTACTGTGTTAGATTGGAATGTCATGTGAGCTATGGTCAGTGTAGTACTGTGTTAGATTGGAATGTCATGTGTGCTATGGTCAGTGTAGTACTGTGTAAGATTGGAATGTCATTTGTGCTATGGTCAGTGTAGTACTGTGTTAGATTGGAATGTCATGTGTGCTATGGTCAGTGTAGTACTGTGTTAGATTGAATGTCATGTGTGCTATGGTCAGTGTAGTACTGTGTTAGATTGGAATGTCAAGTGTGCTATGGTCAGTGTAGTACTGTGTAAGATTGGAATGTCATGTGTGCTATGGTCAGTGTAGTACTGTGTTAAATTGGAATGTCATGTGTGCTATGGTCAGTGTAGTACTGTGTTAGATTGGAATGTCATGTGTGCTATGGTCAGTGTAGTACTGTGTGAGATTGGAATGTCATGTGTGCTATGGTCAGTGTAGTACTGTGTTAGATTGGAATGTCATGTGTGCTATGATCAGTGTAGTACTGTGTGATATTGGAATGTCATGTGTGCTATGGTCAGTGTAGTACTGTATTAGATTGGAATGTCATGTGTGCTATGGTCAGTGTAGTACTGTATTAGATTGGAATGTCATGTGTGCTATGGTCAGTGTAGTACTGTGTTAGATTGGAATGTCATGTGTGCTATGATCAGTGTAGTACTGTATTAGATTGGAATGTCATGTGTGCTATGGTCAGTGTAGTACTGTGTTAGATTGGAATGTCATGTGTGCTATGGTCAGTGTAGTACTGTGTTAGATTGGAATGTCATGTGTGCTATGGTCAGTGTAGTACTGTGTAAGATTGGAATGTCATTTGTGCTATGGTCAGTGTAGTACTGTGTTAGATTGGAATGTCATGTGTGCTATGGTCAGTGTAGTACTGTGTTAGATTGAATGTCATGTGTGCTATGGTCAGTGTAGTACTGTGTTAGATTGGAATGTCAAGTGTGCTATGGTCAGTGTAGTACTGTGTAAGATTGGAATGTCATGTGTGCTATGGTCAGTGTAGTACTGTGTTAAATTGGAATGTCATGTGTGCTATGGTCAGTGTAGTACTGTGTTAGATTGGAATGTCATGTGTGCTATGGTCAGTGTAGTACTGTGTGAGATTGGAATGTCATGTGTGCTATGGTCAGTGTAGTACTGTGTTAGATTGGAATGTCATGTGTGCTATGATCAGTGTAGTACTGTGTGATATTGGAATGTCATGTGTGCTATGGTCAGTGTAGTACTGTATTAGATTGGAATGTCATGTGTGCTATGGTCAGTGTAGTACTGTATTAGATTGGAATGTCATGTGTGCTATGGTCAGTGTAGTACTGTGTTAGATTGGAATGTCATGTGTGCTATGATCAGTGTAGTACTGTATTAGATTGGAATGTCATGTGTGCTATGGTCAGTGTAGTACTGTGTTAGATTGGAATGTCATGTGTGCTATGGTCAGTGTAGTACTGTGTGAGATTGGAATGTCATGTGTGCTATGGTCAGTGTAGTACTGTGTTAGATTGGAATGTCATGTGTGCTATGGTCAGTGTAGTACTGTGTAAGATTGGAATGTCATGTGTGCTATGGTCAGTGTAGTACTGTATTAGATTGGAATGTCATGTGTGCTATGGTCAGTGTAGTACTGTATTAGATTGGAATGTCATGTGTGCTATGGTCAGTGTAGTACTGTATTAGATTGGAATGTCATGTGTGCTATGGTCAGTGTATTACTGTATTAGATTGGAATGTCATGTGTGCTATGGTCAGTGTAGTACTGTATTAGATTGGAATGTCATGTGTGCTATGGTCAGTGTAGTACTGTATTAGATTGGAATGTCATGTGTGCTATGGTCAGTGTAGTACTGTATTAGATTGTAATGTCATGTGTGCTATGGTCAGTGTAGTACTGTATTAGATTGAAATGTCATGTGTGCTATGGTCAGTGTAGTACTGTATTAGATTGGAATGTCATGTGTGCTATGGTCAGTGTAGTACTGTATTAGATTGGAATGTCATGTGTGCTATGGTCAGTGTAGTATTGTATTAGATTGGAATGTCATGTGTGCTATGGTCAGTGTAGTACTGTATTATATTGGAATGTCATGTGTGCTATGGTCAGTGTAGTACTGTATTAGATTGGAATGTCATGTGTGCTATGGTCAGTGTAGTACTGTATTAGATTGGAATGTCATGTGTGCTATGGTCAGTGTAGTACTGTATTAGATTGGAATGTCATGTGTGCTATGGTCAGTGTAGTACTGTATTAGATTGGAATGTCATGTGTGCTATGGTCAGTGTAGTACTGTATTAGATTGGAATGTCATGTGTGCTATGGTCAGTGTAGTACTGTATTAGATTGGAATGTCATGTGTGCTATGGTCAGTGTAGTACTGTATTAGATTGGAATGTCATGTGTGCTATGGTCAGTGTAGTACTGTATTAGATTGGAATGTCATGTGTGCTATGGTCAGTGTAGTACTGTATTAGATTGGAATGTCATGTGTGCTATGGTCAGTGTAGTACTGTATTAGATTGGAATGTCATGTGTGATATGGTCAGTGTAGTACTGTATTAGATTGGAATGTCATGTGTGCTATGGTCAGTGTAGTACTGTATTAGATTGGAATGTCATGTGTGCTATGATCAGGTTTTGCAATGAGCTAATAACAAAAAATAAAGCATTCAATTATAAAATGAATCGATTGATTCTCAAAAGAAATTTTGAATTTATTTTTTGATACTAAATGTTGAGGAGGAATTGTAAATACATAATGTACATTATCATTATGATGGGAACGACATCCAGAGCCTATACCAAACAAACACACCAAAAAACATTACTTTATTTATAGTAGTCATTGACAACTGTCATCCTGGTATGTGATTTATAAACACGTTACCGTTAGTGTTTGATGTTCAAATGTTCCATTAACACCTCTGCCAGATATTTATATAGCTTTCCAATCTTTCGAGTTTGAGTGTACCTAGTGAAGGTTATCACAGAAGGGCGTCGTGCGCACTATATATGATATCTACGTTTTGATTGAAAGTACAATTTAAATTTAATATATCTAGTATAAATAAAGATGTCGGTGTTGTCTTTGTATCGTGTAAAATGTCCAGGTAAGTGTTAATGTGATAATGTCAAGTGTTGTCAATATGTCATGTGTTGTCAATATGTCAAGTGTTGTCAATATGTCAAGTGTTGTCAATATGTCAAGTGTTGTCAATATGTCATGTGTTGTCAATATGTCATGTGTTGTCAATATGTCATTGTACAATAATACCCCCAGCAATGCTATTGAAAAGCGGCCTCTAATATCAGTTACAGGCCGCTGTTAGAAGCCTTTGATACATGTCGATGTTACAGGCCGATGTTCTTGCAGTTCTTTTTATGAACGAGCTTAAGAATTTGACCAATGTTGTAATCGGAAACTTAGGAAAACTCGTTCACAAGCAAAACTGTTCTCACAACTTTTTGTTTTATTTTATAAATTATAACATCATTATTGTACAAGTTGCGCACCTCGGCGTCACCTGAGTACTCGTGTGGAATGAGAAACCTGTTATATCCAATACGGACCGCTTTTTTTTTTTTTTCAATAAGTACTGTATCTTACACTTATTTTCACAAGCTTTCTTAAACAAAACGATACATAATTTGTCTTCTTCATGCCTTCATTTACTATAAACGTTTACTATAAATTTGTGTTATTAAATATTATAATGTTCAATTGTGTAACTTGTAATATCGGGAGACGACTGTCTACGTTGTTTAACTTGTGTCTTATCCTTTTGTCTTTTTGAACAATGAAATATGTTTAAAATAAAGTAACAAAACGATTTGATTTGATTTGATTTGATTTGATTTTTGGTGTTTAACGCCACCTTCAGCAATATTTCAGCTATATCATGGCGACCAGTTTTAGTGGTGGAAGAAGCCGGAGTACCCGGAGAGAACCACCGACCATGGGCAAGCAACTGGTAAACTTTATTACTTGTGACTGCGAGTCGAGTGCACCCTTTTTTGTAATTTGCAAAGCCGGGCGCGAACCCACGCCGTATTGGTGATAGGCTTGTATGAGTTGTTAGGTAATCCAACTACCTAACTCATTGAGCTACCCGGACCCTCAAGTAACAAAACGATTTCATATTTTATATCCTAAATTTATATTTCAACGCCATCTATTTGTTGTCTACTTGTTGGAAACAATGAATCCCAACAACAGTAACAATAAAATTAAAAGCAAAAAATGCCAAACTATTATAGATATCGTTATTCTCTTAAACAAAGTTTGATAACCTATGAATAGAGATGCATACAAACAAATAAAAATAAAGAGAGAAAGAAGCAGAAGAAGAAAACAACAATAGAAAACATAAACATATTGGAAGAAAAGGTTGATGATACTAAAGGGGTATTCAGAAGCAGTAAATCGAAGGTCAGACAATTCAAAGACCAATTTATAATCCAGAAATCGTAGAAACTGAGGTAAAATGGCTACTGCAGCAATCCTAACACACATAAACATGACCGCTCACTCCTAATACACATATACATGACCGCTCACTTCTAACACACATAAACATGTCCGCTCACTCCTAACACACATATACATGACCGTTCACTCCTAGCACGCATATACATAACCGCTCACTCCTAGCACACATAAACATGACCGCTCACTCCAAATACACCTATACATGACCGCTCACTCCTAACACACCTATACATGACCGCTCACTCCTAACACATATATACATAACCGCTCACTCCTAACACACATATACATAACCGCTCACTCCTAGCACACATAAACATGACCGCTCACTCCTAACACACCTATACATGACCGCTCACTCCTAACACATCTATACATGACCGCTCACTCCTAACACACATATACATGACCGCTCACTCCTAACACACAAATACATGACCGCTCACTCCTAACACAAAAATACATGACCACTCACTCCTAACACACATATACATGACCGCTCACTCCTAACACACATATACATGACCGCTTACTCCTAACACACAAAATAATGACCGCTCACTCCTAACACACATATACATGACCGCTCACTCCTAACACACATATACATGACCGCTCACTTCTAACACACATATACATAACCGCTCACTTTCATGGCTTGGTACAGGCACATTAATATATAAAAGAAAAGAGAAGGAATTAAACTGGTTTTATTGGCTTAAACCGTCCATTGCGGCTGTTAAATCTTCAATGTACAGTAATATAATATAGACCATACAACGTTATTACAAACCCATTCTACTGACAAGTCGAATCTTATATAACTTTTGTTAAGAACAAAAAGATTCCTACCTGACATTGGAGCTTTAAGTATGAATGTGAATCCAATTTGACACTCAATATATCACCTCAAAAATAATATTTAAACACTGAATTTCCGTTCTAGTTTATTTTTCGTACAATTCCAACAATATATATTAGCCTGTCATCTACTATCTACATGTATATTGAACGAAAATGGTGAATACTATTAGTAATAGCGTCAATTATATGACAATATTTCCATCATGAATGTTACATGCCAAGAAGATACACTTGGTTTTTTTTTTTCACGTTGTACTCCCCATTAGCTGAGGTAATTCCCCTCTGTTTCATTGTTAACCATTTGGCCTACAACAGGAGAAGATTTATTTATGATGTTAAAATGTGCTAACCTTTGGTATATTAAATTAGTTTTATTTGTTAGGCAAACACAATTGAGACTGTACAAACAAAGAAGAAATGCAATATGAATCCCTTCAAAAACAATACAGCAATATAACGAGAATGAACACATGGAACGTAATCACCAGCAATATATAATATATTAGTAAATTGCTGTTTAACGACACTTGCATAATTATGGAATATTTGTTTAAGTTATGACGAGTGCTAGCATAACATTACAGAAACAGCTGACCAGTTAAATATCAAGTTTATCACCATACGTTATAGTCGAATACACCTTAGGCCATTAATACTACACCATCTTGCTCTCTACGAGGCTCTATAAAGGGGTGATGTTTAATGTTACTCAACAAAATTATGTTTCATTTTACTAAACAATAAATCCTCTTAGAGGGTCTATAATGGGCGATGATGTTTAACGTTACTTAACAGTAGCTTAGTTTACTTAAAGGGTCTGCAATGAGAATGATTATTAGTCAACCATAGACAAGTTCTCTCAGAGGGCCTATAATTGGGGATGCTGCTTAATGTTACTTAAGAATAGATCAATTATATGAGATGGTCTACAATAAGATTACTATTTAATGCTAGTCAATAATAAATCAGTTATGTCAGTTTTTATGTGCAAAAATTTGGAATAGTGTTTCACTAACAGTCCCTCGTAATAAGTGACTTTCTTTGATACAATTAAAACAAGAAAACTAACGCACAACCATATGTATATACAATAATCAAAGCAGAAGTCACTGAGCATCGTTACATGGGTACTGGATTGTTTAATGGTATATCTTGATCATTCAGTATGTTAATATACGTCTTCGAGATTTAACCTACTCTTTAATTTTCCAACAAATGATGGGGTACTGGTATTGCGATTATGAAAGAGAAAAAAGTTGCTTTGTACATTATATTCATGAAATAGTTTACTTGCTCCTAAAACTTTTAAAATTATTTGGTTTTCCAACCTTTCCATTTTGAACGTATCTGATGAAGGTTATTCCAGAAACGTGTTGTGTTCACTAAGTTTGATATCTACGTTTCATTACATGCACACACTCTTGTTGATGCTATTGGGGCCGGGGTGGCTCAATGAGTTAGGTAGTTGGATTACCTAACAACTCATGCAAGTCTATCACCAATACGGCGTGGGTTCGCACCAGGTTTTGTAAATTACAAAAAAGGTGCACTCGACTCGCAGTCGCAAGTGATAAAGTTTACCAGTTGCTTTCCCATGGTCGGTGGTTCTCTCCGGGTACTCTGGCTTCTTCCACCACTAAAACTGGTCGCCATGATATAGCTGACATATTGCTGAAAGTGGCGTTAAACACAATAAATCAAATTAAATCAAATTTTGATGCTATTAAGACAAATCCTATCTACTTTACGTTACTAGTACATGTTATATATGTTTATATATTGATACAATATCTCGTATTTACAATAAATGTCAAACTGTTCCAAAGTAAATATAGAATAATTGTACATTAATGCATTTTAACGATAACATCGAGGGATCATTATAAATATTTATGTTTGTCAAGATCAAGACTTGTATGTAAAGAATAATGGCCTTTTGTTTTAGATACAGACTAAATCAATTGGAATATCAGACCAGTTTGTGTAATTGTGTGTCCTGGATTGAGCAGTGAGGTATTATATAATACCTCCATGTTTTGAGCGAAACTAGAGTCCAACCCATTACCTTCCACACTTCAGACGAGAATGCTTAACATTACATCACATACGGACCTCATTTGCATCAATCTAAAATGTTATTAGATAAAAAATATATATAACCATGGTAAATTCCTGCTAATAGATGCTATTAATAAATAGAACATGAATCGTCTTAATTCTAATGAAGAGTAATTGTTCCTCTTAAAATACAACATACAATGTCAGTCATATATATGGAATGACTTTTATCTTTAAAATGGACGAACGTGGTCATGAATGAGGTTATAAAAAGATTCAACAAGACACAAAAAGTACTGCGCTAGAAATTTGTGATCAGTCGACTCCATTTTATTTTTTTATTACCGATTAAAAGAGTAATGGTCTTATTTTTAGAGTGATGATAATGTGTCAAGGGTAGACAAAGGTCGTCATGGGTCAATGAAAAAGTTCAACAGTTACATTGTATCAAACTTGTGTAAATTCCAAGAGGATACTACATTTTTATGTTGTATAATAATAATTAAAAAAAAACAAGAGCATCCGAGTGAAACCATAACCTACTTCTAAATTGGAAATGTTGCATGTTGAACAAAACGGGTGTGTTGTTTTTTAAACTCATTTTAATTCTACTCTATTCGGACTCAATACGCTCTTGCTGATAGTACGAATATACCTACTGTAAGACTGCTTACATATTGTGATGCTTTGAGAAGCTTTGAGCTGTTTAATATAGTTAAATTGAAGCACTTCTGTGTTGCTTGATGGGTACCTTCTAATCTAACGTTCATATTTCATCAAAAGAGTTTGAAGATACCAAAGGGGTAATCAGAATCCGTAAATCGAAGGACCGACAACACAATGGCCAAAAGAAAAAGTACAAACAAAGATCTACAAAACATTACACATAAAACTAAAGATCGAGTAACACGACCCCACTAAAAATCGAGGTGAACTCAGCTATCCTTGAATGGTGTTATTTGTCAGTCTGTATTATAAATTTTGGAAACATTAAAACATGTAATGTTCCAATTGCTTATTCATACTGGTGTATTTTTCATTAGCTTACAAAAAGTATCCTTTAGCGCTTTACATGAACATGAAATATGTAGAAAGTCAATGACATTTACGTATCCTGGCTGTATGGCGACACAAATCTGATGATCGATTACTAGAAATCAAAGGAATTTTGTTCAAATTACCGATACATCTCATTTTTGATTCAGCTATTTTAGGTGATTATGTCGTTAATGAACTGATCTGGAGTTATAAATCGCCTTAGTTAATCTTAAATCAACATACTCTAAATTACATACTGTTTCTCAGTAGTTACATAACATAGCGCAGTTCAAATAAGATATTATTCAAACTTCAAAGATAGTCTTCTCTATATTGTAATGTTAACTGCCAAGAATACTTGTATTATTTACTTTGTAATTTAACAAGATTACACATTTGTTGCAGGTCATTGGTTTTCTCTGGTACATGTAGTTCGGTTTTCTCCAGGTATTTCATTTTTTGCAGAGTATTTCGATCTTAGACAAAAGACGAACTGACAAACACTGATCCACAAAACAGTAGAAGAAAACTAAATATTGAGTCACAGGAACCCCACTAAAACACGAGGGTTAATTCAGGTGCTCTGGATAGTTAAGCAATGCATCCATCACTTTATGAATGAAAATTAGACTTGTGCACATAGGTTTAACACGTAATAGTTTAATAGTTTGGGCTTCTTTTTATATTTGTAAAGCTACTTTCAAACATATATCAGTGATATCATAACGGTTAGTTTTAATGGTGAAGGACCTCAGTGATTGGAGAAGGCTCTGTTTATTGTATAATATCATAACATATATCGTATTACAGTCCTGGGATCAATATTAACATTTGAGGGCTTTATATTGTTGTGGTAATTATTATTGTATTACTGACTGATAGGACGATACCTGTTAATTGTCTAAGACGTAATAGTAAATAGTAATAAAACTAAGATTCTCGTCCCTCTGGTATAAGTGACCTTAGCTGATATTGGCTATCCTGTTTAAGCCCTTTGGTTTTCTTGCTCCCAAATTTATTAAACTATTTTGCTTTCAAATAATTTTGCTTTTATAATACCCAGTAATTCTAGAAACGCATCGTATGCAATAAATTTGATATCTACGTTTTTATTATTTTGTTTATATATATTTAAGAAATCTGGTTGTGTGGTGCTTTCAATGTTTCTATTGTCCTAATATATATATATAAGAAATCTGGTTGTGTGGTGCTTTCAATGTTTCTATTGTCCTAATATATATATATATTGCATAACATGCATCGGATTGAAGTCGTGTATTTCTATGGTGTCCAGGTATTATTTTACATACATCAGATAAGATTGATTTGAACGCCACTTTCAGCAATATTTCAGCTATATCATGGCGACCAGTGTTAGTGGTGGAAGAAGCCGGAGTACCCGGAGAGAACCACCAACCATGGGCAAGCAACTGGTAAACTTTATCCCTTGCGGCTGTGAGTCAAGTGCACCCTTTTTGTAATTTGCAAAGCGGGCACGAACCCACGCCGTATTGATGATAGGATTGTATGAGTTGTTAGGTAATCCCAACTACCTAACTCATTGAGCCACCCGGGCGGGCACTCATCAGATAAGAGTAGGATTTGTATATTGAATGGTGTTGTAATAGCAATCTGATTGGAGAAACTTTGGCATTTTTCTATGGTGTCGTAATTGTCGTAATTGTCGATTGAATTATAATGGTTAAAGGAATTAAGCACATGATTGAAAACAGAAAAGTGGATAGAGAACCAATTAAATAATGGCTGCCGTGTGAATAATTGCTCTTTGTAATCGATCAGATAATTTTGTATTCGATTCCGGTACTAAAATAGAATAAGTATGTACAGCAGACATATGTATCACTTAAGTTCACCAGTTCAACGACCACACAGTACATTAATATTTATTTTTGCATAGTGAAACCTTGAGCTAAGAGCATTGAATTGTTTATCACTTAGTAAGCACAAGAATTCTTTAATTTGCCATTTAATTTGTATATGGCTGGTACTATCTATTTGAGGTAGCTTGTTGGAATTGTTTGCTTGTTTGTATTATTGCCTGGCAACCTGACATAATGGTGTCACTTCCTGCTTACTTGACACTCGTGTTGTTACTACATGACTACCAAATAGTACCAAAAACGTCCTGTCACTACAGTTTAATCATCGTTTTCTTACTCCCTGACAGCTTCATTATCGTTGTATCACTACCTGACAGCTTCATTATCGTGGTATCACTACCTGACAGTTTCATTATCGTGGTATCACTACCTGACAGTTTCATTATCGTGGTATCACTACCTGACAGCATCGTCGTCGTTGTATCACTACCTGACAGTATCGTCATCGTTTTATCACTATCTGACAGTTACATTATCGTGGTATCACTACCCGACAGTATGGTCATCGTTGTATCACTACCTGACAGTATCGTCATCGTTGTTTCACTACCTGACAGTATCGTCATCGTTGTACCACTACCTGACAGTAGCGTCATCGTTGTATCACTACCTGACAGCTTCATTATCGTGGTATCACTACCCGACAGTATGGTCATCGTTGTATCACTACCTGACAGTATCGTCATCGTTGTTTCACTACCTGACAGTATCGTCATCGTTGTATCACTACCTGACAGTAGCGTCATCGTTGTATCACTACTTGACAGTATCGTCATCGTTGTATCACTACCTGACAGTATCGTCATCGTGGTATCACTACCTGACAGTATCGTCATCGTTGTATCACTACCTGACAGTATCGTCATCGTGGTTTGTGGTAGCTAATTTATTAGCATTAAAACCAATGATTACTGAATCATCAACATTAAAATAACTGGCTATACGGAATCACGTATATCTACGGAGCTCAACCTGCATATTAGGGCCGTTTCACACTCATATTAGAGTACGCGTTTTGCTTATTGTTGAAGACCCTATTGTGATTCGGAAATGCAGAACAGCAATATAATCGCTTAAATGGCTATTGGTCTGCCTTTCTTTATTGTGTGTTTCCAAAGTTAAGCATAAACACAACCAACATTAGTAATATACGACAGTATATTGTAAACGAACGTAAGAGACTATCCAACATTACATTGAGACACAACGTAAAGACAATTATAGTGTATTAGTAAGGAAGGATATGAATTTAAATGAACATGAAAGACTATTCAACATTACACTTAGACACAAAGTAAAGTAAAGTAACAGGAAAAGAATACATAAGTTGTACATCCGAGTCTCATTTTCGGACACTTTTTTAAGATGGCTGCCGCCCTTTGTTGTATACAAATAGCTGTCATTATCAGCAGAGAAAATGTTTTCCCTTGTATACCTTAATGGGTAGTGGTTGCGTGTTAATTTCATATTCTATGTTATCACTGATCATTGCCTGGTTAGGTTAGGATTATTCATCAGAAGCTGAAGTTGCAGATAAAGAAACTTTGCTATATTGTGCAGTATCGGATGTAATTATAATGTTCAAATTTAGTTACCGTAGATGACACTGAACATTGCAGGTGTAAAATTACCTGCTTTATTAAAAAAATTGAACAGACTGTATTTAATGAAAATAATAGACATTTTATGATTTTATTTGTCACATTAAAAGAAACGTATACTTTTTTTACGAAGGTATTTTCCCTGTAATAGGCTGTATCAATATTAGATTTACAGTAATATACAAACAAACCAATTATTATCTGTCATATTAGAAAGAATATATTTATAAATAGCTGTGGGTATTATTTTTTAAATAATTTCCTACATCAATGTTCAATTCAAAGGAAGGAGGAAACTGGGGAGACAGATTTACATAAGGACATCTTGTTTCCGAATCCCAATATATGTATTAGTGTATGTTATTATTTATGCCTGTTTTTCTTAATAAATAGTGTTTAAACTAAAGGAACATAATACAAAGTAAAACCTGTCATGTTGAATAAACGTCCAACGGCGGGAAATATAAATAGTCCTATTTTACCTCCTTCACAAAAGACTTCCTAACTCCGAACTCCCGTATTGGTAATTGATTTCTTTGATTGGTAAGTAAATTTACCCGGGTACTCCGGTGTCCTCCACCAATAAAACTGACCGTCACGATATAACTGACATATTGTTGAAAGTTGCGTTAAACACCATAAACCCAAATCTCAAGTCTAGGAAAAAACAAATTAAAATTACGTAAAACCTTCTAGTCAAAGAAAAGCATTGCAAAACTAGGTAAAGCCTTCAAGTTAAGGAAACACATAACAATCCCAGATTAAATCCACCCCATATGAAGGTGTTTCCATCATTGTCATAGTATGCTGTAGAGATAATGTAGACACATGCAAGAGTCTGATTCAACAAAAACTATTAATCAATACCGTCTACACATCAGAAACTTATATACTTTATACAGTAAAACACGTTCATTATTAAAGATAAACCGTGGTTTAGACACATTTGTTAAAAAAAAAAGAAAAAAAAAGGCATCTTAATGACGGCTAAGTATCTAGTTCCGTTTCATGATAAAATAACGATTTCCGATATAAAACAGTCTTTGTTTTTTTAAATCTAACCTCAAAGAAGTCTGGGAGTACGGTGTATAATTAGATAATGTACATATTAATGGCAGGTATTAATCTTCTGTAAGTCATTTAAACAAGAGACGTATCATTTACGATCACTTATTGATAATCACGATCATCACAAATTATTTGCTTTTCTTATTATTACCCATTTCATTTTTATCCACATTTTTATTCAATTCAGACGTTTCCCTGGTGGTTTTGCTGAGTAACTGTTGGAATTTTGTAATATTGTGGTTTAATTCACGCTATCATGCAATTATATTACAACTCGGTGTTGTTGAAATGTATTTCGGCAACTACGAAGATCATATGATCAGCATGCGGTATAAAGACAAGAAGGCGTGAATCGAAGGACAGATAATACAATGACCAAATGAAAATGTACAAAAAGACAAACAACGATCCACATAATGTAGGGCACATGGGAGTAATATCAGATTAATGTAGGGCACATGGGAGTAATATCAGATTAATGTAGGACACATGGGAGTAATATCAGATTAATGTAGGGCACATGGGAATAATATCAGATTAATGTAGGGCTCATGGGAGTAATATCAGATTAATGTAGGGCACATGGGAGTAATATCAGATTAATGTAGGGCTCATGGGAGTAATATCAGATTAATGTAGGACACATGGGAGTAATATCAGATTAATGTAGAGCACATGGGAGTAATATCAGATTAATGTAGGGCTCATGGGAGTAATATCAGATTAATGTAGGACACATGGGAGTAATATCAGATTAATGTAGGGCTCATGGGAGTAATATCAGATTAATGTAGGACACATGGGAGTAATATCAGATTAATGTAGGACACATGGGAGTAATATCAGATTAATGTAGGACACATGAGAGTAATATCAGATTAATGTAGGTCACATGGGAGTAATATCAGATTAATGTAGGACACATGGGAGTAATATCAGATTAATGTAGGGCACATGGGAGTAATATCAGATTAATGTAGGGCACATGGGAGTAATATCAGATTAATGTAGGTCACATGGGAGTAATATCAGATTAATGTAGGGCACATGGGAGTAATATCAGATTAATGTAGGACACATGAGAGTAATATCAGATTAATGTAGGGTACATGGGAGTAATATCAGATCAATGTAGGACACATGAGAGTAATATCAGATTAATGTAGGTCACATGGGAGTAATATCAGATTAATGTAGGGCACATGGGAGTAATATCAGATTAATGTAGGGTACATGGGAGTAATATCAGATTAATGTAGGACACATGAGAGTAATATCAGATTAATGTAGGGTACATGGGAGTAATATCAGATTAATGTAGGTCACATGGGAGTAATATCAGATTAATGTAGGGCACATGAGATTAATATCAGATCAATGTAGGGTACATGGGAGTAATATCAGATCAATGTAGGGTACATGGGAGTAATATCAGATTAATGTAGGACATATGAGAGTAATATCAGATTAATGTAGGGTACATGGGAGTAATATCAGATCAATGTAGGGTACATGGGAGTAATATCAGATTAATGTAGGTCACATGGGAGTACTATCAGATTAATGTAGGTCACATGGGAGTAATATCAGATTAATGTAGGACACATGGAAGTAATATCACATTAATGTAGGGTACATGGGAGTAATATCAGATTAATGTAGGGTACATGGGAGTAATATCAGATTAATGTAGGACACATGTGAGTAATATCAGATTAATGTAGGGTACATGGGAGTAATATCAAATTAATGTAGCACACATGGGAGTAATATCAGATTAATGTAGGGCACATGGGAGTAATATCAGATTAATGTAGAACACATGAGAGTAATATCAGATTAATGTAGGGCACATGGGAGTAATATCAGATTAATGTAGGACACATGAGAGTAATATCAGATTAGTGTAGGTCACATGGGAGTAATATCAGATTAATGTAGGGTACATGGGAGTAATATCAGATTAATGTAGGGTACATGGGAGTAATATCAGATTAATGTGGGACATATGGGAGTAATATCAGATTAATGTAGGACACATGGGAGTAATATCAGATTAATGTAGGTCACATGGGAGTAATATCAGATTAATGTAGGTCACATGGGAGTAATATCAGATTAATGTGGGGCACATGAGAGTAATATCAGATTAATGTAGGTCACATGGGAGTAATATCAGATTAATGTAGGGCACATGGGAGTACTATCAGATTAATGTAGGTCACATGGGAGTACTATCAGATTAATGTAGGGCACATGGGGGTAATATCAGATTAATGTAGGGTACATGGGAGTAATATCAGATTAATGTAGGGCACATGGGAGTAATATCAGATTTTCCAGAAGAATGTTCTTAAGTTAATTAAAAATTATCTCTCGCCACGATATAGCTGAAATATTGCTAAAGTTGGTGTTAAACACCAATCAATCAATCAATCAAACCAGAGGAATGAACATTATATGCTTCACTATTCCCATCTGTCGTGTTACTGATGTTAACAATTCGGTGATATCATTAGCGATGACAGACGGGTGATATTGTATCTACGAGGAACCCTAGGCTGAGTATCTTCCTTGATAGCACTCCTAATAAGAAACACAATCTCTGAAATATCGTATCAACTGAGAGAAAAATAAAGACATGTTGACGCAAGAGTGATCCAGGTGAAGTGACATTTCTACCTGTGGACTGTTGTGTTGGGGAGCTAAAATTCCATATGAGCATTTTGATCTAGAACAAAGCATGCATCATCATAATCATCATAATTATTCCACCAAAAAGTTATTTGTTGCCGCCATGATATACTCTACATCATCTACTCGTAGTTCTAACTGATACTAGTTCTGTTTTAAAATAACCATTCCATATATAATAAGCTTCGCAGGTAGAAGCTGATTTCTGAAGCAATGTTATTGCAATAGATAACACACAAGTAATCTAACTAATGGCATCAAATATTGGAAAATCATATAGAAAAATAACAAATACGACTTGGTCGTGTCAGAACACTGTCAATTGTATTAAACATATCATTGCACTGCTTCACGCGATCACTTCTACACATGTAGTTAATAAAAAATGAAAGATTTGCAGATTTGGGAAATAAAATACACCATATTAAGAGAAATAAAAGCTGGAAAAATCAATACTAAAACGTATCTCCAAGATAAAGTTAGATGAAAGACAAGATTTATGTAGCTAAAAATGGAGAAAATATGAATAGTTACGATAAGACAAGCACTAGTAAATAAGACGGGGCTTGTCATTAAATAATTAAATACCAGATTGACTTGACATGATAAGGATACTTACGGTAATTGTGTACATACGTTTGTCTTGGGGTATATTATACAAGTTTAATGTTAAAACGTGACTTTCCTGGATAACGACATAATTACTAGCATATGTTTTTTATACGTTCGATTGTCTTTTTCGCATTTACAGCTAAATTGCTAACCAATATCATGATTGTTATTATCTTATAGGTACCTAAAAGGTTACATATGAATATTAGGGCGAGATACCCGTATAGAAACGATTGAAATATGAAATCAATAAACAAAATAATAAATGTTTAATCAAAATGAGACAAAGTCGATTTAAGTCGTAACAAAAGTTTGAAGAAACCAAAGGGGTGATCAAAAGTCGTAATCCGATGGACAGACAACACAATGACTAATAGAAGAAGGGCAAATGACATGTTTGAAGAACAGTAAGACAAGTTTGTAGAACAGTAAGACATGTTTGTAGAACAGTAAGACAAGTTTGTAGAACAGTAAGACATGTTTGTAGAACAGTAAGACAAGTTTGTAGAACAGTAAGACAAGTTTGTAGAACAGTAAGACAAGTTTGTAGAACAGTAAGACAAGTTTGTAGAACAGTAAGACAAGTTTGTAGAACAGTAAGACATGTTTGTAGAACAGTAAGACATGTTTGTAGAACAGTAAGACAAGTTTGCAGAACAGTAAAACAAGTTTGTAGAACAGTAAGACATGTTTGTAGAACAGTAAGACAAGTTTGTAGAACAGTAAGACATGTTTGTAGAACAGTAAGACAAGTTTGTAGAACAGTAAGACAAGTTTGTAGAACAGTAAGACAAGTTTGTAGAACAGCAAGACAAGTTTGTAGAACAGTAAGACAAGTTTGTAGAACAGTAAGACAAGTTTGTAGAACAGTAAGACAAGTTTATAGAACAGTAAGACAAGTTTGTAGAACAGTAAGACATGTTTGTAGAACAGTAAGACATGTTTGTAGAACAGTAAGACAAGTTTGTAGAACAGTAAGACAAGTTTGTAGAACAGTAACACAAGTTTATAGAACAGTAAGACAAGTTTGTAGAACAGTAAGACATGTTTGTAGAACAGTAAGACATGTTTGTAGAACAGTAAGACAAGTTTGTAGAACAGTAAGACAAGTTTGTAGAACAGTAAGACATGTTTGTAGAACAGTAAGACATGTTTGTAGAACAGTAAGACAAGCTTGTAGAACAGTAAGACAAGTTTGTAGAACAGTAAGACATGTTTGTAGAACAGTAAGACATGTTTGTAGAACAGTAAGACAAGTTTGTAGAACAGTAAGACATGTTTGTAGAACAGTAAGACAAGTTTGTAGAACAGTAAGACATGTTTGTAGAACAGTAAGACAAGTTTGTAGAACAGTAAGACATATTTGTAGAACAGTAAGACAAGTTTGTAGAACAGTAAGACAAGTTTGTAGAACAGTAAGACAAGTTTGTAGAACAGTAAGACAAGTTTGTAGAACAGTAAGACAAGTTTGTAGAACAGTAAGACAAGTTTGTAGAACAGTAAGACAAGTTTGTAGAACAGTAAGACAAGTTTGTAGAACAGTAAGACATGTTTGTAGAACAGTAAGACAAGTTTGTAGAACAGTAAGACATGTTTGTAGAACAGTAAGACAAGTTTGTAGAACAGTAAGACAAGTTTGTAGAACAGTAAGACAAGTTTGTAGAACAGTAAGACAAGTTTGTAGAACAGTAAGACAAGTTTGTAGAACAGTAAGACAACTTTGTAGAACAGTAAGACAAGTTTGTAGAACAGTAAGACATGTTTGTAGAACAGTAAGACAAGTTTGTAGAACAGTATGACAAGTTTGTAGAACACTAAGACAAGTTTGTAGAACAGTAAGACATGTTTGTAGAACAGTAAGACATGTTTGTAGAACAGTAAGACAAGCTTGTAGAACAGTAAGACAAGTTTGTAGAACAGTAAGACATGTTTGTAGAACAGTAAGACATGTTTGTAGAACAGTAAGACAAGTTTGTAGAACAGTAAGACAAATTTGTAGAACAGTAAGACAAGTTTGTAGAACAGTAAGACATGTTTGTAGAACCGTAAGACATGTTTGTAGAACAGTAAGACAAGTTTGTAGAACAGTAAGACAAGTTTCTAGAACAGTAAGACAAGTTTGTAGAACAGTAAGACAAGTTTGTAGAACAGTAAGACAAGTTTGTAGAACAGTAAGACAAGTTTGTAGAACAGTAAGACAAGTTTGTAGAACAGTAAGACAAGTTTGTAGATATCAAACTGCTATGTCATACTTCTATTACTATTAATTTGTATAAAATATACAATACTAGCTGATTCTTCTATGATGGCGATACTTTCATTGTTTGTCTATATCCTAGTGTGCCATTGTTGCTGTAATCAATATGTCTACAAAGTGCATACTAAAAGGGATAAGATCTCAATATTAGTTCCTTTCAGATGTTTTTCTTTGTCTTATATATTTAAAGTTTTGTAATATCAAGTTCACTTTGTTATTGATTCATGTTTCTTCTTAAAAAGATCGCCTCATTACGGAAAAGTGAGAACTGATAATAAAAAAGATATTGAACTTACAATTAAAGGTAAACTTGTTTATGGAACATAGGTGGATTTATTTGAAGTTTGTTAAGATATTGTTAACTAAATGTTAATTGAAATGCACAAAAACAAATATTATTCAAGTCAAACGTTCGTTCGTCGTATGATTAGTATACGGAGACAGACATGCAATACCCAATTCCAATGATGGTGATAAACACATAGCACCCAAGTCCGAGGACGGACGCATAGTACTAAAAATCGGAGATACTCTCAGAATTAGATTAGAAAACAAATTCTTTACTTTTAAGAAGTTGCAATATTATTATTTTCTTCAGAAAAAAATATAGATTTACCAAAAAATGATTTACTTGATATCAACATTAGTGCATAAGATGCGTTTCTGGAATAACCGCCATCATGTACTACATTGTACACTCAAAACTGAAATTTTGGAAAACCAAATAATTCATAAGTAATTGGGAGCAATAAAACTAAAGGGGCCTAAGAGTCACATATACCTCAGGTAGGAGGACCTTAGCTTTCATTAATAATTACAATATTTACGGTCTATAAATTTCAATATTAATAAACCATGCCAGCGTCGATGATACACTCGGGGACTAATAGTCCACCAGCATAGGGTTTTATTGAAATATTGAATTCTCTGGCACTTTATACAAATGTAACCAATACCAGTTAAAAGAACCAACTAAAAAGATAGTTTGTATGACAAAATTGCATCTGATTTGATTGATTTGATTTTTGGTGCTTAACGCCACCTTCAACAATATTTCAGCTATATCATGGCGACCAGTTTTAGTGGTGGAAGAAGCCGGAGTATCCGGAGAGAACCACCGACCATGGGCAAGCAACTGGTAAACTTTATCACTTGCGGCTGCGAGTCGAGTTCACCTTTTTTGTAATTTACAAATGCGGGCGCGAATTGGTGATAGGCTTGTATGAGTTGTTAGGTAATCCAACTACCTAACTCATTGAGCCACACGGGCCCCAAATCACATCTGATCAAGAAAAGATCTTACTATTAAAACTGATCTGATGATTTTGAAGAATCTCATTATAGATTGACATCACCACATCATCGATTCTAAATATAGTTTGAGTTGTAAACAAACTCCTTCAGTGGTCAGCTTACCTTTTTATATGATATTAATCAGCACTTGTGACGATATCGTTGTATAAAGTGTACATGTTTATACGTCTAATGTAATAAAACGTTGTGTTGTATCTTGTAATATGTTCACGTTCTAATTTATTGATGGTCTTCAGAACAGAACAAAAATAGTGTTTATATGATTAATATCAGGAATTTATAATTGTACTATGAACAGCAGGGTAACATTTATAAACAGTGACGGTCAATAATTCCACCAATATCAACAAAATGAACAATCACCTCTTACCTCAAATCATTGAACATATTAAAACATAAAAAGTGTAGATATCTAATTTAGTGCGCGCGACGCTTTTCTGGAAGAACCTTCATCAAGTACGCTGAAAACCCAAAGATTGGAAAGCCAAATGTCTTAGTGATCAATAAAACCAAAGGATCTAAACATGATGGCCAAAATAGGCGACGACACATGAACCGTCCCTTCTATAGTTTGTATTGTTACAAGGTAAAACTCGTTTATCTATTCTTAGGAGAGTGCGGTAGATCGTGGGTTCGAACACCGGTCGGGTCAAACCAAAAACTATAAAATTGGTATATGTTGCTTCTCCGCTAAGCATCACTAAGGAGAAAGAGCAAAGCCTGGTTGGCTCGGAATCAGAATAATGTGTCCGAGTTGACCGACTCAGCGTATTGATCTAGTACAAAGTGGACCTCATTATCATCTCATTGAAAATTAACTTGTTCTCACCATAATATAGCTGAAAAATTGCTCTATTGGTGTTAAACAACAATCACTCACTCACTTTATTTTTAAGAATGTTTAGTTTATTCATTATCAAATATCAATGTCTAAATATGTTCTCTTAACAAGACAACAGTTACTTTTATAAATCGCTTTCTCATGGAACTTTGCATTTACTAAACTTTACTGACAGACGAATTGTTGAAATGACTTCCTTTTTAATTCTTGCATCATGCAAGGTTCAGATTTACACACGTCAACATTTGCTAATGATAGATAACCCAATGTAAACTCTCCAGCTTGATAGAAATATGGTTTTTAGATCATACGGAAAGACAAGATGCCAAAGCAGAAAGATGTAGTTGATGAAATTATATGATTTATACAACAAACCTATGGGAATTAAAAAAGAACAGTGACACACACACAATATATTACCATTATTTATTATTAAAACGAAGGAGTGACAGAGTGATTGCTGTTTAATGCCAACTCAGCATTTTATCAGTTATATCATAGCGAGAACAAGTTAATTTTTCAATGAGATGATGATGAAGTCCGCTTTGTACTAGACCAACACGCTTAGCTGGATTTTTATAGTGCTAGCTCACTGAAAACAACAGTCCGCGGGTGGAAATGTCGCACCACTCGGACACATTATCCTGATTCCGAGCCAACCAATATTTGCTCTTTTTCCTTAATGCTGCGTGCTTAGTGGAGAAGCAACACATACTAATGTTTTTGGTTTGACACGATCTGGGCTCCTATCCACGATCTACCACACTCGAGGCGAGCACGCTAACCAATACACCATCGATACGGTTCTTAAAACGAAGGTTCTACTCCATTAAGGACATAGGTGAGCTTAGCTGATTTAGGCTGTCCCATTTAGGCCCTTTAGGCCCTTTGGTTTATTTCTTCCAAGGTTTTTGAATTACTTGACTTTCTAATCTTTTTACTCTGAACGTACCTGATGATGGCTATTCTATAAACGTACCTGATGATGGCTATTTTATAAACGTACCTGATGATGGCTATTCTATAAACGTACCTGATGATGGCTATTCTATAAACGTACCTGATGATGGCTATTCTATAAACGTACCTGATGATGGCTATTTTATAAACGTACCTGATGATGGCTATTCTATAAACGTACCTGATGATGGCTATTCTATAAACGCGTCGTGTGCACTAAATAAGATATCTACGTTTTTATCAGAACAGCTACCATAGCATTACATTATTTTATATGTCAATTTTTTTTTTATAAAGAGGCGTAATTTTTCCTCAATACGGCACCATATAAAATATGATATATCATTGTGATATGCCATTTCCTGAACAAGAAACACATTCGTGGCAAATGTGAATTACAAATATCTCTTATTCAGCAACATACGTGGTGATGCTCATAACATAACAAGACACATAAACAAAATTAATGGTCTTGTACCCCTAATATTCTCTCCAACATTTTCCATCACAAATATTCATCTACTACTTATATCCTCTATAAACAGATGACATGACGAATGTTTTCCCACCTCTTATATCATGTATAACCCATTGACATGACGAATGTTTTCCCACCTCTTATATCATGTATAACCCATTGACATGACGAATGTTTTCCCACCTCTTATATCATGTATAACCCATTGACATGACGAATGTTTTCCCACCTCTTATATCATGTATAACCCACTGACATGACGAATGTTTTCCCACCTCTTATATCATGTATAACCCATTGACATGACGAATGTTTTCCCACCTCTTATATCATGTATAATCCATTGACATGACGAATGTTTTCCCACCTCTTATATCATGTATAACCCATTGACATGACGAATGTTTTCCCACCTCTTATATCATGTATAACCCATTGACATGACGAATGTTTTCCCACCTCTTATATCATGTATAACCCATTGACATGACGAATGTTTTCCCACCTCTTATATCATGTATAACCCACTGACATGACGAATGTTTTCCCACCTCTTATATCATGTATAACCCATTGACATGACGAATGTTTTCCCACCTCTTATATCATGTATAACTCATTGACATGACGAATGTTTTCCCACCTCTTATATCATGTATAACCCATTGACATGACGAATGTTTTCCCACCTCTTATATCATGTATAACCCATTGACATGACGAATGTTTTCCCACCTCTTATATCATGTATAACCCATTGACATGACGAATGTTTTCCCACCTCTTATATCATGTATAACCCATTGACATGACGAATGTTTTCCTACCTCTTATATCATGTATAACCCATTGACATGACGAATGTTTTCCCACCTCTTATATCATGTATAACCCATTGACATGACGAATGTTTTCCCACCTCTTATATCATGTATAACCCATTGACATGACGAATGTTTTCCCACCTCTTATATCATGTATAACCCATTGACATGACGAATGTTTTCCCACCTCTTATATCATGTATAACCCATTGACATGCCGAATGTTTTCCCACCTCTTATATCATGTATAACCCATTGACATGACGAATGTTTTCCCACCTCTTATATCATGTATAACCCATTGACATGACGAATGTTTCCCCACCTCTTATATCATGTATAAGCCATTGACATGACGAATGTTTTCCCACCTCTTATATCATGTATAACCCATTGACATGACGAATGTTTTCCCACCTCTTATATCATGCATAACCCATTGACATGACGAATGTTTTCCCACCTCTTATATCATGTATAACCCATTGACATGACGAATGTTTTCCCACCTCTTATATCATGTATAACCCATCGACATGACCAATGTTTTCCCACCTCTTATATCATGTATAACCCATCGACATGACGAATGTTTTCCCACCTCTTATATCATGTATAACCCATTGACATGACGAATGTTTTCCTACCTCTTATATCATGTATAACCCACTGACATGACGAATGTTTTCCCGCCTCTTATATCATGTATAGCCCATTGACATGACGAATGTTTTCCCACCTCTTATATCATGTATAACCCATTAACATGACGAATGTTTTCCCACCTCTTATATCATGTATAACCCATTGACATGACGAATGTTTTCCCACCTCTTATATCATGTATAACTCATTGACATGACGAATGTGTTCCTACCTCTTATATCATGTATAATCCATTGACATGACGAATGTTTTCCTACCTCTTATATCATGTATAACCCATTGACATGACGAATGTTTTCCCACCTCTTATATCATGTATAACCCATTGACATGAAGAATGTTTTCCCACCTCTTATATCATGTATAATCCATTGACATGACGAATGTTTTCCCACCTCTTATATCATGTATAACCCATTGACATGACGAATGTTTTCCCATCTCTTATATCATGTATAACCCATTGACATGACGAATGTTTTCACACCTCTTATATCATGTATAACCCATTGACATGACGAATGTTTTCCCACCTCTTATATCATGTATAACCCATTGACATGACGAATGTTTTCCCACCTCTTATATCATGTATAACCCATTGACATGACGAATGTTTTCCCACCTCTTATATCATGTATAACCCATTGACATGACGAATGTTTTCCCACCTCTTATATCATGTATAACCCACTGACATGACGAATGTTTTCCCACCTCTTATATCATGTATAACCCATTGACATGACGAATGTTTTCCCACCTCTTATATCATGTATAACCCACTGACATGACGAATGTTTTCCCACCTCTTATATCATGTATAACCCATTGACATGACGAATGTTTTCCCACCTCTTATATCATGTATAACCCACTGACATGACGAATGTTTTCCCACCTCTTATATCATGTATAACCCATTGACATGACGAATGTTTTCCCACCTCTTATATCATGTATAATCCATTGACATGACGAATGTTTTCCCACCTCTTATATCATGTATAACCCATTGACATGACGAATGTTTTCCCACCTCTTATATCATGTATAACCCATTGACATGACGAATGTTTTCCCACCTTTTATATCATGTATAACCCATTGACATGACGAATGTTTTCTCACCTCTTATATCATGTATAACCCATTGACATGACGAATGTTTTCCCACCTCTTATATCATGTTTAACCCATTGACATGACGAATGTTCTATTGCCCCTTATGTTCTGTATAACCCATATACATGGACATGACAATGGTTCTGTTTTTCCTTATATCCTGCATATCCAGTTGACATGACAAATTTTAGTATACCCCTTAATTCCTGTATCGCCAGTTGACATGACACATGTTCTCCAACCCCTTATATCCCGTATCACCCACTGACATGACGAATGTGTTGTACCCCTTATATTCCCAATAAACCTTCGACATAACCCGTTGGCAAGACAAATGGCCATGTACCCCTTATATCCCGTATAACCCACTGACATGACGAATGTTTTATACCCCTTATATCCCCAATAAACCTTCGACATAACACAACACATATTCGTCTACACCTTAATATACCGTATAACTCGTTGGCAAGACAAATGGTCATGTACGCCTTATATCCCGTATAACCCGCTGACATGGCGAATGTTTTATACCCCTTATATCCCCAATAAACCTTCGACATAACATAACACATATTCGTCTACACCTTAATATACCGCATAACCCGTTGACAAGACAAATGGTCATGTACCCCTTATATCCCGTATAACCCGCTGACATGGCGAATGTTTTATACCCCTTATATCCCCAATAAACCTTCGACATAACACAACACATATTCGTCTACACCTTAATATACCGTATAACTCGTTGGCAAGACAAATGGTCATGTACCCCTTATATCCCGTATAACCCGCTGACATGACGAATGTGTTTTACCCCTTATATCCCCAATAAACCTTCGACATAACATAACACATATTCGTCTACACCTTAATATACCGTATAACCCGTTGGCAAGACAAATGGTCATGTACTCCTTATATCCCGTATAACCCGCTGACATGACGAATGATTTATACCCCTTATATCCCCAATAAACCTTCGACATAACACATATTCGTCTACACCTTAATATACCGTATAACCCGTTGGCAAGACAAATGGTCATTTACTCCTTATATCCCGTATAACCCACTGACATGACGAATGTGTTGTACCCCTTATATTCCCAATAAACCTTTGACATAACACAACACATATTCGTCTACACCTTAATATACCGTATAACTCGTTGGCAAGACAAATGGTCATGTACCCCTTATATCCCGTATAACCCGCTGACATGGCGAATGTTTTCTACCCCATATATCCCCAATAAACCTTCGACATAACATAACACATATTCGTCTACACCTTAATATACCGTATAAACCGTTAGTAAGACAAATGGTCATGTACCCCTTATATCCCGTATAGCCCACTGACATTACGAATGTTTTATACCCCTTATATCCCCAATAAACCTTCGACATAACACATATTCGTCTACACCTTAATATACCGCATAACCCGTTGGCAAGACAAATGGTCATGTACCCCTTATATCCCGTATAACCCACTGACATGACGAATGTGTTTTATCCCTTATATCCCCAATAAACCTTCGACATAACACATATTCGTCTACACCTTAATATACCGTATAACCCGTTGGCAAGACAAATGGTCATTTACTCCTTATATCCCGTATAACCCACTGACATGACGAATGTGTTGTACTCCTTATATTCCCAATAAACCTTCGACATAGCACAACACATATTCGTCTACACCTTAATATACCGTATAACTCGTTGGCAAGACAAATGGTCATGTACCCCTTATATCCCGTATAACCCGCTGACATGGCGAATGTTTTATACCCCATATATCCCCAATAAACCTTCGACATAACATAACACATATTCGTCTACACCTTAATATACCGTATAAACCGTTGGTAAGACAAATGGTCATGTACCCCTTATATCCCGTATAACCCACTGACATTACGAATGTTTTATACCCCTTATATCCCCAATAAACCTTCGACATAACACATATTCGTCTACACCTTAATATACCGCATAACCCGTTGGCAAGACAAATGGTCATGTACCCCTTATATCCCGTATAACCCACTGACATGACGAATGTGTTTTACCCCTTATATCCCCAATAAACCTTCGACATAACATAACACATATTCGTCTACACCTTAATATACCGTATAACCCGTTGGTAAGACAAATGGTCATGCACCCCTTATATCCCGTATAACCCACTGACATGACGAATGTGTTTTACCCCTTATATCCCCAATAAACCTTCGACATAACATAACACATATTCGTCTACACCTTAATATACCGTATAACCCGTTGGCAAGACAAATGATCATGTACCCCTTATATCCCGTATAACCCGCTGACATGGCGAATGTTTTATACCTCTTATATCCCCAATAAACATTCGACATAACATAACACATTCGTCTACACCTTAATATACCGTATAACCCGTTGGAGAGACAAATGGTAATGTACCCCTTATATCCCGTATAACCCACTGACATGACGAATGTTGTATACCCCTTATATCCCCAATAAACCTTCGACATAACAAATATTCGTCTAAACCTTAATATACTGTATAACCCGTTGTCATGACAAATGCTCATGCACTCCTTATATCCCGTATAACCCGCTGTCATGACAAATATTAGTCTACATGAAAAATGTTCATGTACCCCTTATATCCCGTATAACCCGTTGTCATGACATGTTTTCCTACCTCTAATATCCTATATAAACCTTCGACATAACAAATGTTCGTCTACAACTTAATATACCGCATAACCCATTGACATGACAAATGTGTCTATGGAATCGTATTCCATGGCAACCTTACAATCTTGTATTCTCCTTAGTAACATATTACTGGTAGTTCTATTAAAATGGATATTTTATATTATATTATTATAGACATTAAAGTTGTATATCTTCGTATAACACAATAATACAAAAATATACAAATAAAAACCAGTCGAATTGTCGTCATGAGTTTTCACAGAAATATACTTTTTTTTATTCTATGAGATACGAATAGAAACGTCAAACATCAATGATAATGGTATCATATTTATTAATTAACATCAATAACATGTAGACGTCATAGAACTAAATATTACATTCAACAACCCTATTATTTGTGTTCCAATGTGACATATAACACTATTGGAGCACTTGATGCTACTCGTGTGCGTGCAGTCAGCTGTGTGTATTCTCGTGTAAATGAAAGCATACATGAATTCAATTTAGAAAGTTCGCCTTTTTTTAAGAAAGGTTTGATGATATCAAAGGGGGGTAATCAGAAGACATAAAATGCGAACAGTCGGGCTAATTGGTTATGGCTTCTCTTTATAGAAACCTTGTCTGGTATAGTTTATCGTGCTTGTCTGACTTCCATAACTGTAATTATTTTCCACTTCTAACATTTTCTAAGTTGTAGATTTGTACTAAGTATAGAGTTCAATATCTCCTTATATCTACACTTCATACGACTACAGTTAACCAATACAAACATGCTTACTCCATCCAAGGTCTAGTGGGGCCATCGTGGCCGTGATCGTATGGTAGTTGGATTTAAATTACCTATGCAATCAGTACCTATCACCACTGATGTTGTGAGTTCGAATCTCGATCAGGGCGAGATACAACATTATGTGATGAAATTTGTCAGTGACTTGCAGCAGGTCTGTGGTTTTCTCCGGGTCCTCCGGTTTCCTCTCCCAACAAAACTGACCGCCACGATATAACCGGAATATTGTTGAAAGTGGCGTTAAGCACCATCAAACAAACCAAAATAAATATGTTTCACAATACTTTTAACAATAGCAAGTCTCTGGTGATTTGAGCATGGTGTTTAGAAACTTGTCAGCAGTTACGTCCAATAAAATAGAATACTCTTAACTACAAAGCCGGAGGAAGAAAATCAACTTAACAAAAGATTCGAGTGAACCAGCACCCTTGCTCCATTAGAAGCACTTGTCATATCTAACACATGGAATCCTTTAAATCAAACGTCTTAAACCAGAAATCGTAGACCATATTCACTGATGATGTTAGAAAAAGTGCTCAATGGATGGATGGATAATTGTATTTAACGCCACTTTCAACAATATTTCAGTTACATCGCGACGGTCAGTTTTATTGATGGAGGAAACTGAAGTACTCGGAGAAAACCAGCGACCTGTCGCAAGTCACTGACAAACTGTATCACATAATGTTGTATCGAGTACACCTCTCCATGAACGGTGTTCGAAGTCACAACGTTAGTAGTGATATGCACTGATTGCACAAGTAGTAAATCCAACTACCCTATGATCACGGCCACGGCGGCCCCCTAATTGGTAATAGACCCAAGTCCAGAAAATCCGAATATTTGGAAAAGCTCGTTAGAATATTATATCAGTCTTTTCTGGTCAATCATGCTTATTATTCAGCGTCCTCCAGAACACTTTATTTAAGATACATTAGGTCAAAATGGCGTTCGTACTTATTTTGAACATTGTGTTAATATGTATCCATGTGTACAAGGTTTTAAATCATTTGTGTCCATAAAACTAGCTTAACCCCGCCACTTGTTATTGAAGTGCCTGTATCAAACCAGGTAAGTGAGGAATCGTCTATGTGTGTATTAGGGGTATCAATGTTGGCTCTTTCTACAATTATTTATTGGATATTAGAACTGTTCCGACAGAATGGTATGTTCTTGTTTTCCATATACTCTAAGTATGTCCTCGACTGAACTATTTATTGAACAAGATACTATGACGTCACTACGAACGTTGCTACCACGATGTAATTGAAGTGTACATATAATCAATTAAAATTCAGGGTTTTTTTCCCCGGCTTTAAGTATCAAGCAATTTGGTATATTAGTTTATCAACAGTATTTATCATATATAGCTAATATTGATAGTTACGAGGAAATAAACGAATTGGAATCAATTTTTTGTCGCTGGAATTTATTTGATTTATTGGTAACTCAGTAGACAGCAAAAATGTCTTCGGCAATACACAAAATGTCAGCGGTTCTGCTTTTGTCTACAGGGAAAAATATTAACGACGAAAAAACACTATGAGCAAGTAAAATTATGATTCAATAAAGAAAGAATGAATTCCTTTCTCTTTTCTTACTAAGTATTAAATAATGTCATAAAAATGTTTGTTTGAATACAAATACTACTCGTTTGTAAGACGACACTATTGAAGAAAAAAATAAGTGGTACGGCCGACAGAAATAAAGACAGGAATATATAAATAATTAAACTCTAAAAACCAGAATAAATGAGAAAATTCTGATTTTGTAAACTAACATCCATAGATGTCGAGTGTTGAGTGATCTTTTGGACTTGAGAAAAGTTTGAAGATACCAGATCAGTAATCAGAAGTCATAATCGAAATAGAATTTAAAAACAAGAAAAAGTATAAAAAGAAAAAAAAATGACCCACAAAACACTACACAGAAAACTAGAGATTGAGCAACACGAACCCCACAAAACTCAGGGGAAATCATTAGCCCCGAAAGGGTAAGCAATTCCAACTCTATAAATGACACTCGTCCTGTTACTCTTGATAAGAACCCAGTGACAAGTCGTGAAAGAGAACACGAGGAAGAGATTCGGTGAGAACCATCTCGAAGTGTATACTTATATATAACCAAAAGGGATGATACACAACTTAAATAAACGTGTGAGTTCTTGTCATAGGCACACTGTTACAATGGTTTGTGAGTTCTTGTCGTAGGCACACTATGTTACAATGGTTTGTGAGTTCTTGTCACAGGCACACTATGTTACAATGGTTTGTGAGTTCTTGTCATAGGCACACTATGTTACAATGGTTTGTGAATTCTTGTCATAGGCACACTATGTTACAATGGTTTGTGAGTTCTTGTCATAGGCACACTATGTTACAATGGTTTGTGAATTCTTGTCATAGGCACACTATGTTACAATGGTTTGTGAGTTCTTGTCATAGGCACACTATGTTACAATGGTTTGTGAATTCTTGTCATAGGCACACTATGTTACAATGGTTTGTGAGTTCTTGTCATAGGCACACTATGTTACAATGGTTTGTGAGTTCTTGTCATAGGCACACTATGTTACAATGGTTTGTGAATTCTTGTCATAGGCACACTATGTTACAATGGTTTGTGAGTTCTTGTCATAGGCACACTATGTTACAATGGTTTGTGAGTTCTTGTCATAGGCACACTATGTTACAATGGTTTGTGAATTCTTGTCATAGGCACACTATGTTACAATGGTTTGTGAGTTCTTGTCATAGGCACACTATGTTACAATGGTTTGTGAGTTCTTGTCATAGGCACACTATGTTACAATGGTTTGTGAGTTCTTGTCATAGGCACACTATGTTACAATGGTTTGTGAGTTCTTGTCATAGGCACACTATGCTACAATGGCTTGTGAGTTCTTGTCATAGGCACACTATGCTACAATGGTTTGTGAGTTCTTGTCATAGGCACACTATGTTACAATGGTTTGTGAATTCTTGTCATAGGCACACTATGTTACAATGGTTTGTGAGTTCTTGTCATAGGCACACTATGCTACAATGGTTTGTGAGTTCTTGTCATAGGCACACTATGTTACAATGGTTTGTGAGTTCTTGTCATAGGCACACTATGTTACAATGGTTTGTGAATTCTTGTCATAGGCACACTATGTTACAATGGTTTGTGAATTCTTGTCATAGGCACACTATGTTACAATGGTTTGTGAGTTCGTGTCGTAGGCACACTATGTTACAATGGTTTGTGAATTCTTTTCATAGGCACACTATGTTACAATGGTTTGTGAGTTCTTGTCATAGGCACACTATGTTACAATGGTTTGTGAGTTCTTGTCATAGGCACACTATGTTACAATGGTTTGTGAATTCTTGTCACAGGCACACTATGTTACAATGGTTTGTGAGTTCTTGTCATAGGCACACTATGTTACAATGGTTTGTGAGTTCTTGTCATAGGCACACTATGTTACAATGGTTTGTGAGTTCTTGTCATAGGCGCACTATGTTACAATGGTTTGTGAGTTCTTGTCATAGGCACACTATGTTACAATGGTTTGTGAGTTCTTGTCATAGGCACACTATGTTACAATGGTTTGTGAGTTCTTGTCATAGGCACACTATGTTACAATGGTCTGTGAATTCTTGTCATAGGCACACTATGTTACAATGGTTTGTGAGTTCTTGTCATAGGCACACTATGTTACAATGGTTTGTGAATTATTGTCATAGGCACACTATGTTACAATGGTCTGTGAATTCTTGTCATAGGCACACTATGTTACAATGGTTTGTGAGTTCTTGTCATAAGCACACTATGCTACAATGGTGTGTGATTCACCATGTAAGTACATAAGTACATGGATATGAATATTTCTTACATAAAAGTTGTAAATTGAACAAGAATAGAGAGAATGAAAAGAAATTGAGAGAAATATTGATGGTGTATGTGGTTGTTTTCTAGGTGACACTCATTATGCTTTCACCCTTCTTTATATGTTCAAACACATACCTAAAAATAACTTCGTTTTGTTCATTTAGGAGTGAGGAAAAGTACGAGTAGGTTTCCAAAATATGTAATTACCGATAAATAAAAGTAAGACAAACCCGAAAGGGCAATCAAGGATTGATAATCCAGAAACCCTGTCAACAGTGGACACAAGACACAGAACGAAGACAAACAAAACAAAAAACACAACACATTAAATAATGAGCAATACCGACTCCACCGATAAACCAGGATGAGCAATAACGACTCCACCGATAAACCAGGATGAGCAATACCGACTCCACCGATAAACCAGGATGAGCAATACCGACTCCACAGATAAACCAGGATGAGCCATACCGGCTCCACCGATAAACCAGGGTGAGCAATACCGACTCCACCGATAAACCAGGATGAGCAATACCGGCTCCACCGATAAACCAGGGTGAGCAAAACCGACTTCACCGATAAACCAGGATGAGCCATACCGGCTCCACCGATAAACCAGGATGAGCCATACCGGCTCCACTGATAAACCAGGATGAGCCATACCGGCTCCACCGATAAACCAGGGTGAGCAATACCGGCTCCACCGATAAACCAGGGTGAGCAATACCGACTCCATCGATAAACCAGGATGAGCCATACCGGCTCCATCGATAAACCATGATGAGCCATACCGGCTCCACCGATAAACCAGGATGAGCCATACCGGCTCCACCGATAAACCAGGGTGAGCAATACCGGCTCCACCGATAAACCAGGGTGAGCAATATCGACTCCACCGATAAACCAGGGTGAGCAATACCGACTCCACCGATAAACCAGGGTGAACTCATGTGCCCGGGAAGAGTAAGCCGTTCCTGTTTCTTTTAAGACCTCCTACATATTATTGATAAGTCAAGTCCAGTAAAAGTCTTTTCGGTTATATCGGTTATAGAGGATTTGATTTTGATTTGATTTCTTTTCTGTGCTTAACGCCACTTTCAACAATATTTCAGCTATATCATGGCGACCAGTTTTAGTGATGGAAGAAGCCGGAGTACCAGGAGAGAACCACCGACCATGGGCAAGCAACTGGTAAACTTTATCACTTGCGGCTGCGAGTCGGGCGCGAATCCACATCGTATTGGTGATAGGCGTGTATGAGTTGTTAGGTAATCCAACTACCTAACTCATTGAACCACCCGGGCCCTCGGTTGAAGAGGAAGGAAACAGTCTACATAAAAGTCTCTGGGAGCAAGGAAATCACAGGTCCTAGACACGATAGCCGAAATCGGCTAATGTCACCTATATCTGAGGATGGAGAACCTTAGTTTTCATAAATTACATTATTTAGGATCTGTCCGTCGTTTTACTCTGATATATGTTGACGATCCATTCAGATGATTTTGTACTTTACTACCATTTTCAACGATTATTTCAGAATTTTGTTAAATTTCGTTTTGTCACGTAGGTATGATGGTATAAGTTTTGTAATTATACATAGTAGACGATGAGTTTATGTACCATCATCACGATATTAGCTCTGTATAAGTGCCAGAATTATCACATTGTTCGCAATATTGTAGCATTACCTAATAACAACTGACGTCTTGATGCACAATGTCTCGTGATAAAGTTATGGTTAATAAAAATCTATTTAGTAAGTGAGACAGTTCTGACGCGTAAAGTTTCAATAAATATTTTGTTTACTTAAAATATTGTAGAAATAAATAGATTTGACCCCGACTCTTGGAACTTGCTAAGAATAAAAGTGAAAAAGTAATGTATTCTTGTTGTCGCAATAAATAATACCAGAATAAATATGAATATGTCAAATAGTTCATGATCGCTATAGTGTGAGATGCACAACTACTATGTATTCTGGTATTTTGTTGACAAATGTGGGAAGAGTGGATTAAAAAAACAATAGGTACCAGTTTCTAGATTGTACATTTAAAAAAGGGTCCATTTCACTCAGGCATAGCGACTCATAGACGATTTTGGCAATCCTGCTTAGTTTGGCTCACTGGTTTTCTTGTTTCAAAACTCTTTTAAATAATCTTTTGACTTGGAGCCTACCTAATGCAGGTTATTCAAATAATGCATCGTGCGCACTAAATTAGATATCTACGTTTTCAATCCACGACACCCTAGAATTTACATTCCAAGTAATCCAGCCAACAAATGAAAAAGCCATTCTTTACAATTTCTCCACTAAATGTGATCACAGCACGTTAAGAAACGTGATTTTGAACGTACCTGGAGAAGTTTATTCTAGAAATGTGATTTTGAACGCACCTGGAGAAGTTTATTCTAGAAACGTGATTTTGAACGTACCTGGAGAAGTTTATTCCAGAAACGTGTCGTGCAAACTATGTTAGATATCTATATTCTATTAAATCTGTTTTATCAGATGACAACAAAACAATATATTTCTTAAAGCAGATAACATTGTCTGTACATGGCAAGGCTCTAAAATACACGATAACATTATCTTAAACTCTAGAATACAATGTAACATTATCTTAAACTCTAGAATACAATGTAACATTATCTTAAACTCTACAATACACGGTAGCATTAACTATAATAATTGTCAGATCAGGAAAGAAAACAATCGTTATACATTTGGAACTAATTAGTACATGAGAATAGAAACACACGTTTATAACATCTTTACCAACAGTTATAGTCAATCAGGGTGTTCAACTTATCTTGTAATTAGAATTCTACCGTCAAATCAAATATAAATCATGGGGGGATGTTCTGTTTATGTGATGTAATTTTCTATCAAGAATAGTTTTAACATACAAAAGGGGTAATCAGACGCAATAAGTCGTGGAAGGACAAACAAAATAATGATCCCAAAAAAATGGTCGACAATCTATTGTGTGTATATACATAATATATTGTGTAGAACAATGATGAAAAAGTATTGTTTCTGAATATTAGAAAAGGTTCAGAAAGATCTCAAAATATAAATATTTGGTACACAGACCATCAAGACAAAACGTTAGTCTTAAAGAGGGATATCTGTCAGTCTTATAAGGACGTATAAAGAGGGATATTTGTCAGTCTTATAAGGACGTATAAAGAGGGATATCTGTTAGTCTTATAAGGACGTCTAAAGAGGGATATCTGTCAGTCTTATAAGGACGTATAAAGAGGGATATCTGTCAGTCTTATAAGGACGTATAAAGAGGGAGATCTGTCAGTCTTATAAGGACGTATAAAGAGGGAGATCTGTCAGTCTTATAAGGACGTATAAAGAAGGATATCTGTCAGTCTTACAAGGACGTATAAAGAGGGATATCTGTCAGTCTTATAAGGACGCATAAAGAGGGATATCTGTCAGTCTTATAAGGACGTATAAAGAGGGATATCTGTCAGTCTTATAAGGACGTATAAAGAGGGATATCTGTCAGTCTTATAAGGACGCATAAAGAGGGATATCTGTCAGTTTTATCAGGACGCATAAAGAGGGATGTCTGTCAGTCTTATCAGGACGTATAAAGAGGGAGATCTGTCAGTCTTATAAGGACGTATGAAGAGGGTTATCTGTCAGTCTTATAAGGACGTATAAAGAGGGATATCTGTCAGTCTTATAAGGACGTATAAGGAGGGATATCTGTCAGTCTTATCAGGACGTAGAAAGAGGGATGTCTGTCAGTCTTATCAGGACGTATAAATAGGGATATCTGTCAGTCTTATAAGGACGTATAAAGAGGGATATCTGTCAGTCTTATAAGGACGTATAAAGAGGGATGTATGTTAATCTTATAAGGACGTATAAAGAGGGATATCTGTCAGTCTTATAAGGACGTATTAAGAGGGATATCTGTCAGTCTTATAAGGACGTATAAAGAGGGATATCTGTCAATCTTATAAGGACGTATAAAGAGGGATATCTGTCAGTCTTATCAGGACGTATAAATAGGTATATCTGTCAGTCTTATAAGGACGTATACAGAGGGATGTCTGTCAGTCTTATAAGGACGTATAAAGAGGGATATCTGTAATTGTTTACAAATGATAAAACTACTAGAATTTGGGTGTGTTCACGTTTCTCCCACTTTTGATTTTTGGAATACAGCTAGAGTAAATGTTGTGGAAGAAACGTGAATAATGTGAAGATGTAGTAGTATGATCCAAGTATGCTTTCTTCATATTATTATACATAGATTGAAAGGTCTCCCAAGTCCCCGTGATTCTACGTTTCCCTTGTGTAAGGCGGTTTACACTCAAGTCAAATAAGATGTTATTAGATCTGGAATTCATGTATTATTTTTCACTGAAATTGAAACTCTTTCGAAAATGTTTATACCTGTTCCATTTTGAAGACATCAAATAATATGTTTATTAGGAATCAAAAATAAATATAAACTAAACTACAATTTAGCCATAAAAAAGTGATAGTTCTGAAAAAAAATAGTCACAAATATGAAATACAGGCTGAGATGTTGATTGATTGATTGATTGATTGATTGATTCTGCTTGTCTAATTACAACTTCAACAATATGTGTGTGTGTGACTGGGGTCTTTATCAGTATGAATCCTGTCACTTTCTGACACAAACTACAATTCCTGATAAAAATCTCATTGTACGAAAAGTATGAAGATACAAAAAGATAATCAGAATTTGTAGATGACGGATAGACAATACAATGTGACGGATAGACAATACAATGTCCAAACTAAAAAGAGGAACAAACATTGGTTAATCAGAATTTGTAGATGACGGATAGACAATACAATGTCCAAACTAAAAAGAGGAACAAACATTGGTTAATCAGAATTTGTAGATGACGGATAGACAATACAATGTCCAAAATAAAAAGAGGAACACACATTGGTTAATCAGAATTTGTAGATGACGGATAGACAATACAATGTCCAAAATAAAAAGAGGAACAAACATTGGTTAATCAGAATTTGTAGATGACGGATAGACAATACAATGTCCAAACTAAAAAGAGGAACAAACATTGGTTAATCAGAATTTGTAGATGACGGATAGACAATGCAATGTCCAAACTAAAAAGAGGAACAAACATTGGTTAATCAGAATTTGTAGATGACGGATAGACAATACAATGTCCAAAATAAAAAGAGGAACAAACATTGGTTAATCAGAATTTGCATAGATGACGGATAGACAATACAATGTCCAAAATAAAAAGAGGAACAAACATTGGTTAATCAGAATTTGTAGATGACGGATAGACAATACAATGTCCAAAATAAAAAGAGGAACAAACATTGGTTAATCAGAATTTGTAGATGACGGATAGACAATACAATGTCCAAAATAAAAAGAGGAACAATTATTGGTTAATCAGAATTTGTAGATGACGGATAGACAATACAATGTTCAAAATAAAAAGAGGAACAAACATTGGTTAATCAGAATTTGTAGATGACGGATAGACAATACAATGTCCAAAATAAAAAGAGGAACAAACATTGGTTAATCAGAATTTGTAGATGACGGATAGACAATACAATGTTCAAAATAAAAAGAGGAACAAACATTGATGTACAACACATTACACAGAAAACTAAATACTGAGCAACACGAACCCCATAAAAACTGGGTGTGATCTCAGGTGCTCCGGAATGGTATTCAAATAGTCACTAATAAGAAATGCAGACCGAATGTGATGTAGATTGATCTATTAGATGTTAGTTTAACGCAGTATTCACCAATATTTATGGGGGTCTATTTCGGTATCTGGAAAACTTTCTCACACAAACTACAATTCCCTGTACACCTAAATCACCTAAGCGAAATCTCATTGTAAACAGTGTGCCAATACGAATACGTTTGTAATTCACGGGTACTTGTATGCCAATAACATAACACGAAATATTTATTCTGAACATCTATATATCAATATTGATAAGTGTGACCCCATGTTAAAGTGTGTTGCCATATTATGTACTGTAAATATGTCGAACAGACTCAGAACACACCAACTATTTCTTGGGTGTGATGATTGTAGTGCATGGGAGGATCACGTCCCATATAAAGATATAAATAGACTTGCCGTTGGAATGAGTCGACTGTTTCATCTTTTAAATATATGATAAGTTCGTATTTCCTACTTCTGTATATAAATGGTGGGGTTTTCTAGCAATGATATATCAATGGGTCATATTTCTACAAGGTCATGTAGGCACATTCTTATATAATTATGCTATAATTAACAAGATAAGAAGACAACCTTGGTCTATGTGTGTTTATTATGGATTTCAGTCTACTATATAAATGGGTCACCAATAACTCAATAATATATGAATGGGCATAGCTTTTGTACTTCCAATAATATGAATGGGAATGTTTTTATGCTGAGGGAATAAATGAATGGTGGTGTTTTTCAAATACCAGTGGCAACACAGTTTCATTTTAAACCCCAACCCCTCCCCCGTCCTATAGTGCGCAGGTGTTCTATCAGTGCCATGAACAACAATATCACTCAGAACATGTGCCTTCAGTGCCATGGACAACAATATCACTCAGAACATGTGCCTTCAGTGCCATGAACAAAAATATTACTCAGAACATGTGCCTTCAGTGCCATGGACAACAATATCACTCAGAACATGTGCCTTCAGTGCCATGAACAACAATATCACTCAGAACATGTGCCTTCAATGTTACATGTCTTTATCTATTTACAGCTTAAAACACATATGATCTAAGAATAACATTTTACATTGTTTTTAAGATACAAAAGACAGACACAGCTGCTAATAGGGTTGATGTACCACTTCCATCAACAATAGCCAATAGAGAGGCCATTTGTGTAGTAATAGACCATTATTGTTCAGTAATGTTTCATATCATTTGTTTAAAACCATTAGCGTCTGAATAGAATTCTAGTTATATCTTTTGTCTTCATTACACATACAAATATGTATATGAAAGTCGTTTACTCTCCACCCCCTTGCTTTAAACGGTTAAATGGATCTTTTGTAGAATGTTTTAATATATTTTCAATCAACACAATCATGAATTAATGTTAGAGATAGACTTATCTAGTTTTATCAGAAAACATTTAAATTCCGTATATAAGAATAGTAACCACAGCACATACTAAATAAACGATATAGTGTATGGTCAACTTAAAGTTCTGGAGAACTATGAAACTATTATTCAATCCCAAATAATAAAATGTCGTCACAAGCATTGTAGATATGCTAATTTTACTCAACATTCCTTCCCCCACACCCAACTTTTACAAGAGAGAGGGTTTCAATTTTCCCATGGTGAATTTTCCATATATCTGTAGCAACACTCAAGCAGCAGCGACTGAAAAAAAAATCCTGATCAAAAGAAAATTCCTGTGATGGAAATATAGCCGTCAGTGTAAATATTAAATAGTTCTTCAATATTTGCTTAACCTGGTCTCTGTAGCATGTGACTGTACAATAAATAGTATAAGGCCAATATCTTGTGGAATAGTTTGAATCAACGGAGTTTTAAATAAATTCTTAACTAGGTGTGTTTTATGAAATATCTACATGCCAATAAACAGGTAAGCAAAACGTAAAACACATGGTGATCAAATCGGTGAGATAATTAAAATAAACTATTTTTAGATAAATATTGTATGTCTGCATGGGAGATAATTAGTGCATGTATACATTGTGCAAACGACCTTTACTGCAGGTTGTCTTCTGTAATTCTCTTCATTGTAAATTGATTTTACATAAAATAGTGCACGTTATCTAAATACAACATTTTCCTACCTGAATTAAGAGAATTGGCTGAATGAAGTCGTTTTCTGGATCTAGTACTTAACGATCTCTGTATACGAACAGCGTTTTTATTTCCTGGTCGTCGAATCTTCAATTTTCTTAAAGCTTGACCCACTGAAATTAAAATATATCCAATTGTAATTTTCACATTTTCATTTTAAGTTTCCATGGTGATACATAAACAAATGACCGGATACTTACTTCTGTATTGTATCGTGGACATCTTTATCCTTCTATCATTTGAAAGTCATTTCCGAGGTAATGAAGTATAGTATTTTTACACGTGCAGCTTGCACATTTGTTTAGTGTATTGGCAGACAAAATAAACAAATCTACCTGCGATTGCCCGATATTGACACACATGAAAACTTGGCAAATACACGCACGAGTTATTACAAGCCGTTGTATATTTGATCCATGCCAAACTTTATTGGAATTCCCTGTTTAGAACTTGAAAAGGTGAAGAATATGTTATTAATATTTGTCGATATTATTTGAACAGTATTTACTATTTTCCTCCAAAAGAAGACAGGCATCAAGTGAAAACTAAAATTGATTTTTGCTATTTGCATAAAGCATTTCATTAGCTATAAATCAATTTTTATCCGAATATTTCCCTGTATGTGCCCCAAATCGATCAAAAAAACTCAAACTCTGACGTATTGAGAACATAGTATATTTAGACATAGATGTAAATCCCTTTTCATTGATCACTAAACTGTTTCTCACATCTCCCGAGGTTTCCCTTCCAATACACTTTCTTCTTGTCAAGCAGGAAAACTACCAAATAGCCGATCAATGGAGTCGGATGTGTTCTGCATACACACTTCAATCGGTCTTAATTAAGTACGAGTTGTTCTTTTAGTCGAGGAAATATCGGTACTGAAAAAAATCTCTGTTACAGAAATTGCGTGACGTAATTTCTAAGCTGAACTATGGACGGGTCAATCGTCTATAATAACGTGCTTAAAGCAATACAAATTAAGCCAAGAGAAAATTCAATTTAACATTTTCTCTTTTCATGACTTATTCCAGATTTTAACAACGGTATTATATGTAGCTTAAACAGATGACATAACGATGGACATGTCTTGTTATCAAGCTTTAAATGCGGGCATATAAAAATTCAATACATAAAATAATTTGACTGATTCTTCTAGACATTTCGACAGCTAGATGATAACTTACATCACTTGTTGTTTTTATTTACTAGATAATTGTTCAGTGGTACATTGTAATTGCATATTTGACTACTGCTCCCTTGAATATTTATGGATATTTTTATATATTGTAGAGATCATGCTAACTATATATGAAATATTGTTGAATGTGGCGTTAAACACCATAACCCTAACTATATATTGGCAATATTTGGCAGTCCATGTAATTTAATTTTCATATCAAATGCAATTATATTGAAACAATTTAAGAAAATTATCTTAATGAATAAGGTGCTTGAGTTCGGACCTTCACTTAAAAAAAAAAAGTACAGTCTACACAATGTTCTAACTACTGACGACACCGTATAACTTTTTAATATGAAGGACAATAAATTCGGTCGTCTACAATATGACACATAAATAACCATGTCTGTAAGTTTTGTCGTCATTTATTGATATCAACAGAGAAATCTTAAGAATTAATATTCCAAAAAGAATTCTCAATCAATATCCATGTGGAATACAGATAAAAAAAATGTTGTGTAAGAATTATTGCATAACTCCGCTTAGCTTATAATTGGTTGGTTGGTATTATGATGTTTAACGCCACTTTCAATAATATTTCAGCTATATCGTGGCAGTCAGTTTTATTAATGGAGGAAACCGGAGTACCCGGAGAAGATAATCGACCTGCCGTAAGTCACTGACAAACTCTTAGCTTATGATATTTGCTTAATTCCGCCTTTATCTTTAATTACCATTTTACAAAGGGCTAATATATTTGTATTACACTTTTTAGAGTTCGAAAAAAAGCATGCCTCTTTAGAGAAATACCTATTGTTTTACAAGAATTTCTATTGCCATTTTAGCTCACCCGGCCAAAGACCAGGTGGGCTTTTAGTGTCCCTCAGCGTCTGTCAAACTTAGTCCCTAGCGTTTCCATATTTTAATATTATCCTACACAACAACTCAATCCAGTGAAACCAAGGTATTAGAGATAATAATTAGGACGATGAGATTCAGATTTGTGCAAGGGAGGTTATATCCTATATGATGAGGGGCTAGTAGGGGAGATCTAAATAGACGAAATAAAGTAAATATTTGAAATGCTTCTACTCAAATACTGTCGCGCCCGAGCTTCAAGCTTGCATAAGTAAAGACCCTAGTGTGTGAGATCCGATACCTCAGGTCCAGTGTTATTCATGGTCTTCAATGAGAAAAATAAAAAAAACTATGATTATGAAGACTTCTCAAAGGAAATGTAAGTGTATTTAGGAAGAATTATCCTTGTAAAACGAGATTTAATCTTGTACAATTTAAGACGACCCCAGAGTATAAGGTGTCTTCAGATCCAAAATTTAATAAAGATTTCAATAGGGTAAAATGGGATAGATTATTTTTGTAATTATGCGTAGTCAGATTTACACAAATTTGGGGCCGGGGATCTATGGAGTCGAAATCTTGTGGTCCAAAGATTAAAATAAGCTGGATTTGGAATTTTTCTAAAAAAAATTAAAGAAGGAGGAATCGGAATGATGGGGACATGTGAGCCTCTGGTTTGTTTTTACTTTTGTATTGTTATTGTACATCTTCTAGACGTTCTGTAATTTATTTTTATATCTCTCTTATTTGTAGACATTTTGTCGGTGAAGATTCTATCTTATTTGTAGACATTTTGTCGGTGAAGATTCTCTCTTATATGAAGACATTTTGTCGGTGAAGAATCTCTCTTATTTGTAGACATTTTGTCGGTGAAAATTCTCTCTTATTTGTAGACATTTTGTCGGTGAAGAATCTCTCTTATTTGTAGACATTTTGTCGGTGAAGATTCTCTCCTATTTATAGACATTTTGTCGGTGAAGATTCTGTCTTATTTGTAGACATTTTGTTGGTGAAGAATCTCTCTTATTTATAGATATTTTGTCGGTGAAGATTCTCTCTTATTTGTAGACATTTTGTCGGTGAAGATTCTCTCTTATTTGTAGACATTTTGTCGGGGAAAATTCTCTCTTATTTGTAGACATTTTGTCGGTGAAGATTCTCTCTTATTTGTAGACATTTTGTCGGTGAAGAATCTCTCTTATTTGTAGACATTTTGTCGGTGAAGATTCTCTCTTATTTGTAGACATTTTGTCAGTGAAGATTCTCTCTTATTTGTAGACATTTTGTCGGTGAAGATTTCCGAATAACTTGTTTAACCTTATTAACGTACAATGAATGATTACTTTTCCGTTGAAATGAATTGATTTTTTTATTCAATCCTTTTCAAAAATAAAAACAAATTAATTTCAATCCCCAATATTTACGGGAAATTTAACAAATTCCACGCGTAAAACGATCGGATTTTTATTACTGTTAAATTTCAAATGTTTTAACTTTTATCAATATCTGTGAAGCTGTTTAAAGAGTATGGTTCATTAATATCATATGCGATTCACCGTTATGATATGTAATCATGTGGTAAAATACCATCATAATGTACAATAAAGACTGAAGCATATCGAATGATAAAACAATAATCAATACATGTAGATTACGTTACAGGTAAAAAAAAAATCCTTTTTTAGAATAGAGTACATGTTATCTGAGTACCAACCGCTAGCAACAAACCTTTACCAAAAATAGAAACAATACGTTATATATGATAACACTGTCCGCCCGGCTGTATACGAGGGTTGGGAATTTACTCACATAAAGATATACATTTGCATAGCTGCATCATTTCACTAAGAGGGAAGGTTTGGGGCCATAACACTAGTTTAATGCCACCACTGTTTATTGCAGTGTTGGTATCCAGCTAGAAGAGTGAGCGGTCATGGGCTGGATGTTAGAGATATGGATTTTAACTCTTGTTTCTATGATTTTCTATTAGATTTTGGACTTGTTCCGACAGTAGTATTTTATGTTTTTCATTTTTTTTTTTGGATATTCCCTCTATTTTATCTTAAAGAAATACATTGGCTGAAGTGGGGATGATGAAAGTAATCAGAAATGGTATTATAACATATAACGTTGGTATTTTGTGCTTGACTAATGACGTAAGAAGAGTTTTGTTATAAAAAATAATGATTCAACTGCATGAGCGGGGTAAATTTAGTCACTTATTTGCAGTGTGACATTTAATGTCGAACGACGGATAAGTAACCAGGAAAAATAGCCATCGTTGATTGGTTTATGGACATTAACACAAACTATCCATTTATATATAACGTCAGATGCCACGCCTTTTTTATGACGTTTTGTTATCAATCATACGTTTAATAATAAACACGTAGTTATCTAATGTAGTGCTCACGACGTATTTCTGGAATAACCTTCATCAGAAACGCTCAATGTCAACACGTGACTGGAATAACCTTCATCAGATATGCTCAATGTCAACACGTGACTGGAATAACCTTCATCAGATACGCTCAATGTCAACACGTGACTGGAATAACCTTAATCAGATACGCTCAATGTCAACACATGACTGGAATAACCATCATCAGATGTTGGCTCAAAGCCAAGATATTTGGGAGTAAGAAAACCAAAGGTCATAAACAGGATAGGCACAATCGGAAAAGGTCACCTATGTCCGAGGAAGGAGAACCTTAGTTTTAATAATAATAACACGATTTAGTAATAACACGATTTAGAAACTGTAAATATCGATAAAAATATATATAATAAACAATAATAGGCGAATGATACCCTCGGAGTCCATCCGCAGAGATATCGAACCAAATTTCAAGTTACCGCCCTCTAAAACACAACAGCACAATGATGATTTGACTACGTCAGTCAGTCAGCACTAGTGTTTGATTGATGTAATTTAATTCTCCTACGATTTCTGGTTTTTCTAGAAATGAGTTAATATGACGAATGAGCCCTCCAGCATCTTAATGGTGATTTGAACAATGAAAATACGGAAGACGATACGTAACACATGTTGTGATAACGATATGTTTTTTTTTTACTTATTTCGTCTTGATATCGACATAATTATTTCTCTCTTTTTTTCTTATTTCATATAAGTATTGTGTGGTATGTGATATAGTAAAGTATACAATAAATCATTTCCACAAGGGAAAATATCGTTACTATGAATGATAAACATATAACACACATGCTACAGCCAGTCTCAATAAACCACCGAGTAAAGAGAAAACAAACAGAAATGCTGCGCTATAGATGTGATGTTGTAACAGTATAAAAAGATAATTGATAATTGTTTCTTAATGTTTTCAATGGAAAGCTAAATTGTGTTCCTAATAAACAGGGAGACAGGCAGACTGCATGAATTGTGACAAAATATCACTATGTCATGTGCTCAAACAAGTGAAGATAAACTATCAATCAAAAACATTGTAGTACAATGCAGAGCAAAACTGGTTTCAAGCTAAGATATCATAGTCTGTTGGTCGATGGCTACAAATAATTGTTTGAATACTAAAGTGGTAATCAGAAGCCACCAATCAAAATACGAACAGACAAAAGGACAAAGGGACAAACAAAGATCTAGAAATACTACACAGAAAACTAAACATGAACAACAGGTGTTCCAGTGATATGTCATGAATGAAGAAATGAAGGATGGTGATTACGACAAGTGGAACATATCCGTGGTTATGTATGACACAGATATTCAGTAAAACTTATCCAAGTCATGGTGATGACCGAAAAACTTTCGAAGTGGTACCTTTAACTTAACAACTAGGAACCCTTGGTCCAGTAGCTTCCTAGTTAGCAGCAACCCTCTATCAAGGAAATCATGATAAAAACAACACGCTCTGAAATATCATATTAACTTAGATATATATAATCTATATGCAGCAGCTACTGGGATGTTGCTACATATAAATGGAAAGTTTACTAAGTTCACTAAAGTATCAGGGTGAACCGGCCGAACGCTTTCATTCAAAACTGTCATTATATTTAACGTATATTAATAACTACAATAGAATAATGTTTCAAGAAATTACTGAGGAACTTAATAACTCAGATACAAATAAATAGAAGAAAATGATCGAAATGTTCAATCAGATATATACGAACAGCAAGGCGGAAACTATTAATACGAGCTTCAAAGGTGTTTTATATAATAAATATTAATAAATAGGATATCTATTGAAGATACTACCATACCAACCAACTATTTATAACAAACAGTAACATAACAATAATAATAAAGATAACACTAATAACTATAAAAATAAACGTTAATACTCCTGGTAAAACACTAGATTAGTCACTCTCTGTAACACGTTAATACTCCTGGTAAAACACTAGATTAGTCTCTCTGTAACACGTTAATACTCCTGGTAAAACACTAGATTAGTCTCTCTGTAACACGTTAATACTCCTGGTAAAACACTAGATTAGTCTCTCTGTAACACGTTAATACTCCTGGTAAAACACTAGATTAGTCACTCTCTGTAACACGTTAATACTCCTGGTAAAACACTAGATTAGTCTCTCTGTAACACGTTAATACTCCTGGTAAAACACTAGAATAGTCTCTCTGTAACACGTTAATACTCCTGGTAAAACACTAGATTAGTCTCTCTGTAACACGTTAATACTCCTGGTAAAACACTAGATTAGTCTCTCTGTAACACGTTAATACTCCTGGTAAAACACTAGATTAGTCTCTCTGTAACACGTTAATACTCCTGGTAAAACACTAGATTAGTCTCTCTGTAACACGTTAATACTCCTGGTAAAACACTAGATTAGTCTCTCTGTAACACGTTAATACTCCTGGTAAAACACTAGATTAGTCTCTCTGTAACACGTTAATACTCCTGGTAAAACACTAGATTAGTTTCTCTGTAACACGTTAATACTCCTGGTAAAACACTAGATTAGTCTCTCTGTAACACGTTAATACTCCTGGTAAAACACTAGATTAGTCTCTCTCTCTGTAACACGTTAATACTCCTGGTTAAACACTAGATTAGTCACTCTCTGTAACACGTTAATACTCCTGGTAAAACACTAGATTAGTCTCTCTGTAACACGTTAATACTCCTGGTAAAACACTAGATTAGTCTCTCTGTAACACGTTAATACTCCTGGTAAAACACTAGATTAGTCTCTCTGTAACACGTTAATACTCCTGGTAAAACACTAGATTAGTCTCTCTGTAACACGTTAATACTCCTGGTAAAACACTAGATTAGTCTCTCTGTAACATGTTAATACTCCTGGTAAAACACTTAATTAGTCTCTCTGTAACACGTTAATACTCCTGGTAAAACACTAGATTAGTCTCTCTGTAACACGTTAATACTCCTGGTAAAACACTACATTAGTCTCTCTGTAACACGTTAATACTCCTGGTAAAACACTAGATTAGTCTCTCTGTAACACGTTAATACTCCTGGTAAAACACTAGATTAGTCTCTCTGTAACACGTTAATACTCCTGGTAAAACACTAGATTAATCTCTCTGTAACACGTTAATACTCCTGGTAAAACACTAGATTAGTCTCTCTGTAACACGTTAATACTCCTGGTAAAACACTAGATTAGTCTCTCTGTAACACGTTAATACTCCTGGTAAAACACTAGATTAGTCTCTCTGTAACACGTTAATACTCCTGGTAAAACACTAGATTAGTCTCTCTGTAACACGTTAATACTCCTGGTAAAACACTAGATTAGTCTCCCCGAGATGTTTTATAACATGAAAATAAACCAAAAGGGGACAAATGACGAAGTCGTTATGCTGTAATGCAACAATATTCAAATTAATGATGTGACGAAGTTGCGTTTAAGACTACAAAACATAAAACTAGATTATTCAATCAGAGTTAACTTTTTCATCACAGATGATATCGTATTTTGAATGTGATGTCGAAATTGTTCTTACCAGAGGTTTGAAGATACCAAAGGGGTAATCAGAAGCAATAGAATGACATAAAGCACAGGCAATGATCTACAAATCACTACAAATAAACTAAGGATTGATCAATATGAAGCCGGCTAAGCTATTCAGATGTTCTGGAAGGGTAAGTAGATCCTGTTCCACTCACTAGTGAATGAGGAAAGGACCGGATTGTGATTACAACAAAAGGAACATACCCGTGGTCATTTGTGACACAGATATTCCGTAGCGGTTAAAAGGTGTCGAAAAAATTCCTTCCTTTGGTTAATAAATATTTGCTGATTAATTGTCTGGTAATGTATTTTGTTGAAGCAGTTTTACATGTTTATATGGCGGTTTGTACTAATCCTTTCTCGCTACATGCATGGAGCCCGTACATGTATTGTCAATAATAACTTCCTTTGTTCTACCTGTGTGTTTGTACTGTCTAGTTATGTCCGGACTATTCCTTTACTTAAAAATCTCTCCAGACGAATGTAAAGTAATCAAGTCTAAAGAGACTTCTTAAGACAGGTACGACCAAAAGATAATTACTTGTATTTTATATTGAAGGAGATACTAATAATAAGTAATTGTCTAGAATGTTATATATGACATTTCAGCTCGACAACTCACATTTCCTATTCAGAATCAAGGATTACCGAACGTGGACAACCCACAGATCGATTTCCCTAGGGATTTAATTCAGGGGTAAGCGCTTGCTTCAACAAGAGACTGTCATTCCGCGAAAAAAAAATCCAAACGTTACACCTGTCAATGTCAAATTAAGTATCTACATGTATTTAAGAAACAAAAAAGCAATGTTGTTATTTCTTTGTCATTGGTGTTGCATTAAAAGGGTTCTTGTCCAATTCAGTAAATACAATATTTCCACTTACTGGCTAAATTATTGACACTACCGGCTGCAATATATAGAATAACAGATATCATATCTACTAACAGTAAACAGTTTTTGGAGATTTTCCTGATATATCTGATTGTCTCCCTTGCTAATAAAATTACGGGAAAGTAATACAAACTATAGAAAATATCTAATTTGTTTTTTGTTTTGTTTTTTTTTGGGGGGGAGGGGGGGTTGGGTTTTTCTTTTTATTAATCTAATTAATAAGCTATTAATTGATCTAATAATAATCGCACACTTATTATAAGGCACATGAGTTTATCCCCGTTTTTTTTATTAAGCTTCATATTGCTCAATTTTAAGTCGTCTGTGTCTTGTTTTGTAGATCATTATTTGTTCTTCTGTCCCATTTATGTTGTGTATTGTCTGTACTTCTTAGATTTATGTTGTGTATTGTCTGTACTTCTTAGATTTATGTTGTGTATTGTCTGTACTTCTTAGATTTATGTTGTGTATTGTCTGTACTTCTTAGATTTATGTTGTGTATTGTCTGTACTTCTTAGATTTATGTTGTGTATTGTCTGTACTTCTTAGATTTATGTTGTGTATTGTCTGTACTTCTTAGATTTATGTTGTGTATTGTCTGTACTTCTTAGATTTATGTTGTGTATTGTCTGTACTTCTTAGATTTATGGTGTGTATTGTCTGTACTTCTTAGATTTATGTTGTGTATTGTCTGTACTTCTTAGATTTATGTTGTGTATTGTCTGTACTTCTTAGATTTATGTTGTGTATTGTCTGTACTTCTTAGATTTATGTTGTGTATTGTCTGTACTTCTTAGATTTATGTTGTGTATTGTCTGTACTTCTTAGATTTATGTTGTGTATTGTCTGTACTTCTTAGATTTATGTTGTGTATTGTCTGTACTTCTTAGATTTATGTTGTGTATTGTCTGTACTTCTTAGATTTATGTTGTGTATTGTCTGTACTTCTTAGATTTATGTTGTGTATTGTCTGTACTTCTTAGATTTATGTTGTGTATTGTCTGTACTTCTTAGATTTATGTTGTGTATTGTCTGTACTTCTTAGATTTATGTTGTGTATTGTCTGTACTTCTTAGATTTATGTTGTGTATTGTCTGTACTTCTTAGATTTATGTTGTGTATTGTCTGTACTTCTTAGATTTATGTTGTGTATTGTCTGTACTTCTTAGATTTACGTCTTTTGATTACTCCCTTTGGTATCTTCAGACATTTCTTAAATTGATAAGTTACATTATAAGGGGTCGTTTATTTTGACATTTGTCCGTTTCATTGCTATCTCCTGTATTAGTTTTATTGATAACGGAGATTCCAGTCAAGTGTTGCTGTGTTTTATTGATAACGGAGATTCCAGTCAAGTGTTGTTGTATTTTTCTTCATGTAAAATAATTTACCTAGCTAAAGACTTTGGATAACGAGTTTCCTTCAAGAATACTTCAGATAAAACATAACTACTCCCAGGATTACGGTGATCATGTTATGGTCCTGTACGATTGATCTCATATTTTTTTATTATTTGGTGTATAAGTAAAGAAACAGAAATACGATCATATTTTCATATCAAACTAATTAGTGTTGTATTCATTGGTACAATATTGTTGGACACTTTTATATGATGACACTTATCAATAATTGATGTGATAAGGTAAAAAATGGCGTCATCTAGTTAATATCTTGAGCCTTTTGTCTATTTAGGATAAAATATATATATATCTAATTTAGTGCGCACAACGCGTTTCTAAATTAAGCTTCATCAGCAGGGGCGGATCCAGGATTTCAAGTCAGGGGGAGGACCTAAGAAAAATTGCGCCGAGCGGAGGGAGGCGCGAACATTTTTGGTGTATTTCGTGTGAAAAATCACGATTTTACGCCAAAAAATCATATTTTTTTCACTTTTAGGGGGCGGCGCCAGGTACGCCCCCCCCCCCCCCGGATCCGCCCCTGATCTGGTAAATGATTGCTAAGTCAAATAACTTTAAAGTATATGGGAGCAATACAACTAAAGGATCTGAACAGGATAGACAAAAATCAGCTATGCTTAAATATGATTTTACCGTTCAACCAGAAGATTACAATGTCTATATTGTAAAACCAAAAACTATATGTGATTTGTCTGACAGAAGGAAACTATGACTGGTCAGTCAAACCAGTAGGCACCTGTGATTTTACTGACAGAAGGAAACTATGACTGGTCAGTCAAATCAGTAGGGAGCTGTGATTTTACTGACAGAAGGAAACTATGACTGGTCAGTCAAACCAGTAGGGACCTGTGATTTGACTGACAGAAGGAAACTATGACTGGTCAGTCAAACCAGTAGGCACCTGTGATTTGACTGACAGAAGGAAACTATGACTGGTCAGTCAAACCAGTAGGGACCTGTGATTTGACTGGCAGAAGGAAACTATGACTGGTCAGTCAAACCAGTAGGCACCTGTGATTTGATTGACAGAAGGAAACTATGACTGGTCAATCAAACCAGTAGGCACCTGTGATTTTACTGACAGAAGGAAACTATGACTGGTCAGTCAAACCAGTAGGCACCTGTGATTTGACTGACAGAAGGAAACTATGACTGGTCAGTCAAACCAGTAGGGACCTGTGATTTGACTGACAGAAGGAAACTATGACTGGTCAGTCAAACCAGTAGGGACCTGTAATTTGACTGACAGAAGGAAACTATGACTGGTCAGTCAAACCAGTAGGGACCTGTGATTTGACTGACAGAAGGAAACTATGACTGGTCAGTCAAACCAATAGGCACCTGTGATTTGACTGACAGAAGGAAACTATGACTGGTCAGTCAAACCAGTAGGGACCTGTGATTTGACTGACAGAAGGAAACTATGACTGGTCAGTCAAACCAGTAGGGACCTGTGATTTGACTGACAGAAGGAAACTATGACTGGTCAGTCAAACCAGTAGGCACCTGTGATTTGACTGACAGAAGGAAACTATGACTGGTCAGTCAAACCAATAGGCACCTGTGATTTGACTGACAGAAGGAAACTATGACTGGTCAGTCAAACCAGTAGGCACCTGTGATTTGACTGACAGAAAGAAACTATGACTGGTCAGTCAAACCAGTAGGGACCTGTGATTTGACTGACAGAAGGAAACTATGACTGGTCAGTCAAACCAGTAGGCACCTGTGATTTTACTGACAGAAGGAAACTATGACTGGTCAGTCAAACCAGTAGGCACCTGTGATTTGACTGACAGAAGGAAACTATGACTGGTCAGTCAAACCAGTAGGCACCTGTGATTTGACTGACAGAAGGAAACTATGACTGGTCAGTCAAACCAGTAGGCACCTGTGATTTGACTGACAGAAGGAAACTATGACTGGTCAGTCAAACCAGTAGGGACCTGTGATTTGACTGACAGAAGGAAACTATGACTGGTCAGTCAAACCAGTAGGCACCTGTGATTTGACTGACAGAAGGAAACTATGACTGGTCAGTCAAACCAGTAGGCACCTGTGATTTGACTGACAGAAGGAAACTATGACTGGTCAGTCAAACCAGTAGGGACCTGTGATTTGACTGACAGAAGGAAACTATGACTGGTCAGTCAAACCAGTAGGGACCTGTGATTTTACTGTAAAATCATAAGAATGGTGACGTAACTGTATCACCACAAGTAGCGTATGATTGTATTGTATGAGCAGACACATCTAAACAACAGAAATCTATAATGTTAACTTAGAAACAGAAGAAATATATAATTTTACTTAATAGGCATAAACACATAATTTTGATATATATGCAGATTAAACTATGATTTAATTGTTAAAACATAAGAAGCCAATCATTATATAAATAAAACAAATCAATCTATGTTAGTCAAAGAGATTGAAGATACCAAAGGGGTAATCATAATCCGTAAACTGAAGGACAGACAACAGATAAGTCACGAGTGAGGAAAGGACCGGGAAATGCTTACAAGTGGAACATATATGTGGTCATTTGTGACACAAACATTCCGTAACGGTTAACAAATTCATGGTGGCGACCATTAAACTTTCGAAGTGATGACTTCAACTTAACCAATAGGAACCATTATCATCATCATTATGTGCTTAGAAATAATTTTGTAATGGTTTTCACTTCGTCCATAATTGGTTTATGTGCGATTCATAAGTTATTTATATTATTTGTATTTATTTACGCATCACTGGTGTCCAACGTGATTTCCAAATCACATTATGTTCGTTTTCGTTTGACAGTAACACGACTGGTGTCACTGATGGAGCAGGAACTGCATATCCGTCCGAAGCACGTGAGTTACCTCCCGATTTATTGTGGGATCCGCGTTGCTCAATATTTAGGTTTCTGTGTAGTGTTTTATAGATCATTTTTTATCTTGTTTTTTCTTTTAGCCATTATATTATGTCATTCTCCAATTTACGGCTTCTGATTAACCCTTCGATATCTTCAAACTTTTCTTGACAAATAAATTTAATTTTTTTTTTTTTTTTATCTGATCACCAATACCAAAGATGTCAGACATGCTACTACACACAATCGTACCAAGGGAAGTAATCAAAACTATTTCTTCACTATATTTTTAATCAAATATGACCTATGAAAAAACAATGTTTTGACAAATATATCGGTGTGATCGTTCATGATTAATTAGAATAAGAGATATTGACAATCCATTGTCAGCTGTGAAAAAAAATTCGATTGACGAATCACAAACATATCTTATTTCTATTTTTCAGGAAAATGATATTGCTTGGAAGTCTCCGAGGACGTATGATTTTCTTCTGGTGTGGAAAAGTTTACAAAATGAAATGTTAATTACACAAGACACGACAACACTAAATCCATTATTTTCTTAGAAAGTCTTTGTATTTAATTTTTATTAATTTGGATTGCCTCGTCAGTTATTGACACAATTATCGACACATTTAATGACATTTAGGTTTTGATCTTCTATCAGTTTATTTTTTGCTAAAAATCTATTTTGCCACAAAAATATTATTCCGGATTGACTTCAAAATTCTAAATATACTATGAGCTTACTAAAGGGAGGATACCATGAGCATAATATCCAAGATACCATGAGCCATAATCAACTAGAAATACCATGAGCATAATATCTATATTAATACGAATGAGGTAATCAGAAATTAGACAATACAATGGAATAGTACAAACAATGATCTACAAATTACTACAACTAAACTAACCATTGATCAATATCAACCCCACTAAAGACCGGGGGTCAACTCTGGTGCTCCGGAAGGGTACTAGTTGTTGCTTTATTAGGAGCATCAATCATAGTAAATTATCTGCATTCCAATGTTTTGACATTGGGAGTACCTGATGAAGGGTATTCCAGAAACGCCCCGTGTGCACTAGATTGGTTATCAATGCTTTTATAATTGTATGCTAAATAACTTGACTCAACATCTAGTATAAAAAGGTTATAAGTAATATTTATACCAAGGCTTTCCGAGATAAACGCTTAAGCAATCCAACGCGAAGAGTGAGATTGCTTAAACGTTCAACTCGGAAAACCGTGATATAAATGATTTGTAACATGAAGCCATGCAATATCACATCTAGGTTCTTGATTATTACACGGTTCTCTGAGAGTAATAAAACTACAGCACATATTAAAAGTGTGCAATATCATGTCTCGTTTCTGCGGCGTGTATTATTTCATAGTTCTTAGCTGTTGCTTTCAAACCATAAAAAGATCAAAGGAAAAGAATGCATTCATGTTACAAATAGCAATTGTGTAAAGCTACATGACTTCACACAATATTTCCAGTAGAAATGGTGAATTTGTAGAACAAATCATCCTATTCTACTATCACTAGATTTACTCACTAGAGATATAGTTATCACGACAAAGAATTCTCTGACGACAGTTACCATGGTTATATATCTAATATCGTGTCTTTATTTGACCTCAATATCAATCTGTTAACATTATTATAAAGGTTCCCTTTGTCTATACAATGTCTCACATACTTATTACACTTATATTTGTTTCATCAACTTTACGTCATGTGGATCCTATCGTCCAACAAAATGTGTAACGTTATCAACTTTGCGTCCTGTGTATCCGATCGCCCAACAAAGTGTATAACGTTATCAACTTTACGTCATGTGTATCTGATCGTCTAACAAAATGTGTATCGTTATCAACTTTACGTCCTGTGTATCTGAACACTCAACAAAATGTGTACCGTTATCAACTTTACGTCATGAGTATCTGTTCGTCTAACAAAATGCGTAACGTTATCAACATTACGTCTTGTGTATCTGAACGCTCAACAAAATGTGTAACGTTATCAACTTTACGTCATGTGTATCTGAACGCTCAACAAAATGTGTACCTTTATCAACTTTACGTCATGAGTATCTGTTCGTCTAACAAAATGTGTAACGTTATCAACATTACGTCCTGTGTATCTGAACGCCCAACAAAATGTGTAAACGTTATCAACTTTACGTCCTGTGTATCCGATCGTCCAATTCTCTTTCAATTTGTCTTGTATTGAGTAAGATTTATATAATTGTATTTCGCACAAAATTTATATTTTCTTGTATAACTTGTGTGTGTGTGTGTGTGTGTGTGTGTGTGACTTGTTTGTAAGACCCTATTCCTGTATTCGTTTATAAAACAATTTGTATTCAATTTTGCATGACTGCTCAGTTTTTTCAATCTGAAATCGATCTATCTTCATCATTGAATCGTCCACTTTTGAAAGTACAAATATTTTATCGTTATACCAATTCTATATTTAGAATAGAATGTCTGTTTTCTCAACTGCCCGTATTTCTTCTTTTTTTAACATTTGATCGATTCTGCCAGAATCCTATACTCTTCAGCAAAACAAACCAAGAAGCTAACGATGTTTAGAAATTATTAAAGAAGTTGTTTAAATTGTTTATTTTTGCTTTGTTTGTGTTAAATTTAATTAAAATTTCAAAATATTTCAATCTTTCAAATGAACTGCACGCTAAAAACTCAAACACATTACTTCATTGGATGACAGTTCGCACGAAGACGTCAAATGCAAACAATTATGTAATTCGATTTCTTTTTCAAGTTATTTCGAGTGGTGAATTTTATTTAATTCAAATCGGATTGTGATTTCACATGGGAATCAACAGGAATGATATAAATCAATAACTTTATCAAGTATAAGAAGAAAATGTCGTCAAACAAAATAAAACGTGTGCTATACTAAAAACTCTAAATGTGTGAATTAGTGGTCATTAGGTAGTTCTAATAATAAAACCCTAAATGCTCGTTTACTCGCAAGGGTTATAACGGGATGCCATTACACGTAATGGAGCAGCCGCCGAGATTTTTTGCGCTCGCTTACAGAGCTTCTGACGCCTGCATTTATCAATAATAAGACATAACCTTTCCTTTTGTCCATTATTATAACAAGTTTTTATCACCTACCAGTATTTTAGAATGTAATTCCCACAAAATAAAAATCTTCTCCTTGAAAATTTTGAATTTCGTCATTTCCGGCCTCACTATTTGGATGTCGATACCATATTTGGCGATTTAGGCGTGAATGTTTACCAATCGTAACTACTCGGCCATTCTCGCTACCCTGCAAATAACAGGGTAGCGAGAATGGCCGAGTAGTTACGATTGGAATGTTTACATCAGCTTGTAATAAGAAATACCATATTTAGAAAAGTTCCGCCTTCCGTAGTTTCCGGTTATGGAAAACGATCGATAAATTTGAACAAGGTTGTTGCTAACTTTGAAAAGCATATATTTCTCAGCCAAACCGATTTTACAAGGACTGGGATCATCAGTAATTGTTATAATGAAATGTTTGAAGCGTAAATAGTGAGTTTTTATGTTTCAACTGCAACTTTTTTTTTGCTCCATTGTGACGAATGGGACCGCGTTGTAGCTCTGCCGAGACACAAGTTTGTCACAGGAGCTACATTATTGCAGCTAGTCATTAGGTGAAGCACCGAAAGTGTGCGACTTAAGAGGTAGGCCTGGATAACCCCAAAATGTTCCCATAAATCAATTGTTTTTAAATTTGCATCATTTAATATCTATGGCTAAATACATTATCTGCCAAAGTTTCAAGAAATTTCACCGTGCCGTTTTCTCCATAGCACATCCTAAATATAACAATTTTGGGAGTATTCTTGACGCCAAATGGTAATACTAGTTTCGGAAGCTTCTAATAGATATACGCATTTATTTCTGGTTGACGGGGAATATTTTGGCTTTAATATACTTGAGAGTGTTATTGTTGAATAATTATGAAATATCTAGCATCTATGAATATCGTGTTTGGAGATAATCACGTGCAAAACAGTTGAAATTGGGGGGGGGGGGGGGGGGGGGGGGGGGGGGGGGATGCCCTGAGATACCACCCTGGTATTATAAATCTGATTAAAAAAAATCCTGTCGATTAACTTCAACCAAAAATGTCAGAGTAAAGAATATACATATAGACATCATTGCACCAACTTTTACAAACTTTTACCGTCGGATTTTTAAAAGATTTAAAATTATGTTTTTCATGGATGGCACCCAGATAAAATGAAATCGTCGAGGAAAGTTATTACACACTTATCCTTTGCTGTTTCTTTATTTATAAAATAAAAAAAACTAGTTACCAATAGCAAAAAGCTTTGGAATTCTTATATTTGACATAGTGGATGTCCAAATTACCAATTCACTGGATTTGTCTTTTTTATGTTCAGGTAGGTTGGGGAGGGGGAGGTGTGGTTTGAGGGTGACTCTACCACCCAGCTGTATTGTTAAGTTTCTTCCAATTCTGTCCTCCAGTCGTATTCATTTGATTCTGGTTGTTTTTAAGTTGTCTTAGGTAAAGATTCTTTGAGTGTGAGGGGGTGGGAGAGAGGGTCAGATATTATCAATTTTTTTTTCAAGCATAGCTTTTCATTTTTGTTTACTACCATAAAATTAATTTACACCTTGGTATATATATCAGGGCTCAATTTTGTCTACTAAAATGGTCGCCTGGGCGACAAAATTTCTATTTTGGCGACCAAAATGAGAAATCTGGTGGCCAGCGTGACCACCAGCGTAATTGAGGTTAGCGACCAGAAATTCTGGATAATTTCCGTCATTGATCAAATTTTAGTGATCGTCATATTGGAAGTCATTTTTGCGATTGAAAGTAAGGTGAAATCGAAGTAATTTGAAGGGTAAAATCGATATTGATGTTTATTAATGTGCCGTGTCCATACGTAAACATGTGAAAATGTCCCAGCAGTTGAAATTATCAAACGTTGACAATGACGATGTCGAAATAGTAAACGCCAGTCCGGCGAGTACGGCTGTAAGAGTGAAACCAAAAGCGGCCGTTGCAGCGGGAAAAAATGTCAAAAGATAGTTTCAGAATTCATGACTTTCCGATTTTTCCTGGCTCGTGTATGAGAATGGCCTAATAACTTGTAAATTTTGTAAGACATTTCCAAGTATGGCCGGATTAATGGTGAAGGACCTAACGTGGAGGAATATGACCCAGCAAAAGATCTCGAAACTTGGTTTTCCAGAGAGAGGAAAATATTGAACTTTCATTATCTAAATGGACTACAGAAGAGGACATTGAACTTGAAGACTCTGATTAAATCATTGAAAGAATATTTGTTTTTACTCTTTTACCTTGTATCTTTCGCTACCAATTTTTTTTTGCTTCGGCCACTAAAATTTGAGTTTGGCCACCAGATAATTTGAGGTAAAAATTAAAAAGTCAAAATTAAAATCCCACTTTGAGACCTGTATATCAATCTTTCAACAGTTATTGTTTCTCTGTTTTCTGAAATATGAATCTTTCTCAAATTGTGAGCAATCATATATATTTTAGGAATATAGGTTATTTTGAGGGAATTTATATGTGAGAATTTGACATTTCATCTGCAAACTGAAAAAGATGTAAAATTTGTGAGTGAGATGGTGCATAAATTCCTTGAAAATAGCCCTTATTATTAATAGATGTATAAGAAAAAATCAGCTGGTATGATGACAATGAAATTTTGTTTTCATGAAACATACATCATACAGTTTCAATATCATTTCTAAAAAGACTACATTTATTCCAACATGACAATTTCTTTTCAATCTATTGATACTGTTCATACCAATATATATTAGTATTGAGTTTTTCAATGTAACCATTTTATTTTTATAAATCATCAGCAGGAGTAGTGATTTCCTGACAAATAAAGCAATTGTACTAGTTTCAAAAAATATTCTAAGATTCTGGTGTATATATTTAATATTTTTTATTTGACACTTTGAAATTCAAAGGAAAAAAAGGTTGTCACTCAAAATGTGTTACACTCCTGGCATTTTTGACAACATATTTCGATGGCAATTTTTTCTGGAAAGAGATATTTCAATGATATTTTGTGGGCACAAGCATATAATACTAACACACTGTTATTAGCAGCAATAAGATATAAAAAGACAAGGAGCACAGCTATAGAAAGGTAAAAGGAAAAGGGGGTCTTTTTTTAGACTGCCCATATCCAATGTAAACAATCTGTGTTGCCAAGAAGCTTGGAATTGAGGGGGAATTTTTAAACGCACAGATGACCATATATTTGAGAAGACGATGAAAATAGAGTTGTCTCCCATACCCTAGGCCTACACCCTTAATGAAATCAAATTTGTGAATTCTGGTAGACTTAATTCGGCATTTGTGTTTTGCCCATATAGTCTAACATCACCATCGGCAGACATCTTTACCACCATTTATAGAAGCACAACATATCTGATAGAACGTCAGATCGTTGTGGTCTTTTGATTCCCCTCTTCCTCACAGAAGCAATATTTCTGGAATACTGCTGATGATGTTGATGTCAAACAAAATGCGCAATACAATGGCCGGCTGAATAACCACCTCGTATAATTTATTGAATAAATATCATCTAATATATGTTTCTTCAGTTCTTTTGTCCTTTTTCTTTTGGCCATTGTATTGTCTGTTCTTCTTCAATGTTCGGTTTCTGATTACCACTTAAATGCACTTGAAATATAAAAATAAAATAAATGCCAAGGGAGTTCCTGATCGTCTAAGCAAGTCTCAATACACATAACCCGCACTTTTATCATGCTACACAATACTTATTTTACTTAGTTTGCCAATCAAGAAACCACACTCGAGGATTGAAGCTAAGACAAAAGTCTCCGTTCAGGAAATGATTGTTTCTGAGAGGACGGTAGCTCTGAACACGTGAGATCCGGACAAAACTATTGTATTACTAATCTCTATTTCCTATTTCCTCAACCCGTTCTGGTCTAATACATCGTTGGGATCTTGCACTCAATGAAGACAAAAGTAAATCAATGTACCGTGACATACTAAAGTAACAGAACATTCGCATTCAAATACATTTCATTCTTAAGGTAGAGACTGACACTAGACTAGTCACATGACTTTTAAGAATATTGAATAAAATGTGGTAATAATTATTAATTATGTTTGCAGTATTTCTTACGACGTATTTTGCTTTTTGAATTTTTTACATATGCTTAGTGCAAGTTCTCAATATAAACTGAAATACAAATTTAATACAGTAATTTCTTGGCAATAATACATTATATGTGTAAAATGCTATATATGAAGCATTTCGTCAAGGGAGGTAATCATGTCTCAAATGATGAGTATGATGAGTTTTGCATGTTTTGGTTAAATATTTAAGTTTTTAATATTAAGACTCCAGACTTTCCTTACACTTCTGAAAATGAAACAAAATTCACCATATTATATAAAAAAAATTGAAATTTTAAATGACAGGATTTTTCCACGGGCACGGACTACCCCCCTTTTTCTAACTTTCTGTTTACAAATTTATTTTCAATAAAATTTCTTTATTTCTTTATTATTTCATTTCTTTTTCCTTATTTTAACTTGTTCGTGTCAATATTCATACAATCTTAAGTTAACATCAAATTGCATGCAACTCGGCAGGTTTAAAAATCGTACCCCTGCTCGCTTCGAGTACATTTATTGCACCTTATTTCCATCTTTTTGCCCCTGTTTTTGTTTTGTGCATACGATAGTTCAGTTCTCCAGAATATTAAGATTTTCACACATTTATTGCCAAATTTTTCGTATAAGGACCCACGGCTGACGGAAGTGACGTACCACTGCATTAACCTTAACGATAGGGTCAGAAATGTTCAAAAGAATTATTATTTAAATGTTTAGAACGTTTCTGACCCTATCGTTGAAGTTAATGCAAAGGTACATCCCAAAGAACAATATATATGAAATTCAAAAAAATTCATTCACTAGTTTTTTTTTGCCCATAGTGTCCTTGTGAGATTGTAATGCTTGATTATGGTGTGGTCACGAGAGAAACTTGTAAGATTGTAATGTTTAATAATGGTGTGGTCATGAGAGAAACTTGTGAGATTATAATGTTTGATTATGGTGTGGTCATGAGAGAAACTTGTGAGATTGTAATGTTTGATCATGGTGTGGTTATGAGGGAAACTTGTGAGATTGTAATGTTTGATTATGGTGTGGTTATGAGAGAAACTTGTGAGATTGTAATATTTGATTATGGTGTGGTCATGAGAGAAACTTGTGAGATTATAATGTTTGATTATGGTGTGGTTATGAGAGAAACTTGTGAGATTGTAATGTTTGATTATGGTGTGGTTATGAGAGAAACTTGTGAGATTGTAATGTTTGATTATGGTGTGGCCGTGAGAGAAACTTGTGAGATTGTAATGTTTGATTATGGTGTGGTCATGAGAGAAACTTGTGAGATTGTAATGTTTGATTATGGTGTGGCCGTGAGAGAAACTTGTGAGATTGTAATGTTTGATTATGGTGTGGTCATGAGAGAAACTTGTGAGATTGTAATGCTTGATTATGGTGTGGCCATGAGAGAAACTTGTGAGATTGTAATGTTTGATTATGGTGTGGCCGTGAGAGAAACTTGTGAGATTGTAATGTTTGATTATGGTGTGGCCATGAGAGAAATTTGTGAGATTGTAATGTTTGATTATGGTGTGGCCATGAGAGAAACTTGTGAGATTGTAATGTTTGATTATGGTGTGGTCATGAGAGAAACTTGTGAGATTGTAATGTTTGATTATGGTGTGATTATGAGAGAAACTTGTGAGATTGTAATGTTTGATTATGGTGTGGCCATGAGAGAAACTTCTGAGATTGTCATGTTTGATTATGGTGTGGTTATGAGAGAAACTTGTGAGATTATAATGTTTAATTATGGTGTGGTTATGAGAGAAACTTGTGAGATTGTAATGCTTGCTTATGGTGTGGTTATGAGAGAAACTTGTCAGATTGTAATGTTTGATCATGGTGTGGTTATGAGAGAAACTTGTGAGATTATAATGTTTGATTATGGTGTGGTTATGAGAGAAACTTGTGAGATTGCAATGTTAGATTATGGTGTGGTTATGAAAGAAACTTATGAGATTGTAATGTTTGATTATGGTGTGGCCATGAGAGAAACTTGTGAGATTGTAATGTTTGATTATGATGTGGTTATGAGAGAAACTTGTGAGATTGTAATGTTTGATTATGGTGTGGTCATGAGAGAAACTTGTGAGATTGTATTGTTTGATTATGGTGTGGTCATGAGAGAAACTTGTGAGATTGTAATGCTTGATTATGGTGTGGTTATGAGAGAAACTTGTGAGATTGTAATGTTTGATTATGGTGTGGTCATGAGAGAAACTTGTGAGATTGTAATGCTTGATTATGGTGTGGTCATGAGAGAAACTTGGGAGATTGATTATGGTGTGGCCATGAGAGAAACTTGTGAGATTGTATTGTTTGATTATGGTGTGGTGATGAGAGAAACTTGTGAGATTGTAATATTTGATTATAGTGTGGCCATGAGAGAAACTTGTGAGATTGTAATGTTTGATTATGGTGTGGTCATGAGAGAAACTTGTGAGATTGTAATGTTTGATTATGGTGTGGTTATGAGAGAAACTTGTGAGATTGTAATGTTTGATTATGGTGTGGTCATGAGAGAAACTTGTGAGATTGTAATGTTTGATTATGGTGTGGTCATGAGAGAAACTTGTGAGATTGTAATGTTTAATTATGGTGTGATCATGAGAGAAACTGGTGAGATTATAATGTTTGATTATGGTGTGGCCATGAGAGAAACTTGTGAGATTGTAATGTTTGATTATGGTGTGGTTGTGAGAGAAACTTGTGAGATTATAATGTTTGATTATGGTGTGGCCATGAGAGAAACTTGTGAGATTGTAATGTTTGATTATGGTGTGCTCATGAGAGAAACTTGTGAGATTGTAATGTTTGATTATGGTGTGGTCATGAGAGAAACTTGTGAGATTGTAATGCTTGATTATGGTGTGGTTATGAGAGAAACTTGTGGGATTGTAATGCTTGATTATGGTGTAGTTATGAGAGAAACTTGTGAGATTGTAATGTTTGATCATGGTGTGGTTATGAGAGAAACTTGTGAGATTATAATGTTTGATTATGGTGTGGCTATGAGAGAAACTTGTGAGATTGCAATGTTTGATTATGGTGTGGTTATGAAAGAAACTTATGAGATTGTAATGTTTGATTATGGTGTGGCCATGAGAGAAACTTGTGAGATTGTAATGTTTGATTATGATGTGGTTATGAGAAAAACTTGTGAGATTGTAATGTTTGATTATGGTGTGGCCATGAGAGAAACTTGTGAGATTGTAATGTTTGATTATGGTGTGGTCATGAGAGAAACTTGTGAGATTGTAATGCTTCATTATGGTGTGGCTATGAGAGAAACTTGTGAGATTGTAATGTTTGATTATGGTGTGGTCATGAGAGAAACTTGTGAGATTGTAATGTTTGATTATGGTGTGGCCATGAGAGAAACTTGTAAGATTGTAATGTTTGATTATGGGGTGCTCATGAGAGAAACTTGTGAGATTGTAATGCTTGATTATGGTGTGGTCATGAGAGAAACTTGTGAGATTGTAATGTTTGATTATGGTGTGGTCATGAGAGAAACTTGTGAGATTGTAATGCTTGATTATGGTGTGGTCATGAGAGAAACTTGTGAGATTGTAATGTTTGATTATGGTGTGGTTATGAAAGAAACTTATGAGATTGTAATGTTTGATTATGGTGTGGCCATGAGAGAAACTTGTGAGATTGTATTGTTTGATTATGGTGTGGTCATGAGAGAAACTTGTGAGATTGTAATGCTTGATTATGGTGTGGTTATGAGAGAAACTTGTGAGATTGTAATGTTTGATTATGGTGTGGTCATGAGAGAAACTTGTGAGATTGTAATGCTTGATTATGGTGTGGTCATGAGAGAAACTTGGGAGATTGATTATGGTGTGGCCATGAGAGAAACTTGTGAGATTGTATTTTTTGATTATGGTGTGGTCATGAGAGAAACTTGTGAGATTGTAATATTTGATTATAGTGTGGCCATGAGAGAAACTTATGAAATTGTAATGTTTGATTATGGTGTGGTCATGAGAGAAACTTCTGAGATTGTAATGTTTGATCATGGTGTGGTTATGAGAGAAACTTGTGAGATTGTAATGTTTGATTATGGTGTGGTTATGAGAGAAACTTGTGAGATTGTAATGTTTGATTATGGTGTGGTCATGAGAGAAACTTGTGAGATTGTAATGCTTGATTATGGTGTGGTCATGAGAGAAACTTGGGAGATTGATTATGGTGTGGCCATCAGAGAAACTTGTGAGATTGTATTGTTTGATTATGGTGTGGTCATGAGAGAAACTTGTGAGATTGTAATATTTGATTATAGTGTGGCCATGAGAGAAACTTGTGAGATTGTAATGTTTGATTATGGTGTGGTCATGAGAGAAACTTGTGAGATTGTAATGTTTGATTATGGTGTGGTTATGAGAGAAACTTGTGAGATTGTAATGTTTGATTATGGTGTGGTCATGAGAGAAACTTGTGAGATTGTAATGTTTGATTATGGTGCGGTCATGAGAGAAACTTGTGAGATTGTAATGTTTGATTATGGTGTGGTCATGAGAGAAACTTGTGAGATTATAATGTTTGATTATGGTGTGGTTATGAGAGAAACTTGTGAGATTGTAATGTTTGATTATGGTGTGGTCATGAGAGAAACTTGTGAGATTGTAATGTTTAATTATGGTGTGATCATGAGAGAAACTGGTGAGATTGTAATGTTTGATTATGGTGTGGTCATGAGAGAAACTTGTGAGATTATAATGTTTGATTAGGGTGTGGCCATGAGAGAAACTTGTGAGATTGTAATGATAGATTATGGTGTGGCCATGAGAGAAACTTGTGAGATTGTAATGTTTATTTATGGTGTGGTCATAAGAGAACCTTGTGAGATTATAATGTTTGATTATGGTGTGGCCATGAGAGAAACTTGTGAGATTGTAATGTTTGATTATGGTGTGGTTATGAGAGAAACTTGTGAGATTGTAATGTTTGATTATGGTGTGGTTATGAGAGAAACTTGTGAGATTGTAATGTTTGATTATGGTGTGGTCATAAAAGAAACTTGTGAGATTATAATGTTTGATTATGGTGTGGCCATGAGAGAAACTTGTGAGATTGTAATGTTTGATTATGGTGTGGCCATGAGAGAAACTTGTGTGATTGTAATGTTTGATTATGGTGTGGTCATGAGAGAAACTTGTGAGATTATAATGTTTGATTATGGTGTGGCCATGAGAGAAACTTGTGAGATTGTAATGTTTGATTATGGTGTGGTTACGTGAGAAACTTGTGAGATTGTAATGTTTGATTATGGTGTGGTTATGAGAGAAACTTGTGAGATTGTAATGTTTGATTATGGTGTGGTCATGAGAGAAACTTGTGAGATTATAATGTTTGATTATGGTGTGGCCACGAGAGAAACTTGTGAGATTATAATGTTTGATTATGGTGTGGCCATGAGAGAAACTTGTGAGATTGTAATGTTTGATTATGGTGTGGTCATGAGAGAAACTTGTGAGATTGTAATGTTTGATTATGGTGTGGCCATGAGAGAAACTTGTGAGATTGTAATGTTTGATTATGGTGTGGTTATGAGAGAAACTTGTGAGATTGTAATGTTTGATTATGGTGTGGCCATGAGAGAAACTTGTGAGATTGTAATGTTTGATTATGGTGTGGTCATGAGAGAAACTTGTGAGATTGTAATGTTTGATTATGGTGTGGCCATGAGAGAAACTTGTGAGATTGTAATGTTTGATTATGGTGTGGTCATGAGAGAAACTTGTGAGATTGTAATGTTTGATTATGGTGTGGCTATGAGAGAAACTTGTGAGATTGTAATGTTTATTTATGGTGTGGTTATGAGAGAAACTTGTGAGATTATAATGTTTGATTATGGTGTGGTCATGAGAGAAACTTGTGAGATTGTAATGTTTGATTATGGTGTGGCCATGAGAGAAACTTGTGAGATTGTAATGTTTGATTATGGTGTGGTCATGAGAGAAACTTGTGAGATTGTAATGTTTGATTATGGTGTGGCTATGAGAGAAACTTGTGAGATTATAATGTTTGATTATGGTGTGGCCATGAGAGAAACTTGTGAGATTATAATGTTTGATTATGGTGTGGTCATGAGAGAAACTTGTGAGATTGTAATGTTTGATTATGGTGTGGCCATGAGAGAAACTTGTGAGATTGTAATGTTTGATTATGGTGTGGTCATGAGAGAAACTTGTGAGATTGTAATGTTTGATTATGGTGTGGCCATGAGAGAAACTTGTGAGATTGTAATGTTTGATTATGGTGTGGCCATGAGAGAAACTTGTGAGATTGTAATGTTTGATTATGGTGTGGCCATGAGATAAACTTGTGAGATTGTAATGTTTGATTATGGTGTGGCCATGAGAGAAACTTGTGAGATTGTAATGGTTGATTATGGTGTGGTCATGAGAGAAACTTGTGAGATTGTAATGTTTGATTATGGTGTGGTTATGAGAGAAACTTGTGAGATTGTAATGTTTAATTATGGTGTGGTTATTAATGAAACTTGTGAGATTATAATGTTTGATTATGGTGCGGCCATGAGAGAAACTTGTGAGATTATAATGTTTGATTATGGTGTGGTCATGAGAGAAACTTGTGAGATTGTAATGTTTGATTATGGTGTGGCCATGAGAGAAACTTGTGAGATTGTAATGTTTGATTATGGTGTGGTTATGAGAGAAACTTGTGAGATTGTAATGTTTAATTATGGTGTGGTTATGAGAGAAACTTGTGAGATTATAATTTTTGATTATGGTGTGGCCATGAGAGAAACTTGTGAGATTATAATGTTTGATTATGGTGTGGTCATGAGAGAAACTTGTGAGATTGTAATGTTTGATTATGGTGTGGCCATGACAGAAACTTGTGAGATTGTAATGTTTGATTATGGTGTGGTCATGAGAGAAACTTTTGAGATTGTAATGTTTGATTATGGTGTGGTCATGAGAGAAACTTGTGAGATTGTAATGTTTGATTATGGTGTGGTCATGAGAGAAACTTGTGAGATTATAATGTTTGATTGTGATGTGGTTATGAGAGAAACTTGTGAGATTGTAATGTTTGATTATGGTGTGGCCATGAGAGAAATTTGTGAGATTGTAATGTTTGATTATCGTGTGGTCATGAGAGAAACTTGTGAGATTGCAATGCTTGATTATGGTGTGATCATGAGAGAAACTTGTGAGATTGTAATGTTTGATTATGGTGTGGCCATGAGAGAAACTTGTGAGATTGTAATGTTTGATTATGGTGTGGTCATGAGAGAAACTTGTGAGATTGTAATGTTTAATTATGGTGTGGTCATGAGAGAAACTTGTGAGATTGTAATGTTTGATTATGGTGTGGCCATGAGAGAAACTTGTGAGATTGTAATGTTTGATTATGGTGTGGTCATGAGAGAAACTTGTGAGATTGCTATGTTTAATTATGGTGTGGTCATGAGAGAAACTTGTGAGATTGTAATGTTTGATTAGGGAGTGGCCATGAGAGAAACTTGTGAGATTGTAATGTTTGATTATGGTGTGGCCATGAGAGAAACTTGTGAGATTGTAATGTTTATTTATGGTGTGGTCATAAGAGAACCTTGTGAGATTATAATGTTTGATTATGGTGTGGCCATGAGAGAAACTTGTGAGATTGTAATGTTTGATTATGGTGTGGTTATGAGAGAAACTTGTGAGATTGTAATGTTTGATTATGGTGTGGTTATGAGAGAAACTTGTGAGATTGTAATGTTTGATTATGGTGTGGTCATAAGAGAAACTTGTGAGATTATAATGTTTGATTATGGTGTGGCCATGAGAGAAACTTGTGAGATTGTAATGTTTGATTATGGTGTGGCCATGAGAGAAACTTGTGAGATTGTAATGTTTGATTATGGTGTGATCATGAGAGAAACTTGTGAGATTATAATGTTTGATTATGGTGTGGCCATGAGAGAAACTTGTGAGATTGTAATGTTTCATTATGGTGTGGTTATGTGAGAAACTTGTGAGATTGTAATGTTTGATTATGGTGTGGTTATGAGAGAAACTTGTGAGATTGTAATGTTTAATTATGGTGTGGTTATTAATGAAACTTGTGAGATTATAATGTTTGATTATGGTGCGGCCATGAGAGAAACTTGTGAGATTGTAATGTTTGATTATGGTGTGGCCATGAGAGAAACTTGTGAGATTGTAATGGTTGATTATGGTGTGGTCATGAGAGAAACTTGTGAGATTGTAATGTTTGATTATGGTGTGGTTATGAGAGAAACTTGTGAGATTGTAATGTTTAATTATGGTGTGGTTATTAATGAAACTTGTGAGATTATAATGTTTGATTATGGTGCGGCCATGAGAGAAACTTGTGAGATTATAATGTTTGATTATGGTGTGGTCATGAGAGAAACTTGTGAGATTGTAATGTTTGATTATGGTGTGGCCATGAGAGAAACTTGTGAGATTGTAATGTTTGATTATGGTGTGGTTATGAGAGAAACTTGTGAGATTGTAATGTTTAATTATGGTGTGGTTATGAGAGAAACTTGTGAGATTATAATTTTTGATTATGGTGTGGCCATGAGAGAAACTTGTGAGATTATAATGTTTGATTATGGTGTGGTCATGAGAGAAACTTGTGAGATTGTAATGTTTGATTATGGTGTGGCCATGACAGAAACTTGTGAGATTGTAATGTTTGATTATGGTGTGGTCATGAGAGAAACTTTTGAGATTGTAATGTTTGATTATGGTGTGGTCATGAGAGAAACTTGTGAGATTGTAATGTTTGATTATGGTGTGGTCATGAGAGAAACTTGTGAGATTATAATGTTTGATTGTGATGTGGTTATGAGAGAAACTTGTGAGATTGTAATGTTTGATTATGGTGTGGCCATGAGAGAAATTTGTGAGATTGTAATGTTTGATTATCGTGTGGTCATGAGAGAAACTTGTGAGATTGCAATGCTTGATTATGGTGTGATCATGAGAGAAACTTGTGAGATTGTAATGTTTGATTATGGTGTGGCCATGAGAGAAACTTGTGAGATTGTAATGTTTGATTATGGTGTGGTCATGAGAGAAACTTGTGAGATTGTAATGTTTAATTATGGTGTGGTCATGAGAGAAACTTGTGAGATTGTAATGTTTGATTATGGTGTGGCCATGAGAGAAACTTGTGAGATTGTAATGTTTGATTATGGTGTGGTCATGAGAGAAACTTGTGAGATTGCTATGTTTAATTATGGTGTGGTCATAAGAGAAACTTGTGAGATTGTAATGTTTGATTAGGGAGTGGCCATGAGAGAAACTTGTGAGATTGTAATGTTTGATTATGGTGTGGCCATGAGAGAAACTTGTGAGATTGTAATGTTTATTTATGGTGTGGTCATAAGAGAACCTTGTGAGATTATAATGTTTGATTATGGTGTGGCCATGAGAGAAACTTGTGAGATTGTAATGTTTGATTATGGTGTGGTTATGAGAGAAACTTGTGAGATTGTAATGTTTGATTATGGTGTGGTTATGAGAGAAACTTGTGAGATTGTAATGTTTGATTATGGTGTGGTCATAAGAGAAACTTGTGAGATTATAATGTTTGATTATGGTGTGGCCATGAGAGAAACTTGTGAGATTGTAATGTTTGATTATGGTGTGGCCATGAGAGAAACTTGTGAGATTGTAATGTTTGATTATGGTGTGATCATGAGAGAAACTTGTGAGATTATAATGTTTGATTATGGTGTGGCCATGAGAGAAACTTGTGAGATTGTAATGTTTCATTATGGTGTGGTTATGTGAGAAACTTGTGAGATTGTAATGTTTGATTATGGTGTGGTTATGAGAGAAACTTGTGAGATTGTAATGTTTGATTATGGTGTGGTCATGAGAGAAACTTGTGAGATTATAATGTTTGATTATGGTGTGGCCACGAGAGAAACTTGTGAGATTATAATGTTTGATTATGGTGTGGCCATGAGAGAAACTTGTGAGATTGTAATGTTTGATTATGGTGTGGTCATGAGAGAAACTTGTGAGATTGTAATGTTTGATTATGGTGTGGCCATGAGAGAAACTTGTGAGATTGTAATGTTTGATTATGGTGTGGTTATGAGAGAAACTTGTGATTGTAATGTTTGATTATGGTGTGGCCATGAGAGAAACTTGTGAGATTGTAATGTTTGATTATGGTGTGGTCATGAGAGAAACTTGTGAGATTGTAATGTTTGATTATGGTGTGGTCATGAGAGAAACTTGTGAGATTGTAATGTTTGATTATGGTGTGGTCATGAGAGAAACTTGTGAGATAGCAATGCTTGATTATGGTGTGGTTATGACAGAAACATGTGAGATTGTAATGTTTGATTATGGTGTGGTCATGAGAGAAACTTGTGAGATAGCAATGCTTGATTATGGTGTGGTTATGACAGAAACATGTGAGATTGTAATGTTTGATTATGGTGTGGTCATGAGAGAAACTTGTGAGATTGTAATGCTTGATTATGGTGTGGTCATGAGAGAAACTTGTGAGATTGTAATGTTTGATTATGGTGTGGTCATGAGAGAAACTTGTCAGATTATAATGTTTGATTATGGTGTGGTCATGAGAGAAACTTGTGAGATTGTAATGTTTGATTATGGTGTGGTCATGAGAGAAATTTGTGAAATTATAATGTTTGATTATGGTGTGGCCATGAGAGAAACTTGTGAGATTGTAATGTTTGATTATGGTGTGGTCATGAGAGAAACTTGTGAGATTGTAATGTTTGATTATGGTATGGCCATGAGAGAAACTTGTGAAATTATAATGTTTGATTATGGTGTGGCCATGAGCGAAACTTGTGAGATTGCAATGTTTGATTATGGTGTGGTCATGAGAGAAACTTGTGAGATTGTAATGTTTGATTATTGTGTGGTCATGAGAGAAACTTGTGAGATTGTAATGTTTGATTATGGTGTGGTTATGAGAGAAACTTGTGAGATTGTAATGTTTGATTATGGTGTGGTCATGAGAGAAACTTGTGGGATTGTAATGTTTGATTATGGTGTGGTAATGAGAGAAACTTGTGAGATTGTAACGTTTAATTATGGTGTGGTCATGAGAGAAACTTGTGAGATTATAATGTTTGATTATGGTGTGGCCATGAGAGAAACTTCTGAGATTGTAATGTTTGATTATGGTGTAGCTATGAGAGAAACTTGTGAGATTGTAATGTTTAATTATGGTGTGGCCATGAGAGAAACTTGTGAGATTGTAATGTTTGATTATGGTGTGGTTATGAGAGAAACTTGTGAGATTGTAATGTTTGATTATGGTGTGGTCATGAGAGAAACTTGTGGGATTGTAATGTTTGATTATGGTGTGGCCATGGGAGAAACTTGTGCGATTATAATGTTTGATTATGGTGTGGCCATGAGAGAAACTTGTGAGATTGTAATGTTTGATAATGGTGTGGTTATGAGAGAAACTTGTGAGATTGTAATGTTTAATTATGGTGTAGCCATGGGAGAAACTTGTGAGATTGTAATGTTTGATTATGGTTTGGTCATGAGAGAAACTTGTGAGATTATGTTTGATTATGGTGTGGTTATGAGAGAATCTTGTAAGATTGTAATGTTTGATTATGGTGTGGTTATAAGAGAAACTTGTGAGATTGTAATGTTTGATTATGGTATGGCCATGAGAGAAACTTGTGAGATTGTAATGTTTGATTATGGTGTGGTCATGAGAGAAACTTGTGAGATTGTAATGTTTGATTATGATGTGGTCATGAGAGAAATTTGTATGATTGTAATGTTTGATTATGGTGTGGCTATGAGAGAAACTTGTGAGATTGTAATGTTTGATTATGGTGTGGTCATGAGAGAAACTTGTGAGATTGTAATGTTTGATGATGGTATGGTCATGAGAGAAACTTGTATGATTGTAATGTTTGATTATGGTATGGCCATGAGAGAAACTTGTGAGATTATAATGTTTGATTATGGTGTGGCCATGAGAGAAACTTGTGAGATTGCAATGTTTGATTATGGTGTGGTCATGAAAGAAACTTGTGAGATTGTAATGTTTGATTATGATGTGGTCATGAGAGAAACTTGTGAGATTGTAATGTTTGATTATGGTGTGGTCATGAGAGAAACTTGCGAAATTGTAATGTTTGATTATTGTATGGATATGAGAGAAACTTGTGAGATTGTAATGTTTGAATATGGTGTGGTCATGAGAGAAACTTGTGGGATTGTAATGTTTGATTATGGTGTGGTTATGAGAGAAACTTGTGAGATTGCAATGTTTAATTATGGTGTGGTCATGAGAGAAACTTGTGAGATTATAATGTTTGATTATGGTGTGGCCATGAGAGAAACTTGTGAGATTGTAATGTTTGATTATGGTGTGGTTATGAGAGATACTTGTGAGATTGTAATGTTTAATTATGGTGTGGCCATGGGAGAAACTTGTGCGATTATAATGTTTGATTATGGTGTGGTCATGAGAGAAACTGGTGAGATTGTAATGTTTGATTATGGTGTGGTCATGAGAGAAACTTGTGAGATTGTAATGTTTAATTATGGTGTGGCCATGGGAGAAACTTATGAGATTGTAATGTTTGATTATGGTGTGGCCATGAGAGAAACTTGTGAGATTGTAATGTTTGATTATGGTTTGGTCATGAGAGAAACTTGTGAGATTGTAATGTTTGATTATGGTGTGGTCGTGAGAGAAACTTGTGAGATTGTAATGTTTGATTATGGTGTGGTTATGAGAGAAACTTGTGAGATTGTAATGTTTGATTATGGTGTGGTCATGAGATAAACTTGTGAGATTATAATGTTTGATTATGGTGTGGCCATGTGAGAAACTTGTGAGATTGTAATGTTTGATTATGGTGTGGTTATGAGAGAAACTTGTGAGATTGTAATATTTAATTATGGTGTGGCCATGGGAGAAACTTGTGAGATTGTAATGTTTGATTATGGTGTGGTCGTGAGAGAAACTTGTGAGATTGTAATGTTTGATTATGGTGTGGTTATGAGAGAAACTTGTGAGATTGTAATGTTTGATTATGGTGTGGTCATGAGATAAACTTGTGAGATTATAATGTTTGATTATGGTGTGGCCATGTGAGAAACTTGTGAGATTGTAATGTTTGATTATGGTGTGGTTATGAGAGAAACTTGTGAGATTGTAATATTTAATTATGGTGTGGCCATGGGAGAAACTTGTGCGATTATAATGTTTGATTATGGTGTGGCCATGAGAGAAACTTGTGAGATTGTAATGTTTGATTATGGTGTGGTCATGCGAGAAACTTGTGAGATTGTAATGTTTAATTATGGTGTGGCCATGGGAGAAACTTATGAGATTGTAATGTTTGATTATGGTGTGGCCATGAGAGAAACTTGTGAGATTGTAATGTTTGATTATGGTTTGGTCATGAGAGAAACTTGTGAGATTGTAATGTTTGATTATGGTGTGGTTATGAGAGAAACTTGTGAGATTGTAATGTTTGATTATGGTGTGGTCATGAGATAAACTTGTGAGATTGTAATGTTTGATTATGCTGTGGCCATGAGAGAAACTTGTGAGATTGTAATGTTTGATTATAGTGTGGTCATGAGAGAAATTTGTGAGATTGTAATGTTTGATTATGGTGTGGTCATGAGAGAAATTTGTGAAATTGTAATGTTTGATTATGGTGTGGTCATGAGAGAAACTTGTGAGATTGCAATGCTTGATTATCGTGTGGTCATGAGAGAAACTTGTGAGATTGTAATATTTGATTATGGTGTGGTTATGAGAGAAACTTGTGAGATTATGTTTGATTATGGTGTGGTCATGAGAGAATCTTGTGAGATTGTAATGTTTGATTATGGTGTGGTTATGAGAGAAACTTGTGAGATTGTAATGTTTGATTATGGTATGACCATGAGAGAAACTTGTGAGATTGCAATGTTTGATTATGGTGTGGTCATGAGAGAAACTTGTGAGATTGTAATGTTTGATTATGATGTGGTCATGAGAGCAATTTGTATGATTGTAATGTTTGATTATAGTGTGGATATGAGAGAAACTTGTGAGATTGTAATGTTTGATTATGGTGTGGTTATGACAGAAACTTGTGAGATTGTAATGTTTGATTATGGTGTGGCCATGAGAGAAACTTGTGAGATTGTAATGTTTGATTATGGTGTGGTCATGAGAGAAACTTGTGAGATTGTAATGTTTGATTATGGTGTGGCCATGAGAGAAACTTGTGAGATTGCAATGTTTAATTATGGTGTGGTCATAAGAGAAACTTGTGAGATCATAATGTTTGATTATGGTGTGGTTATGAGGGAAACTTGTGAGATTGCAATGTTTTATTATGGTGTGGTCATGAGAGAAACTTGTGAGATTGTAATGTTTGATTATGGTGTGGTCATGAGAGAAACTTGTGAGATTATAATATTTGATTATGGTGTGGTTATGAGAGAAACTTGTGAGATTGCAATGTTTGATTATGGTGTGGTCATGAAAGAAACTTGTGAGATTGTAATGTTTGATTATGATGTGGTCATGAGAGAAACTTGTGAGATTGTAATGTTTGATTATGGTGTGGTCATGAGAGAAACTTGCGAAATTGTAATGTTTGATTATTGTATGGATATGAGAGAAACTTGTGAGATTGTAATGTTTGAATATGGTGTGGTCATGAGAGAAACTTGTGAGATTGTAATGTTTGATTATGGTGTGGTTATGAGAGAAACTTGTGAGATTGTAATGTTTGATTATTGTATGGATATGAGAGAAACTTGTGAGATTGTAATGTTTGATTATGGTTTGGTCATGAGAGAAACTTGTGAGATTGTAATGTTTGATTATTGTATGGATATGAGAGAAACTTGTGAGATTGTAATGTTTGATTATGGTTTGGTCATGAGAGAAACTTGTGAGATTGTAATGTTTGATTATGGTGTGGTCATGAGAGAAACTTGTGAGATTGTAATGTTTGATTATGGTGTGGTCATGAGATAAACTTGTGAGATTGTAATGTTTGATTATGCTGTGGCCATGAGAGAAACTTGTGAGATTGTAATGTTTGATTATAGTGTGGTCATGAGAGAAATTTGTGAGATTGTAATGTTTGATTATGGTGTGGTCATGAGAGAAATTTGTGAAATTGTAATGTTTGATTATGGTGTGGTCATGAGAGAAACTTGTGAGATTGCAATGCTTGATTATCGTGTGGTCATGAGAGAAACTTGTGAGATTGTAATATTTGATTATGGTGTGGTTATGAGAGAAACTTGTGAGATTATGTTTGATTATGGTGTGGTCATGAGAGAATCTTGTGAGATTGTAATGTTTGATTATGGTGTGGTTATGAGAGAAACTTGTGAGATTGTAATGTTTGATTATGGTATGACCATGAGAGAAACTTGTGAGATTGCAATGTTTGATTATGGTGTGGTCATGAGAGAAACTTGTGAGATTGTAATGTTTGATTATGATGTGGTCATGAGAGCAATTTGTATGATTGTAATGTTTGATTATAGTGTGGATATGAGAGAAACTTGTGAGATTGTAATGTTTGATTATGGTGTGGTTATGACAGAAACTTGTGAGATTGTAATGTTTGATTATGGTGTGGCCATGAGAGAAACTTGTGAGATTGTAATGTTTGATTATGGTGTGGTCATGAGAGAAACTTGTGAGATTGTAATGTTTGATTATGGTGTGGCCATGAGAGAAACTTGTGAGATTGCAATGTTTAATTATGGTGTGGTCATAAGAGAAACTTGTGAGATCATAATGTTTGATTATGGTGTGGTTATGAGGGAAACTTGTGAGATTGCAATGTTTTATTATGGTGTGGTCATGAGAGAAACTTGTGAGATTGTAATGTTTGATTATGGTGTGGTCATGAGAGAAACTTGTGAGATTATAATATTTGATTATGGTGTGGTTATGAGAGAAACTTGTGAGATTGCAATGTTTGATTATGGTGTGGTCATGAAAGAAACTTGTGAGATTGTAATGTTTGATTATGATGTGGTCATGAGAGAAACTTGTGAGATTGTAATGTTTGATTATGGTGTGGTCATGAGAGAAACTTGCGAAATTGTAATGTTTGATTATTGTATGGATATGAGAGAAACTTGTGAGATTGTAATGTTTGAATATGGTGTGGTCATGAGAGAAACTTGTGGGATTGTAATGTTTGATTATGGTGTGGTTATGAGAGAAACTTGTGAGATTGCAATGTTTAATTATGGTGTGGTCATGAGAGAAACTTGTGAGATTATAATGTTTGATTATGGTGTGGCCATGAGAGAAACTTGTGAGATTGTAATGTTTGATTATGGTGTGGTTATGAGAGATACTTGTGAGATTGTAAATGTTTAATTATGGTGTGGCCATGGGAGAAACTTGTGCGATTATAATGTTTGATTATGGTATGGTCATGAGAGAAACTGGTGAGATTGTAATGTTTGATTATGGTGTGGTCATGAGAGAAACTTGTGAGATTGTAATGTTTAATTAAGATGTGGCCATGGGAGAAACTTATGAGATTGTAATGTTTGATTATGGTGTGGCCATGAGAGAAACTTGTGAGATTGTAATGTTTGATTATGGTTTGGTCATGAGAGAAACTTGTGAGATTGTAATATTTGATTATCGTGTGGTCGTGAGAGAAACTTGTGAGATTGTAATGTTTGATTATGGTGTGGTTATGAGAGAAACTTGTGAGATTGTAATGTTTGATTATGGTGTGGTCATGAGATAAACTTGTGAGATTATAATGTTTGATTATGGTGTGGCCATGAGAGAAACTTGTGAGATTGTAATGTTTGATTATGGTGTGGTTATGAGAGAAACATGTGAGATTGTAATATTTAATTATGGTGTGGCCATGGGAGAAACTTGTGCGATTATAATGTTTGATTATGGTGTGGCCATGAGAGAAACTTGTGAGATTGTAATGTTTGATTATGGTGTGGTCATGAGAGAAACTTGTGAGATTGTAATGTTTAATTATGGTGTGGCCATGGGAGAAACTTATGAGATTGTAATGTTTGATTATGGTGTGGCCATGAGAGAAACTTGTGAGATTGTAATGTTTGATTATGGTTTGGTCATGAGAGAAACTTGTGAGATTGTAATGTTTTATTATGGTGTGGTTATGAGAGAAACTTGTGAGATTGTAATGTTTGATTATGGTGTGGTCATGAGATAAACTTGTGAGATTGTAATGTTTGATTATGCTGTGGCCATGAGAGAAACTTGTGAGATTGTAATGTTTGATTATAGTGTGGTCATGAGAGAAATTTGTGAGATTGTAATGTTTGATTATGGTGTGGTCATGAGAGAAATTTGTGAAATTGTAATGTTTGATTATGGTGTGGTCATGAGAGAAACTTGTGAGATTGCAATGCTTGATTATCGTGTGGTCATGAGAGAAACTTGTGAGATTGTAATATTTGATTATGGTGTTGTTATGAGAGAAACTTGTGAGATTATAATGTTTGATTATGGTGTGGTCATGAGAGAAACTTGTGAGATTATAATATTTGATTATGGTGTGGTTATGAGAGAAACTTGTGAGATTATGTTTGATTATGGTGTGGTCATGAGAGAATCTTGTGAGATTGTAATGTTTGATTATGGTGTGGTTATGAGAGAAACTTGTGAGATTGTAATGTTTGATTATGGTATGACCATGAGAGAAACTTGTGAGATTGCAATGTTTGATTATGGTGTGGTCATGAGAGAAACTTGTGAGATTGTAATGTTTGATTATGATGTGGTCATGAGAGCAATTTGTATGATTGTAATGTTTGATTATAGTGTGGCTATGAGAGAAACTTGTGAGATTGTAATGTTTGATTATGGTGTGGTTATGAGAGAAACTTGTGAGATTGTAATGTTTGATTATGGTGTGGCCATGAGAGAAACTTGTGAGATTGTAATGTTTGATTATGGTGTGGTCATGAGAGAAACTTGTGAGATTGTAATGTTTGATTATGGTGTGGCCATGAGAGAAACTTGTGAGATTGCAATGTTTAATTATGGTGTGGTCATAAGAGAAACTTGTGAGATTATAATGTTTGATTATGGTGTGGTTATGAGGGAAACTTGTGAGATTGCAATGTTTTATTATGGTGTGGTCATGAGAGAAACTTGTGAGATTGTAATGTTTGATTATGGTGTGGTTATGAGAGAAACTTGTGAGATTGTAATGTTTGATTATGGTGTGGTTATGAGAGAAACTTGTGAGATTGTAATGTTTGATTATGGTGTGGTTATGAGAGAAACTTGTGAGATTGTAATGCTTAATTATGGTGTGGTCATGAGAGAAACTTGTGAGATTGTAATGTTTAATTATGGTGTGGCCATGGGAGAAACTTATGAGATTGTAATGTTTGATTATGGTGTGGCCATGAGAGAAACTTGTGAGATTGTAATGTTTAATTATGGTGTGGCCATGGGAGAAACTTATGAGATTGTAATGTTTGATTATGGTGTGGCCATGAGAGAAACTTGTGAGATTGTAATGTTTAATTATGGTGTGGCCATGGGAGAAACTTATGAGATTGTAATGTTTGATTATGGTGTGGCCATGAGAGAAACTTGTGAGATTGTAATGTTTGATTATGGTTTGGTCATGAGAGAAACTTGTGAGATTGTAATGTTTTATTATGGTGTGGTTATGAGAGAAACTTGTGAGATTGTAATGTTTGATTATGGTGTGGTCATGAGATAAACTTGTGAGATTGTAATGTTTGATTATGCTGTGGCCATGAGAGAAACTTGTGAGATTGTAATGTTTGATTATAGTGTGGTCATGAGAGAAATTTGTGAGATTGTAATGTTTGATTATGGTGTGATCATGAGAGAAATTTGTGAAATTGTAATGTTTGATTATGGTGTGGTCATGAGAGAAACTTGTGAGATTGCAATGCTTGATTATCGTGTGGTCATGAGAGAAACTTGTGAGATTGTAATATTTGATTATGGTGTTGTTATGAGAGAAACTTGTGAGATTATAATGTTTGATTATGGTGTGGTCATGAGAGAAACTTGTGAGATTGTAATATTTGATTATGGTGTGGTTATGAGAGAAACTTGTGAGATTATGTTTGATTATGGTGTGGTCATGAGAGAATCTTGTGAGATTGTAATGTTTGATTATGGTGTGGTTATGAGAGAAACTTGTGAGATTGTAATGTTTGATTATGGTATGACCATGAGAGAAACTTGTGAGATTGCAATGTTTGATTATGGTGTGGTCATGAGAGAAACTTGTGAGATTGTAATGTTTGATTATGATGTGGTCATGAGAGCAATTTGTATGATTGTAATGTTTGATTATAGTGTGGCTATGAGAGAAACTTGTGAGATTGTAATGTTTGATTATGGTGTGGTTATGACAGAAACTTGTGAGATTGTAATGTTTGATTATGGTGTGGCCATGAGAGAAACTTGTGAGATTGTAATGTTTGATTATGGTGTGGTCATGAGAGAAACTTGTGAGATTGTAATGTTTGATTATGGTGTGGCCATGAGAGAAACTTGTGAGATTGCAATGTTTAATTATGGTGTGGTCATAAGAGAAACTTGTGAGATTATAATGTTTGATTATGGTGTGGTTATGAGGGAAACTTGTGAGATTGCAATGTTTTATTATGGTGTGGTCATGAGAGAAACTTGTGAGATTGTAATGTTTGATTATGGTGTGGTTATGAGAGAAACTTGTGAGATTGTAATGTTTGATTATGGTGTGGTTATGAGAGAAACTTGTGAGATTGTAATGTTTGATTATGGTGTGGTTATGAGAGAAACTTGTGAGATTGTAATGCTTAATTATGGTGTGGTCATGAGAGAAACTTGTGAGATTGTAATGTTTGATTATGGTGTGGCCATGAGAGAAACTTGTGAGATTGTAATGTTTGATTATGGTGTGGTTATGAGAGATACTTGTGAGATTGTAATGTTTAATTATGGTGTGGCCATGGGAGAAACTTGTGCGATTATAATGTTTGATTATGGTGTGGCCATGAGAGAAACTTGTGAGATTGTAATGTTTGATTATGGTGTGGTCATGAGAGAAACTTGTGAGATTGTAATGTTTAATTATGGTGTGGCCATGGGAGAAACTTATGAGATTGTAATGTTTCATAATGCTGTGGCCATGAGAGAAACTTGAAAGATTGTAATGTTTGATTATGGTGTGGTTATGAGAGAAACTTGTGCGATTATAATGTTTGATTATGGTGTGGCCATGAGAGAAACTTGTGAGATTGTAATGTTTGATTATGGTGTGGTCATGAGAGAAACTTGTGAGATTGTAATGTTTAATTATGGTGTGGCCATGGGAGAAACTTATGAGATTGTAATGTTTCATTATGGTGTGGCCATGAGAGAAACTTGTGAGATTGTAATGTTTGATTATGGTGTGGTTATGAGAGATACTTGTGAGATTGTAATGTTTAATTATGGTGTGGCCATGGGAGAAACTTGTGCAATTATAATGTTTGATTATGGTGTGGCCATGAGAGAAACTTGTGAGATTGTAATGTTTGATTATGGTGTGGTCATGAGAGAAACTTGTGAGATTGTAATGTTTAATTATGGTGTGACCATGGGAGAAACTTATGAGATTGTAATGTTTCATTATGGTGTGGCCATGAGAGAAACTTGTGAGATTGTAATGTTTGATTATGGTGTGGTTATGAGAGAAACTTGTGAGATTATAATGCTTGATTATGGTGTGGTCATGAGAGAAACTTGTGAGATTGTAATATTTGATTATGGTGTGGTTATGAGAGAAACTTGTGAGATTATGTTTGATTACGGTGTGGTCATGAGAGAATCTTGTGAGATTGTAATGTTTGATTATGGTGTGGTTATGAGAGAAACTTGTGAAATTGTAATATTTAATGATGGTGTGGCCATGGGAGAACCTTGTGCGATTATAATGTTTGATTATCGTGTGGCCATGAGAGAAACTTGTGAGATTGTAATGTTTGATTATGGTGTGGACATGAGAGAAACTTGTGAGATTGTAATGTTTGATTATGGTGTGGTCATGAGAGAAACTTATGAGATTGTAATGTTTGATTATGGTGTGGTTATGAGAGAAACTTGTGAGATTGTAATGTTTGATTATGGTGTGGTCATGAGATAAACTTGTGAGATTGTAATGTTTGATTATGCTGTGGCCATGAGAGAAACTTGTGAGATTGTAATGTTTGATTATAGTGTGGTCATGAGAGAAATTTGTGAGATTGTAATGTTTGATTATGGTGTGGTCATGAGAGAAACTTGTGAGATTGCAATGTTTGATTATGGTGTGGTTATGAGAGATACTTGTGAGATTGTAATGTTTAATTATGGTGTGGCCATGGGAGAAACTTGTGAGATTATAATGTTTGATTATGGTGGGCCATGAGAGAAACTTGTGAGATTGTAATGTTTGATTATGGTGTGGTCATGAGAGAAACTTGTGAGATTGTAATGTTTAATTATGGTGTGGCCATGGGAGAAACTTATGAGATTGTAATGTTTGATTATGGTGTGGCCATGAGAGAAACTTGTGAGATTGTAATGTTTTATTATGGTTTGGTCATGAGAGAATCTTGTGAGATTGTAATGTTTGATTTTGGTGTGGTCATGAGAGAAACTTGTGATATTGTAATGTTTGATTATGGTGTGGTTATGAGAGAAACTTGTGAGATTGTAATGTTTGATTATGGTGTGGTCATGAGATAAACTTGTGAGATTGGAATGTTTGATTATGCTGTGGCCATGAGAGAAACTTGTGAGATTGTAATGTTTGATTATAGTGTGGTCATGAGAGAAATTTGTGAGATTGTAATGTTTGACTATGGTGTGGTCATGAGAGAAACTTGTGAGATTGCAATGCTTGATTATCGTGTGGTGATGAGAGTAACTTGTGAGATTATAATGTTTGATTATGGTGTGGTCATGAGAGAAACTTGTGAGATTGTAATATTTGATTATGGTGTGGTTATGAGAGAAACTTGTGAGATTATGTTTGATTATGGTGTGGTCATGAGAGAATCTTGTGAGTTTGTAATGTTTGATTATGGTGTGGTTATGAGAGAAACTTGTGAGATTGTAATGTTTGATTATGGTATGGCCATGAGAGAAACCTGTGAGATTGCAATGTTTGATTATGGTGTGGTCATGAGAGAAACTTGTGAGATTGTAATGTTTGATTATGATGTGGACATGAGAGCAATTTGTATGATTGTAATGTTTGATTATAGTGTGGCTATGAGAGAAACTTGTGAGATTGTAATGTTTGATTATGGTGTGGTTATGACAGAAACTTGTGAAATTGTAATGTTTAATTATGGTGTGGTCATGAGAGAAACTTGTGAGATTGTAATGTTTGATTATGGTGTGGCCATGAGAGAAACTTGTGAGATTGTAATGTTTGATTATGGTGTGGTCATGAGAGAAACTTGTGAGATTGTAATGTTTGATTATGGTGTGGTTATGAGAGAAACTTGTGAGATTGTAATGTTTAATTATGGTGTGGTCATGAGAGAAACTTGTGAGATTGTAATGTTTAATTATGGTGTGGTCATGAGAGAAACTTGTGAGATTATAATGTTTGATTATGGTGTGGCCATGAGAGAAACTTGTGAGATTGTAATGTTTGATTATGGTGTTGTCATGAGAGAAACTTGTGAGATTGTAATGTTTGATTATGGTGTGGCCATGAGAGAAACTTGTGAGATTGCAATGTTTAATTATGGTGTGGTCATAAGAGAAACTTGTGAGATTATAATGTTGGATTATGGTGTGGTCATGAGAGAAACTTGTGAGATTATAATATTTGATTATGGTGTGGTTATGAGAGAAACTTGTGAGATTGTAATGTTTGATTATGGTGTGGTTATGAGAGAAACTTGTGAGATTGTAATGTTTGATTATGGTGTGGTTATGAGAGAAACTTGTGAGATTGTAATGTTTAATTATGGTGTGGTCATGAGAGAAACTTGTGAGATTGTAATGTTTAATTATGGTGTGGTCATGAGAGAAACTTGTGAGATTATAATGTTTGATTATGGTGTGGCCATGAGAGAAACTTGTGAGATTGTAATGTTTGATTATGGTGTGGTTATGAGAGATACTTGTGAGATTGTAATGTTTAATTATGGTGTGGCCATGGGAGAAACTTATGAGATTGTAATGTTATATTATGGTGTGGCCATGAGAGAAATTTGTGAGATTGTAATGTTTTATTATGGTGTGGTTATGAGAGAAACTTGTGAGATTGTAATGCTTGATTATGGTGTGGTTATGAGAGAAACTTGTGAGATTGTAATGTTTTATTATGGTGTGGCCATGAGAGAAACTTGTGAGATTGTAATGTTTGATTATGGTGTGGCCATGAGAGAAACTTGTGAGATTGTAATGTTTGATTATGGTGTGGCCATGAGAGAAACTTGTGAGATTATAATGTTTGATTATGGTGTGGTCATGAGAGAAACTTATGAGATTGTAATGTTTGATTATGGTGTGGCCATGAGAGAATCTTGTGAGATTGTAATGTTTGATTATGGTGTGATCATCAAAGAAACTTGTGAGATTGTAATGTTTGATTATGGTGTGGTCATGAGAGAAACTTGTGAGATTGTAATGTTTGATTATGGTGTGGCCATGACAGAAACTTGTGAGATTGTAATGTTTGATTATGGTGTGGTTATGAGAGAAACTTGTGAGATTGTAATGCTTGACTATGGTGTGGTCATGAGAGAAACTTGTGAGATTGTAATGTTTGATTATGGTGGCCATGAGAGAAACTTGTGAGATTATAATGTTTAATTATGGTGTGGCCATGAGAGAAACTTGTGAGATTTTAATGTTTGATTATGGTGTGGTCATGAGAGAAACTTGTGAGATTGTAATGTTTGATTATGGTGTGGCCATGAGAGAAACTTGTGAGATTGTAATGTTTGATTATGGTGTGGTCATGAGAGAAACTTGTGAGATTGTAATGTTTGACTATGGTGTGGTCATGAGAGAAACTTGTGAGATTGTAATGTTTGATTATGGTGTGGCCATTAGAGTAACTTGTGAGATTGTAATATTTGATTATGGTGTGGTCATGAGAGAAACTTGTGAGATTGCAATGTTTGATTATGATGTGGTCATGAGAGAAACTTGTGAGGTTGTAATGTTTGATTATGGTGTGGCCATGAGAGAAACTTGTGAGGTTGTAATGTTTGATTATGGTGTGATGATGAGAGAAACTTGTGAGATTGTAATGTTTGATTATGGTGTGGTTATGAGAGAAACTTGTGAGATTGTAATGTTTGATTATGGTGTGGTTATGAGAGAAACTTGTGAGATTGTAATGTTTTATTATGGTGTGGCCATGAGAGAAACTTGTGAGATTGTAATGTTTGATTATGGTGTGGCCATGAGAGAAACTTGTGAGATTGTAATGTTTGATTATGGTGTGGTCATGAGAGAAACTTGTGAGATTGTAATGTTTGATTATGGTGTGGTCATGAGCGAAACTTGTGAGATTGTAATGTTTGATTATGGTGTGGCCATGAGACTAACTTGTGAGATTATAATGTTTGATTATGGTGTGGTCATGAGAGAAACTTGTGAGATTGTAATGTTTGATTATGGTGTGGCCATGAGAGAATCTTGTGAGATTGTAATGTTTGATTATGGTGTGATCATGAAAGAAACTTGTGAGATTGTAATGTTTGATTATGGTGTGGTCATGAGAGAAACTTGTGAGATTGTAATGTTTGATTATGGTGTGGCCATGACAGAAACTTGTGAGATTGTAATGTTTGATTATGGTGTGGTTATGAGAGAAACTTGTGAGATTGTAATGCTTGACTATGGTGTGGTCATGAGAGAAACTTGTGAGATTGTAATGTTTGATTATGGTGGCCATGAGAGAAACTTGTGAGATTATAATGTTTGATTATGGTGTGGCCATGAGAGAAACTTGTGAGATTGTAATGTTTGATTATGGTGTGGTCATGAGAGAAACTTGTGAGATTGTAATGTTTAATTATGGTGTGGCCATGAGAGAAACTTGTGAGATTATAATGTTTGATTATGGTGTGGTCATGAGAGAAACTTGTGAGATTGTAATGTTTGATTATGGTGTGGCCATGAGAGAAACTTGTGAGATTGTAATGTTTGATTATGGTGTGGTCATGAGAGAAACTTGTGAGATTGTAATGTTTGACTATGGTGTGGTCATGAGAGAAACTTGTGAGATTGTAATGTTTGATTATGGTGTGGCCATGAGAGAGACTTGTGAGATTGTAATGTTTGATTATGGTGTGGTCATGAGAGAAACTTGTGAGATTGCAATGTTTGATTATGATGTGGTCATGAGAGAAACATGTATGATTGTAATGTTTGATTATAGTGTGGCCATGAGACAAACTTGTGAGATTATAATGTTTGATTATGGTGTGGCCATGAGAGAAACTTGTGAGATTGTAATGTTTGATTATAGTGTGGCCATGAGAGAAACTTGTGAGATTGTAATGCTTGATTATGTTGTAGTCATGAGAGAAACGTGTGAGAATGCAATGCTTGATTATGGTGTGGTTTTGAGAGAAACGTGTGAGATTATAATGTTTGATCATGGTGTCGTCACGAGAGAAACTTGTGAGATTGTAATGCTTGATTAAGGTGTTGTCATGAGAGAAACTTGTGAGATTGTAATGTTTGATTATGGTGTGGTCATGAGAGAAACTTGTGAGATTATAATGTTTGATTATGTTGTGGCCATGAGAGAAACTTGTGAGATTGTAATGTTTGATTATGGTGTGGCCATGAGAGAAACTTGTGAGATTGTAATGTTTGATTATGGTGTGGCCATGAGAGAAACTTGTGAGATTGTAATGTTTGATTATGGTGTGGTCATGAGAGAAACTTGTGAGATTGTAATGTTTGATTATGGTGTGGTCATGTGAGAAACTTGTGAGATTATAATTTTTGATTATGATGTGGTCATGACAGAAACTTGTTTGATTGTAAGTTTGATTATGGTGTGGCCATGAGAGAAACTTGTCAGGTTGTAATGTTTGATTATGTTGTGATCATGAGAGAAACTTTTGAGATTGTAATGTTTGATTATGGTGTGGTTATGAGAGAAACTTGTGAGATTGTTATGTTTGATTATGGTGTCCATGAGAGAAACTTGTGAGATTGTAATGTTTTATTATGGTATGGCCATGAGAGAAACTTGTGAGATTGTAATGTTTGATAATGGTATGGTCATGAGAGAAACTTGTGAGATTGTAATGTTTGATTATGGTGTGGTCATGAGAGAAACTTGTGAGATTGTAATGCTTGATTATGGTGTGGTTATGAGAGAAACTTGTGAGATTGTAATGTTTGATTATGGTGTGGCCATGAGAGAAACTTGTGAGATTATAATGTTTGATTATGGTGTGGTCATGAGAGAAACTTGTGAGATTGTAATGTTTGATTATGGTGTGGTCATGAGAGAAACTTGTGAGATTGTAATGTTTGATTATGGTGTGGCCATGAGAGAAACTTGTGAGATTATAATGTTTGATTATGGTGTGGTCATGAGAGAAACTTGTGAGATTGTAATGTTTGATTATGGTGTGGCCATGAGAGAAACTTGTGAGATTGTAATGTTTGATTATGGTGTGATCATGAAAGAAACTTGTCAGATTGTAATGTTTCATTATGGTGTGGTCATGAGAGAAACTTGTGAGATTGTAATGTTTGATTATGGTGTGGTCATGAGAAAAACTTGTGAGATTATAATGCTTGATTATGGTGTGGTTATGAGAGAAACTTGTGAGATTGTAATGCTTGATTATGGTGTGGCCATGAGAGAAACTTGTGAGATTGTAATGTTTGATTATGGTGTGGTTATGAGAGAAACTTGTGAGATTGTAATGTTTGATTATGGTGTGGTCATGAGAGAAACTTGTGAGATTGTAATGTTTGATTATGGTGTGGCCATGAGAGAAACTTGTGAGATTGTAATGTTTGATTATGGTGTGGTCATGAGAGAAACTTGTGAGATTGTAATGTTTGATTATGGTGTGGTCATTAGAGAAACTTGTGAGATTGTAATGTTTGATTATGGTGTGGTTATGAGAGAAACTTGTGAGTTTGTAATGTTTTATTATGGTGTGGTCATGAGAGAAACTTGTGAGGTTATAATGTTTGATTATGGTGTGGTTATGAGAGAAACTTGTGAGATTGTTATGTTTGATTATGGTGTCCATGAGAGAAACTTGTGAGATTGTAATGTTTTATTATGGTATGGCCATGAGAGAAACTTGTTTGATTGTTAGTTTGATTATGGTGTGGCCATGAGAGAAACTTGTCAGGTTGTAATGTTTGATTATGTTGTGATCATGAGAGAAACTTTTGAGATTGTAATGTTTGATTATGGTGTGGTTATGAGAGAAACTTGTGAGATTGTTATGTTTGATTATGGTGTCCATGAGAGAAACTTGTGAGATTGTAATGTTTTATTATGGTATGGCCATGAGAGAAACTTGTGAGATTGTAATGTTTGATAATGGTATGGTCATGAGAGAAACTTGTGAGATTGTAATGTTTGATTATGGTGTGGTCATGAGAGAAACTTGTGAGATTGTAATGCTTGATTATGGTGTGGTTATGAGAGAAACTTGTGAGATTGTAATGTTTGATTATGGTGTGGCCATGAGAGAAACTTGTGAGATTATAATGTTTGATTATGGTGTGGTCATGAGAGAAACTTGTGAGATTGTAATGTTTGATTATGGTGTGGTCATGAGAGAAACTTGTGAGATTGTAATGTTTGATTATGGTGTGGCCATGAGAGAAACTTGTGAGATTATAATGTTTGATTATGGTGTGGTCATGAGAGAAACTTGTGAGATTGTAATGTTTGATTATGGTGTGGCCATGAGAGAAACTTGTGAGATTGTAATGTTTGATTATGGTGTGATCATGAAAGAAACTTGTCAGATTGTAATGTTTCATTATGGTGTGGTCATGAGAGAAACTTGTGAGATTGCAATGTTTGATTATGGTGTGGCCATGACAGAAACTTGTGAGATTGTAATGTTTGATAATGGTGTGGTCATGAGAGAAACTTGTGAGATTGTAATGTTTGATTATGGTGTGGTCATGAGAAAAACTTGTGAGATTATAATGCTTGATTATGGTGTGGTTATGAGAGAAACTTGTGAGATTGTAATGCTTGATTATGGTGTGGCCATGAGAGAAACTTGTGAGATTATAATGTTTGATTATTGTGTGGTCATGAGAGAAACTTGTGAGATTGTAATGTTTGATTATGGTGTGGTCATTAGAGAAACTTGTGAGATTGTAATGTTTGATTATGGTGTGGTTATGAGAGAAACTTGTGAGATTGTAATGTTTGATTATGGTGTGGTCATGAGAGAAACTTGTGAGATTGTAATGTTTGATTATGGTGTGGCCATGAGAGAAACTTGTGAGATTGTAATGTTTGATTATGGTGTGGTCATGAGAGAAACTTGTGAGATTGTAATGTTTGATTATGGTGTGGTCGTTAGAGAAACTTGTGAGATTGTAATGTTTGATTATGGTGTGGTTATGAGAGAAACTTGTGAGTTTGTAATGTTTTATTATGGTGTGGTCATGAGAGAAACTTGTGAGGTTATAATGTTTGATTATGGTGTGGTCATGAGAGAAACTTGTGAGATTGTAATGTTTAATTATGGTGTGGCCATGAGAGAAACTTGTGAGATTGTAATGTTTGATTATGGTGTGGCCATGAGAGAAACTTGTGAGATTGTAATGTTTGATTATGGTGTGATCATGAAAGAAACTTGTCAGATTGTAATGTTTCATTATGGTGTGGTCATGAGAGAAACTTGTGAGATTGCAATGTTTGATTATGGTGTGGCCATGACAGAAACTTGTGAGATTGTAATGTTTGATAATGGTGTGGTCATGAGAGAAACTTGTGAGATTGTAATGTTTGATTATGGTGTGGTCATGAGAAAAACTTGTGAGATTATAATGCTTGATTATGGTGTGGTTATGAGAGAAACTTGTGAGATTGTAATGCTTGATTATGGTGTGGCCATGAGAGAAACTTGTGAGATTGTAATGTTTGATTATGGTGTGGTTATGAGAGAAACTTGTGAGATTGTAATGTTTGATTATGGTGTGGTCATGAGAGAAACTTGTGAGATTGTAATGTTTGATTATGGTGTGGCCATGAGAGAAACTTGTGAGATTGTAATGTTTGATTATGGTGTGGTCATGAGAGAAACTTGTGAGATTGTAATGTTTGATTATGGTGTGGTCATTAGAGAAACTTGTGAGATTGTAATGTTTGATTATGGTGTGGTTATGAGAGAAACTTGTGAGTTTGTAATGTTTTATTATGGTGTGGTCATGAGAGAAACTTGTGAGGTTATAATGTTTGATTATGGTGTGGTTATGAGAGAAACTTGTGAGATTGTTATGTTTGATTATGGTGTCCATGAGAGAAACTTGTGAGATTGTAATGTTTTATTATGGTATGGCCATGAGAGAAACTTGTTTGATTGTTAGTTTGATTATGGTGTGGCCATGAGAGAAACTTGTCAGGTTGTAATGTTTGATTATGTTGTGATCATGAGAGAAACTTTTGAGATTGTAATGTTTGATTATGGTGTGGTTATGAGAGAAACGTGTGAGATTGTTATGTTTGATTATGGTGTCCATGAGAGAAACTTGTGAGATTGTAATGTTTTATTATGGTATGGCCATGAGAGAAACTTGTGAGATTGTAATGTTTGATAATGGTATGGTCATGAGAGAAACTTGTGAGATTGTAATGTTTGATTATGGTGTGGTCATGAGAGAAACTTGTGAGATTGTAATGCTTGATTATGGTGTGGTTATGAGAGAAACTTGTGAGATTGTAATGTTTGATTATGGTGTGGCCATGAGAGAAACTTGTGAGATTATAATGTTTGATTATGGTGTGGTCATGAGAGAAACTTGTGAGATTGTAATGTTTGATTATGGTGTGGTCATGAGAGAAACTTGTGAGATTGTAATGTTTGATTATGGTGTGGCCATGAGAGAAACTTGTGAGATTATAATGTTTGATTATGGTGTGGTCATGAGAGAAACTTGTGAGATTGTAATGTTTGATTATGGTGTGGCCATGAGAGAAACTTGTGAGATTGTAATGTTTGATTATGGTGTGATCATGAAAGAAACTTGTCAGATTGTAATGTTTCATTATGGTGTGGTCATGAGAGAAACTTGTGAGATTGCAATGTTTGATTATGGTGTGGCCATGACAGAAACTTGTGAGATTGTAATGTTTGATAATGGTGTGGTCATGAGAGAAACTTGTGAGATTGTAATGTTTGATTATGGTGTGGTCATGAGAAAAACTTGTGAGATTATAATGCTTGATTATGGTGTGGTTATGAGAGAAACTTGTGAGATTGTAATGCTTGATTATGGTGTGGCCATGAGAGAAACTTGTGAGATTATAATGTTTGATTATTGTGTGGTCATGAGAGAAACTTGTGAGATTGTAATGTTTGATTATGGTGTGGTCATTAGAGAAACTTGTGAGATTGTAATGTTTGATTATGGTGTGGTTATGAGAGAAACTTGTGAGATTGTAATGTTTGATTATGGTGTGGTCATGAGAGAAACTTGTGAGATTGTAATGTTTGATTATGGTGTGGCCATGAGAGAAACTTGTGAGATTGTAATGTTTGATTATGGTGTGGTCATGAGAGAAACTTGTGAGATTGTAATGTTTGATTATGGTGTGGTCATTAGAGAAACTTGTGAGATTGTAATGTTTGATTATGGTGTGGTTATGAGAGAAACTTGTGAGTTTGTAATGTTTTATTATGGTGTGGTCATGAGAGAAACTTGTGAGGTTATAATGTTTGATTATGGTGTGGTCATGAGAGAAACTTGTGAGATTGTAATGTTTAATTATGGTGTGGCCATGAGAGAAACTTGTGAGATTGTAATATTTGATTATGGTGTGGTTATGAGAGAAACTTGTGAGATTGTAATGTTTAATTATGGTGTGGCCATGAGAGAAACTTGTGAGATTGTAATGTTTGATTATGGTGTGGTCATGAGAGAAACTTGTGAGATTGTAATGTTTGATTATGGTGTGGCCATGAGAAAAACTTGTGAGATTGTAAGTTTGATTATGGTGTGGCCATGAGAGAAACTTGTGAGGTTGTAATGTTTGATTATGGTGTGATCATGAGAGAAACTTGTGAGATTGTAATGTTTGATTATGGTGTGGTTATGAGAGAAACTTGTGAGATTGTAATGTTTGATTATGGTGTGGTTATGAGAGAAACTTGTGAGATTGTAATGTTTGATTATGGTGTGATCATGAAAGAAACTTGTCAGATTGTAATGTTTCATTATGGTGTGGTCATGAGAGAAACTTGTGAGATTGTAATGTTTGATTATGGTGTGGCCATGACAGAAACTTGTGAGATTGTAATGTTTGATTATGGTGTGGTCATGAGAGAAATTTGTGAGATTGTAATGTTAGATTATGGTGTGGTCATGAGAGAAATTTGTGAGATTGTAATGTTTGATAATGGTGTGGTCATGAGAGAAACTTGTGAGATTGTAATGTTTGATTATGGTGTGGTCATGAGAAAAACTTGTGAGATTGTAATGCTTGATTATGGTGTGGTTATGAGAGAAACTTGTGAGATTGTAATGCTTGATTATGATGTGGCCATGAGAGAAACTTGTGAGATTATAATGTTTGATTATGGTGTGGTCATGAGAGAAACTTGTGGAATTGTAATGTTTGATTATGGTGTGGTCATTAGAGAAACTTGTGAGATTGTAATGTTTGATTATGGTGTGGTTATGAGAGAAACTTGTGAGATTGTAATGTTTGATTATGGTGTGGTCATGAGAGAAACTTGTGAGATTGTAATGTTTGATTATGGTGTGGCCATGAGAGAAACTTGTGAGATTGTAATGTTTGATTATGGTGTGGTCATGAGAGAAACTTGTGAGATTGTAATGTTTGATTATGGTGTGGTCATTAGAGAAACTTGTGAGATTGTAATGTTTGATTATGGTGTGGTTATGAGAGAAACTTGTGAGTTTGTAATGTTTTATTATGGTGTGGTCATGAGAGAAACTTGTGAGGTTATAATGTTTGATTATGGTGTGGTTATGAGAGAAACTTGTGAGATTGTAATGTTTAATTATGGTGTGGCCATGAGAGAAACTTGTGAGATTGTAATGTTTGATTATGGTGTGGTCATGAGAGAAACTTGTGAGATTGTAATGTTTAATTATGGTGTGGCCATGAGAGAAACTTGTGAGATTGTAATGTTTGATTATGGTGTGGTCATGAGAGAAACTTGTGAGATTGTAAGTTTGATTATGGTGTGGCCATGAGAGAAACTTGTGAGGTTGTAATGTTTGATTATGGTGTGATCATGAGAGAAACTTGTGAGATTGTAATGTTTGATTATGGTGTGGTTATGAGAGAAACTTGTGAGATTGTAATGTTTGATTATGGTGTGGTTATGAGAGAAACTTGTGAGATTGTAATGTTTTATTATGGTGTGGCCATGAGAGAAACTTGTGAGATTGTAATGTTTGATTATGGTGTGGCCATGAGAGAAACTTGTGAGATTGTAATGTTTGATTATGGTGTGGTCATGAGAGAAACTTGTGAGATTGTAATGTTTGATTATGGTGTGGTCATGAGAGAAACTTGTGAGATTGTAATGTTTGATTATGGTGTGGCCATGAGAGAAACTTGTGAGATTATAATGTTTGATTATGGTGTGGTCATGAGAGAAACTTGTGAGATTGTAATGTTTGATTATGGTGTGGCCATGAGAGAAACTTGTGAGATTGTAATGTTTGATTATGGTGTGATCATGAAAGAAACTTGTGAGATTGTAATGTTTTATTATGGTGTGGTCATGAGAGAAACTTGTGAGATTGTAATGTTTGATTATGGTGTGGCCATGACAGAAACTTGTGAGATTGTAATGTTTGATTATGGTGTGGTCATGAGAGAAACTTGTGAGATTGTAATGCTTGACTATGGTGTGGTCATGAGAGAAACTTGTGAGATTGTAATGTTTGATTATGGTGTGGCCATTAGAGAAACTTGTGAGATTGTAATGTTTGATTATGGTGTGGTCATGAGAGAAACTTGTGAGATTGCAATGTTTGATTATGATGTGGTCATGAGAGAAACTTGTATGATTGTAATGTTTGATTACAGTGTGGCCATTAGACAAACTTGTGAGATTATAATGTTTGATTATGGTGTGGCCATGAGAGAAACTTGTGAGATTGTAATGTTTGATTATGGTGTGGTTATGAGAGAAACTTGTGAGATTGTAATGTTTTATTATGGTGTGGCCGTGAGAGAAACTTGTGAGATTGTAATGTTTGATTATGGTGTGGCCATGAGAGAAACTTGTGAGATTGTAATGTTTGATTATGGTGTGGTCATGAGAGAAACTTGTGAGATTGTAATGTTTGATTATGGTGTGGCCATGAGAAAAACTTGTGAGATTGTAAGTTTGATTATGGTGTGGCCATGAGAGAAACTTGTGAGGTTGTAATGTTTGATTATGGTGTGATCATGAGAGAAACTTGTGAGATTGTAATGTTTGATTATGGTGTGGTTATGAGAGAAACTTGTGAGATTGTAATGTTTGATTATGGTGTGGTTATGAGAGAAACTTGTGAGATTGTAATGTTTTATTATGGTGTGGCCATGAGAGAAACTTGTGAGATTGTAATGTTTGATTATGGTGTGGCCATGAGAGAAACTTGTGAGATTGTAATGTTTGATTATGGTGTGGTCATGAGAGAAACTTGTGAGATTGTAATGTTTGATTATGGTGTGGTCATGAGAGAAACTTGTGAGATTGTAATGTTTGATTATGGTGTGGCCATGAGAGAAACTTGTGAGATTATAATGTTTGATTATGGTGTGGTCATGAGAGAAACTTGTGAGATTGTAATGTTTGATTATGGTGTGGCCATGAGAGAAACTTGTGAGATTGTAATGTTTGATTATGGTGTTATCATGAAAGAAACTTGTGAGATTGTAATGTTTGATTATGGTGTGGTCATGAGAGAAACTTGTGAGATTGTAATGTTTGATTATGGTGTGGCCATGACAGAAACTTGTGAGATTGTAATGTTTGATTATGGTGTGGTCATGAGAGAAACTTGTGAGATTGTAATGCTTGACTATGGTGTGGTCATGAGAGAAACTTGTGAGATTGTAATGTTTGATTATGGTGTGGCCATTAGAGAAACTTGTGAGATTGTAATGTTTGATTATGGTGTGGTCATGAGAGAAACTTGTGAGATTGCAATGTTTGATTATGATGTGGTCATGAGAGAAACTTGTATGATTGTAATGTTTGATTACAGTGTGGCCATTAGACAAACTTGTGAGATTATAATGTTTGATTATGGTGTGGCCATGAGAGAAACTTGTGAGATTGTAATGTTTGATTATGGTGTGGTTATGAGAGAAACTTGTGAGATTGTAATGTTTTATTATGGTGTGGCCGTGAGAGAAACTTGTGAGATTGTAATGTTTGATTATGGTGTGGCCATGAGAGAAACTTGTGAGATTGTAATGTTTGATTATGGTGTGGTCATGAGAGAAACTTGTGAGATTGTAATGTTTGATTATGGTGTGGCCATGAGAAAAACTTGTGAGATTGTAAGTTTGATTATGGTGTGGCCATGAGAGAAACTTGTGAGGTTGTAATGTTTGATTATGGTGTGATCATGAGAGAAACTTGTGAGATTGTAATGTTTGATTATGGTGTGGTTATGAGAGAAACTTCTGAGATTGTAATGTTTGATTATGGTGTGGTTATGAGAGAAACTTGTGAGATTGTAATGTTTTATAATGGTGTGGCCATGAGAGAAATTTGTGAGATTGTAATGTTTGATTATGGTGTGGCCATGAGAAAAACTTGTGAGATTGTAATTTTTGATTATGGTGTGGTCATGAGAGAAACTTGTGAGATTGTAATGTTTGATTATGGTGTGGTCATGAGAGAAACTTGTGAGATTGTAATGTTTGATTATGGTGTGGCCATGAGAGAAACTTGTGAGATTATAATGTTTGATTATGGTGTGGTCATGAGAGAAACTTGTGAGATTGTAATGTTTGATTATGGTGTGGCCATGAGAGAAACTTGTGAGATTGTAATGTTTGATTATGGTGTGATCATGAAAGAAACTTGTGAGATTGTAATGTTTGATTATGGTGTGGTCATGAGAGAAACTTGTGAGATTGTAATGTTTGATTATGGTAATGGTCATGACAGAAACTTGTGAGATTGTAATGTTTGATTATGGTGTGGTCATGAGAGAAACTTGTGAGATTGTAATGCTTGACTATGGTGTGGTCATGAGAGAAACTTGTGAGATTGTAATGTTTGATTATGGTGTGGCCATGAGAGAAACTTGTGAGATTGTAATGTTTGATTATGGTGTGGTCATGAGAGAAACTTGTGAGATTGTAATGTTTGACTATGGTGTGGCCATGAGAGAAACTTGTGAGATTGTAATGTTTGATTATGGTGTGGCCATTAGAGAAACTTGTGAGATTGTAATGTTTGATTATGGTGTGGTCATGAGAGAAACTTGTGAGATTGCAATGTTTGATTATGATGTGGTCATGAGAGAAACTTGTATGATTGTAATGTTTGATTATAGTGTGGCCATGAGACAAACTTGTGAGATTGTAATGTTTGATTATGGTGTGGCCATGAGAGAAACTTGTGAGATTGTAATGTTTGATTATGGTGTGGCCATGAGAGAAACTTGTGAGATTGTAATGCTTGATTATGGTGTAGTCATGAGAGAAACTTGTGAGAATGCAATGCTTGATTATGGTGTGGTTATGAGAGAAACGTGTGATATTATAATGTTTGATCATGGTGTCGTCACGAGAGAAACTTGTGAGATTGTAATGCTTGATTATGGTGTTGTCATGAGAGAAACTTGTGAGATTGTAATGTTTGATTATGGTGTGGTCATGAGAGAAACTTGTGAGATTATAATGTTTGATTATGTTGTGGCCATGAGAGAAACTTGTGAGATTGTAATGTTTGATTATGGTGTGGCCATGAGAGAAACTTGTGAGATTGTAATGTTTGATTATGATGTGGTTATGAGAGAAACTTGTGAGATTGTAATGTTTGATTATGGTGTGGTCATGAGAGAAACTTGTGAGATTGTAATGTTTGATTATGGTGTGGCCATGAGAGAAACTTGTGAGATTGCAATGTTTGATTATGGTGTGGTCATGTGAGAAACTTGTGAGATTATAATTTTTGATTATGATGTGGTCATGAGAGAAACTTGTTTGATTGTAAGTTTGATTATGGTGTGGCCATGAGAGAAACTTGTGAGGTTGTAATGCTTGATTATGGTGTGATCATGAGAGAAACTTGTGAGATTGTAATGTTTGATTATGGTGTGGTTATGAGAGAAACTTGTGAGATTGTAATGTTTGATTATGGTGTGGCCATGAGAGAAACTTGTGAGATTGTAATGTTTTATTATGGTGTGGCCATGAGAGAAACTTGTGAGATTGTAATGTTTGATAATGGTATGGTCATGAGAGAAACTTGTGAGATTGTAATGTTTGATTATGGTGTGGTCATGAGAGAAACTTGTGAGATTGTAATGCTTGATTATGGTGTGGTTATGAGAGAAACTTGTGAGATTGTAATGTTTGATTATGGTGTGGCCATGAGAGAAACTTGTGAGATTATAATGTTTGATTATGGTGTGGTCATGAGAGAAACTTGTGAGATTGTAATGTTTGATTATGGTGTGGTCATGAGAGAAACTTGTGAGATTGTAATGTTTGATTATGGTGTGGCCATGAGAGAAACTTGTGAGATTATAATGTTTGATTATGGTGTGGTCATGAGAGAAACTTGTGAGATTGTAATGTTTGATTATGGTGTGGCCATGAGAGAAACTTGTGAGATTGTAATGTTTGATTATGGTGTGATCATGAAAGAACTTGTGAGATTGTAATGTTTCATTATGGTGTGGTCATGAGAGAAACTTGTGAGATTGTAATGTTTGATTATGGTGTGGCCATGACAGAAACTTGTGAGATTGTAATGTTTGATTATGGTGTGGTCATGAGAGAAATTTGTGAGATTGTAATGTTTGATTATGGTGTGGTCATGAGAGAAATTTGTGAGATTGTAATGTTTGATAATGGTGTGGTCATGAGAGAAACTTGTGAGATTGTAATGCTTGATTATGGTGTGGCCATGAGAGAAACTTGTGAGATTGTAATATTTGATTATGGTGTGGTCATGAGAGAAACTTGTGAGATTGTAATGCTTGAATATGGTGTGGCCATGAGAGAAACTTGTGAGATTATAATGTTTGATTATGGTGTGGTCATGAGAGAAACTTGCGAGATTGTAATGTTTGATTATGGTGTGGCCATGAGAGAAACTTGTGAGATTGTAATGTTTGATTATGGTGTGATCATGAAAGAAACTTGTGAGATTGTAATGTTTGATTATGGTGTGGTCATGAGAGAAACTTGTGAGATTGTAATGTTTGATTATGGTGTGGCCATGACAGAAACTTGTGAGATTGTAATGTTTGATTATGGTGTGGTCATCAGAGAAACTTGTGAGATTGTAATGTTTGATTATGGTGTGGCCATGAGAGAAATTTGTGAGATTGTAATGTTTGATAATGGTGTGGTCATGAGAGAAACTTGTGAGATTGTAATGCTTGATTATGGTGTGGCCATGAGAGAAACTTGTGAGATTGTAATGTTTGATTATGGTGTGGTCATGAGAGAAACTTGTGAGATTGTAATGCTTGATTATGATGTGGTCATGAGAGAAACTTGTGAGATTGTAATGTTTGATTATGGTGGCCATGAGAGAAACTTGTGAGATTGTAATGTTTCATTATGGTGTGGCCATGAGAGAAACTTGTGAGATTATAATGTTTGATTATGGTGTGGTCATGAGAGAAACTTGTGAGATTTTAATGTTTGATTATGGTGTGGCCATGAGAGAAACTTGTGAGATTGTAATGTTTGAGTATGGTGTTGTCATGAGAGAAACTTGTGAGATTGTATTGTTTGATTATAGTGTAGCCATGAGACAAACTTGTGAGATTACAATGTTTGATTATGGTGTGGCCATGAGAGAAGCTTGTGAGATTGTAATGTTTGATTATGGTGTGGCCATGAGAGAAACTTGTGAGATTGTAATGCTTGATTATGGTGTGGTCATGAGAGAAACTTGTGAAAATGCAATGCTTGATGATGGTGTGGTTATGAGAGAAACGTGTGAGATTGTAATGTTTGATCATGGTGTGGTCACGAGAGAAACTTGTGAGATTGTAATGCTTGATTATGGTGTTGTCATGAGAGAAACTTGTGAGATTGTAATGTTTGATTATGGTGTGGCCATGAGAGAAACTTGTGAGATTGTAATGTTTGATTATGGTGTGGTCATGAGAGAAAATTGTGAGATTGCAATGTTTGATTATGATGTGGTCATGAGAGAAACTTGTATGATTGTAATGTTTGATTATAGTGTGGCCATGAGACAAACTTGTGAGATTACAATGTTTGATTATGGTGTGGCCATGAGAGAAACTTGTGAGATTGTAATGTTTGATTATGGTGTGGCCATGAGAGAAACTTGTGAGATTGTAATGTTTGATTATGGTGTGGCCATCAGAGAAACTTGTGAGATTGTAATGTTTGATTATGGTGTGATCATGAAAGAAACTTGTGAGATTGTAATGTTTGATAATGGTGTGGTCATGAGAGAAACTTGTGAGATTGTAATGTTTGATTATGGTGTGGTCATGAGAGAAATTTGTGAGATTGTAATGTTTGATTATGGTGTGGTCATGAGAGAAACTTGTGAGATTGTAATGTTTGATTATGGTGTGGTCATGAGAGAAATTTGTGAGATTGTAATGTTTGATAATGGTGTGGTCATGAGAGAAACTTGTGAGATTGTAATGCTTGATTATGGTGTGGCCATGAGAGAAACTTGTGAGATTGTAATGTTTGATTATGGTGTGGTCATGAGAGAAACTTGTGAGATTGTAATGCTTGATTATGGTGTGGTCATGAGAGAAACTTGTGAGATTGTAATGTTTGATTATGGTGGTCATGAGAGAAACTTGTGAGATTATAATGTTTGATTATGGTGTGGCCATGAGAGAAACTTGTGAGATTGTAATGTTTGATGATGGTGTGGTCATGAGAGAAACTTGTGAGATTGTAATGTTTGATTATGGTGTGGCCATGAGAGAAAGTTGTGAGATTATAATGTTTGAATATGGTGTGGTCATGAGAGAAACTTGTGAGATTGTAATGTTTGATTATGGTGTGGCCATGAGAGAAACTTGTGAGATTGTAATGTTTCATTATGGTGTGGTCATGAGAGAAACTTGTAAGATTGTAATGTTTGATTATGGTGGTCATGAGAGAAACTTGTGAGATTGTAATGTTTGATTATGGTGTGGCCATGAGAGAAACTTGTGAGATTGTAATGTTTGATGATGGTGTGGTCATGAGAGAAACTTGTGAGATTGTAATGTTTGATTATGGTGTGGCCATGAGAGAAACTTGTGAGATTATAATGTTTGAATATGGTGTGGTCATGAGAGAAACTTGTGAGATTGTAATGTTTGATTATGGTGTGGCCATGAGAGAAACTTGTGAGATTGTAATGTTTGATTATGGTGTGGCCATTAGAGAAACTTGTGAGATTGTAATGTTTGATTATGGTGTGGTCATGAGAGAAACTTGTATGATTGTAATGTTTGGTTATAGTGTGGCCATGAGACAAACTTGTGAGATTACAATGTTTGATTATGGTGTGGCCATGAGAGAAACTTGTGAGATTGTAATGTTTGATTATGGTGTGGCCATTAGAGAAACTTGTGAGATTGTAATGTTTGATTATGATGTGGTCATGAGAGAAACTTGTATGATTGTAATGTTTGATTATAGTGTGGCCATGAGACAAACTTGTGAGATTACAATGTTTGATTATGGTGTGGCCATGAGAGAAACTTGTGAGATTGTAATGTTTGATTATGGTGTGGCCATGAGAGAAACTTGTGAGATTGTAATGTTTGATTATGGTGTGGCCATCAGAGAAACTTGTGAGATTGTAATGTTTGATTATGGTGTGATCATGAAAGAAACTTGTGAGATTGTAATGTTTGATTATGGTGTGGTCATGAGAGAAACTTGTGAGATTGTAATGTTTGATTATGGTGTGGCCATGAGAGAAATTTGTGAGATTGCAATGTTTGATTATGGTGTGGTCATGAGAGAAATTTGTGAGATTGTAATGTTTGATTATGGTGTGGTCATGAGAGAAACTTGTGAGATTGTAATGTTTGATTATGGTGTGGTCATGAGAGAAATTTGTGAGATTGTAATGTTTGATAATGGTGTGGTCATGAGAGAAACTTGTGAGATTGTAATGCTTGATTATGGTGTGGCCATGAGAGAAACTTGTGAGATTGTAATGTTTGCTTATGGTGTGGTCATGAGAGAAACTTGTGAGATTGTAATGCTTGATTATGGTGTGGTCATGAGAGAAACTTGTGAGATTGTAATGTTTGATTATGGTGTGGTCATGAGAGAAACTTGTGAGATTGTAATGTTTGATTATGGTGGTCATGAGAGAAACTTGTGAGATTATAATGTTTGATTATGGTGTGGCCATGAGAGAAACTTGTGAGATTGTAATGTTTGATTATGGTGTGGTCATGAGAGAAACTTGTGAGATTGTAATGTTTGATTATGGTGTGGCCATGAGAGAAACTTGTGAGATTATAATGTTTGAATATGGTGTGGTCATGAGAGAAACTTGTGAGATTATAATTTTTGATTATGATGTGGTCATGAAAGAAACTTGTGAGATTGTAATGTTTGATTATGGTGTGGCCATGAGAGAAACTTGTGAGATTGTAATGTTTGATTATGGTGTGGTCATGAGAGAAACTTGTGAGATTGCAATGTTTGATTATGATGTGGTCATGAGAGAAACTTGTATGATTGTAATGTTTGATCATAGTGTGGCCATGAGACAAACTTGTGAGATTACAATGTTTGATTATGGTGTGGCCATGAGAGAAGCTTGTGAGATTGTAATGTTTGATTATGGTGTGGCCATGAGAGAAACTTGTGAGATTGTAATGCTTGATTATGGTGTAGTCATGAGAGAAACTTGTGAGATTGTAATGCTTGATTATGGTGTGGTCATGAGAGAAACTTGTGAGATTGTAATGTTTGATTATGGTGGTCATGAGAGAAACTTGTGAGATTATAATGTTTGATTATGGTGTGGCCATGAGAGAAACTTGTGAGATTGTAATGTTTGATTATGGTGTGGCCATTAGAGAAACTTGTGAGATTGTAATGTTTGATTATGGTGTGGCCATGAGAGAAACTTGTATGATTGTAATGTTTGGTTATAGTGTGGCCATGAGACAAACTTGTGAGATTACAATGTTTGATTATGGTGTGGCCATGAGAGAAACTTGTGAGATTGTAATGTTTGATTATGGTGTGGCCATTAGAGAAACTTGTGAGATTGTAATGTTTGATTATGATGTGGTCATGAGAGAAACTTGTATGATTGTAATGTTTGATTATAGTGTGGCCATGAGACAAACTTGTGAGATTACAATGTTTGATTATGGTGTGGCCATGAGAGAAACTTTTGAGATTGTAATGTTTGATTATGGTGTGGCCATGAGAGAAACTTGTGAGATTGTAATGTTTGATTATGGTGTGGCCATCAGAGAAACTTGTGAGATTGTAATGTTTGATTATGGTGTGATCATGAAAGAAACTTGTGAGATTGCAATGTTTGATTATGGTGTGGTCATGAGAGAAACTTGTGAGATTGTAATGTTTGATTATGGTGTGGCCATGAGAGAAATTTGTGAGATTGCAATGTTTGATTATGGTGTGGTCATGAGAGAAATTTGTGAGATTGTAATGTTTGATTATGGTGTGGTCATGAGAGAAACTTGTGAGATTGTAATGTTTGATTATGGTGTGGTCATGAGAGAAATTTGTGAGATTGTAATGTTTGATAATGGTGTGGTCATGAGAGAAACTTGTGAGATTGTAATGCTTGATTATGGTGTGGCCATGAGAGAAACTTGTGAGATTGTAATGTTTGCTTATGGTGTGGTCATGAGAGAAACTTGTGAGATTGTAATGCTTGATTATGGTGTGGTCATGAGAGAAACTTGTGAGATTGTAATGTTTGATTATGGTGTGGTCATGAGAGAAACTTGTGAGATTGTAATGTTTGATTATGGTGGTCATGAGAGAAACTTGTGAGATTATAATGTTTGATTATGGTGTGGCCATGAGAGAAACTTGTGAGATTGTAATGTTTGATTATGGTGTGGTCATGAGAGAAACTTGTGAGATTGTAATGTTTGATTATGGTGTGGCCATGAGAGAAACTTGTGAGATTATAATGTTTGAATATGGTGTGGTCATGAGAGAAACTTGTGAGATTATAATTTTTGATTATGATGTGGTCATGAAAGAAACTTGTGAGATTGTAATGTTTGATTATGGTGTGGCCATGAGAGAAACTTGTGAGATTGTAATGTTTGATTATGGTGTGGTCATGAGAGAAACTTGTGAGATTGCAATGTTTGATTATGATGTGGTCATGAGAGAAACTTGTATGATTGTAATGTTTGATCATAGTGTGGCCATGAGACAAACTTGTGAGATTACAATGTTTGATTATGGTGTGGCCATGAGAGAAGCTTGTGAGATTGTAATGTTTGATTATGGTGTGGCCATGAGAGAAACTTGTGAGATTGTAATGCTTGATTATGGTGTAGTCATGAGAGAAACTTGTGAGATTGTAATGCTTGATTATGGTGTGGTCATGAGAGAAACTTGTGAGATTGTAATGTTTGATTATGGTGGTCATGAGAGAAACTTGTGAGATTATAATGTTTGATTATGGTGTGGCCATGAGAGAAACTTGTGAGATTGTAATATTTGATGATGGTGTGGTCATGAGAGAAACTTGTGAGATTGTAATGTTTGATTATGGTGTGGCCATGAGAGAAACTTGTGAGATTATAATGTTTGAATATGGTGTGGTCATGAGAGAAACTTGTGAGATTGTAATGTTTGATTATGGTGTGGCCATGAGAGAAACTTGTGAGATTGTAATGTTTCATTATGGTGTGGTCATGAGAGAAACTTGTAAGATTGTAATGTTTGACTATTGTGTGGTCATGAGAGAAACTTGTGAGATTGTAATGTTTGATTATGGTGTGGCCATTAGAGAAACTTGTGAGATTGTAATGTTTGATTATGGTGTGGTCATGAGAGAAACTTGTGAGATTGCAATGTTTGATTATGATGTGGTCATGAGAGAAACTTGTATGATTTTAATGTTTGATTATAGTGTGGCCATGAGACAAACTTGTGAGATTACAATGTTTGATTATGGTGTGGCCATGAGAGAAACTTGTGAGATTGTAATGTTTGATTATGGTGTGGCCATGAGAGAAACTTGTGAGATTGTAATGTTTGATTATGGTGTGGCCATCAGAGAAACTTGTGAGATTGTAATGTTTGATTATGGTGTGATCATGAAAGAAACTTGTGAGATTGTAATGTTTGATTATGGTGTGGTCATGAGAGAAACTTGTGAGATTGTAATGTTTGATTATGGTGTGGCCATGACAGAAATTTGTGAGATTGCAATGTTTGATTATGGTGTGGTCATGAGAGAAATTTGTGAGATTGTAATGTTTGATTATGGTGTGGTCATGAGAGAAACTTGTGAGATTGTAATGTTTGATTATGATGTGGTCATGAGAGAAATTTGTGAGATTGTAATGTTTGATAATGGTGTGGTCATGAGAGAAACTTGTGAGATTGTAATGCTTGATTATGGTGTGGCCATGAGAGAAACTTGTGAGATTGTAATGTTTGATTATGGTGTGGTCATGAGAGAAACTTGTGAGATTGTAATGCTTGATTATGGTTTGGTCATGAGAGAAACTTGTGAGATTGTAATGTTTGATTATGGTGGTCATGAGAGAAACTTGTGAGATTATAATGTTTGATTATGGTGTGGCCATGAGAGAAACTTGTGAGATTGTAATGTTTGATTATGGTGTGGTCATGAGAGAAACTTGTGAGATTGTAATGTTTGATTATGGTGTGGCCATGAGAGAAACTTGTGAGATTATAATGTTTGAATATGGTGTGGTCATGAGAGAAACTTGTGAGATTATAATTTTTGATTATGATGTGGTCATGAAAGAAACTTGTGAGATTGTAATGTTTGATTATGGTGTGGCCATGAGAGAAACTTGTGAGATTGTAATGTTTGATTATGGTGTGGTCATGAGAGAAACTTGTGAGATTGCAATGTTTGATTATGATGTGGTCATGAGAGAAACTTGTATGATTGTATTGTTTGATTATAGTGTGGCCATGAGACAAACTTGTGAGATTGTAATGTTTGATTATGGTGTGGCCATGAGAGAAGCTTGTGAGATTGTAATGTTTGATTATGGTGTGGCCATGAGAGAAACTTGTGAGATTGTAATGCTTGATTATGGTGTAGTCATGAGAGAAACTTGTGAAAATGCAATGCTTGATTATGGTGTGGTTATGAGAGAAACGTGTGAGATTGTAATGTTTGATCATGGTGTGGTCACGAGAGAAACTTGTGAGATTGCAATGCTTGATTATGGTGTTGTCATGAGAGAAACTTGTGAGATTGTAATGTTTGATTATCGTGTGGTCATGAGAGAAACTTGTGAGATTATAATGTTTGATTATGTTGTGGCCATGAGAGAAACTTGTGAGATTGTAATGTTTGATTATGGTGCGGCCATGAGAGAAACTTGTGAGATTGTAATGTTTGATTATGATGTGGTTATGAGAGAAACTTGTGAGATTGTAATGTTTGATTATGGTGTGGTCATGAGAGAAACTTGTGAGATTGTAATGTTTGATTATGGTGTGGTCATGTGAGAAACTTGTGAGATTATAATTTTTGATTATGATGTGGTCATGAGAGAAACTTGTGATATTGCAATGTTTTATTATGGTGTGGCCATGAGAGAAACTTGTGAGATTGTGATGTTTGATTATGATGTGGTCATGCGAGAAACTTGTGAGATTGTAATGTTTGATTATGGTGTGATCATGAGAGAAACTTGTGAGATAGTAATGTTTCATTATGGTGTGGTCATGAGAGAAACTTGTGAGATTGTGATGTTTGATTATGGTGTGGTCATGAGAGAAACTTGTGAGATTGTAATGTTTGATTATGGTGTGGTCATGAGAGAAACTTGTGAGATTGCAATGTTTGATTATGATGTGGTCATGAGAGAAACTTGTGAGATTGTAATGTTTGATTATGGTGTGGCCATGAGAGAAACTTGTGAGATTATAATGTTTGAATATGGTGTGGTCATGAGAGAAACTTGTGAGATTGTAATGTTTGATTATGGTGTGGCCATGAGAGAAACTTGTGAGATTGTAATGTTTCATTATGGTGTGGTCATGAGAGAAACTTGTGAGATTGTAATGTTTGACTATGGTGTGGTCATGAGAGAAACTTGTGAGATTGTAATGTTTGATTATGGTGTGGCCATTAGAGAAACTTGTGAGATTGTAATGTTTGATTATGGTGTGGTCATGAGAGAAATTTGTATGATTGTAATGTTTGATTACGGTGTGGCCATGAGAGAAACTTGTGAGATTGTAATGTTTCATTATGGTGTGGTCATGAGAGAAACTTGTGAGATTGCAATGTTTGATTATGATGTGGTCATGAGAGAAACTTGTATGATTGTAATGTTTGATTATAGTGTGGCCATGAGACAAACTTGTGAGATTACAATGTTTGATTATGGTGTGGCCATGAGAGAAACTTGTGAGATTGTAATGTTTGATTATGGTGTGGCCATGAGAGAAACTTGTGAGATTGTAATGCTTGATTATGGTGTAGTCATGAGAGAAACTTGTGAAAATGCAATGCTTGATTATGGTGTGGTTATGAGAGAAACGTGTGAGATTGTAATGTTTGATCATGGTGTGGTCACGAGAGAAACTTGTGAGATTGTAATGCTTGATTATGGTGTTGTCATGAGAGAAACTTGTGAGATTGTAATGTTTGATTATCGTGTGGTCATGAGAGAAACTTGTGAGATTATAATGTTTGATTATGTTGTGGCCATGAGAGAAACTTGTGAGATTGTAATATTTTATTATGGTGTGGCCATGAGAGAAACTTGTGAGATTGTAATATTTGATTATGATGTGGTTATGAGAGAAACTTGTGAGATTGTAATGTTTGATTATGGTGTGGTCATGAGAGAAACTTGTGAGATTGTAATGTTTGATTATGGTGTGGTCATGTGAGAAACTTGTGAGATTATAATTTTTGATTATGATGTGGTCATGAGAGAAACTTGTGAGATTGTAATGCTTGATTATGGTGTGGTCATGAGAGAAACTTGTGAGATTGTAATGTTTGATTATGGTGTGGTCATGAGAGAAACTTGTGAGATTGTAATGTTTGATTATGGTGGTCATGAGAGAAACTTGTGAGATTATAATGTTTGATTATGGTGTGGCCATGAGAGAAACTTGTGAGATTGTAATGTTTGATTATGGTGTGGTCATGAGAGAAACTTTTGAGATTGTAATGTTTGATTATGGTGTGGCCATGAGAGAAACTTGTGAGATTATAATGTTTGAATATGGTGTGGTCATGAGAGAAACTTGTGAGATTATAATTTTTGATTATGATGTGGTCATGAAAGAAACTTGTGAGATTGTAATGTTTGATTATGGTGTGGCCATGAGAGAAACTTGTGAGATTGTAATGTTTGATTATGGTGTGGTCATGAGAGAAACTTGTGAGATTGCAATGTTTCATTATGATGTGGTCATGAGAGAAACTTGTATGATTGTATTGTTTGATTATAGTGTGGCCATGAGACAAACTTGTGAGATTGTAATGTTTGATTATGGTGTGGCCATGAGAGAAGCTTGTGAGATTGTAATGTTTGATTATGGTGTGGCCATGAGAGAAACTTGTGAGATTGTAATGCTTGATTATGGTGTAGTCATGAGAGAAACTTGTGAAAATGCAATGCTTGATTATGGTGTGGTTATGAGAGAAACGTGTGAGATTGTAATGTTTGATCATGGTGTGGTCACGAGAGAAACTTGTGAGATTGCAATGCTTGATTATGGTGTTGTCATGAGAGAAACTTGTGAGATTGTAATGTTTGATTATCGTGTGGTCATGAGAGAAACTTGTGAGATTATAATGTTTGATTATGTTGTGGCCATGAGAGAAACTTGTGAGATTGTAATGTTTGATTATGGTGTGGCCATGAGAGAAACTTGTGAGATTGCAATGTTTGATTATGATGTGGTTATGAGAGAAACTTGTGAGATTGTAATGTTTGATTATGGTGTGGTCATGAGAGAAACTTGTGAGATTGTAATGTTTGATTATGGTGTGGTCATGAGAGAAACTTGTGAGATTGCAATGTTTGATTATGATGTGGTCATGAGAGAAACTTGTGAGATTGTAATGTTTGATTATGGTGTGGCCATGAGAGAAACTTGTGAGATTATAATGTTTGAATATGGTGTGGTCATGAGAGAAACTTGTGAGATTGTAATGTTTGATTATGGTGTGGCCATGAGAGAAACTTGTGAGATTGTAATGTTTCATTATGGTGTGGTCATGAGAGAAACTTGTGAGATTGTAATGTTTGACTATGGTGTGGTCATGAGAGAAACTTGTGAGATTGTAATGTTTGATTATGGTGTGGCCATTAGAGAAACTTGTGAGATTGTAATGTTTGATTATGGTGTGGTCATGAGAGAAACTTGTGAGAATGCAATGTTTGATTATGATGTGGTCATGAGAGAAACTTGTATGATTGTAATGTTTGATTATAGTGTGGCCATGAGACAAACTTGTGAGATTACAATGTTTGATTATGGTGTGGCCATGAGAGAAACTTGTGAGATTGCAATGTTTGATTATGGTGTGGCCATGAGAGAAACTTGTGAGATTGTAATGCTTGATTATGGTGTAGTCATGAGAGAAACTTGTGAGAATGCAATGCTTGATTATGGTTTGGTTATGAGAGAAACTTGTGAGATTGTAATGTTTGATCATGGTGTGGTCACGAGAGAAACTTGTGAGATTGTAATGCTTGATTATGGTGTTGTCATGAGAGAAACTTGTGAGATTGTAATGTTTGATTATGGTGTGGTCATGAGAGAAACTTGTGAGATTATAATGTTTGATTATGGTGTGGCCATGAGAGAAACTTGTGAGATTGTAATGTTTGATTATGGTGTGGTCATGAGAGAAACTTGTGAGATTGCAATGTTTGATTATGATGTGGTCATGAGAGAAACTTGTATGATTGTATTGTTTGATTATAGTGTGGCCATGAGACAAACTTGTGAGATTGTAATGTTTGATTATGGTGTGGCCATGAGAGAAGCTTGTGAGATTGTAATGTTTGATTATGGTGTGGCCATGAGAGAAACTTGTGAGATTGTAATGCTTGATTATGGTGTAGTCATGAGAGAAACTTGTGAAAATGCAATGCTTGATTATGGTGTGGTTATGAGAGAAACGTGTGAGATTGTAATGTTTGATCATGGTGTGGTCACGAGAGAAACTTGTGAGATTGCAATGCTTGATGATGGTGTTGTCATGAGAGAAACTTGTGAGATTGTAATGTTTGATTATCGTGTGGTCATGAGAGAAACTTGTGAGATTATAATGTTTGATTATGTTGTGGCCATGAGAGAAACTTGTGAGATTGTAATGTTTGATTATGGTGTGGCCATGAGAGAAACTTGTGAGATTGCAATGTTTGATTATGATGTGGTTATGAGAGAAACTTGTGAGATTGTAATGTTTGATTATGGTGTGGTCATGAGAGAAACTTGTGAGATTGTAATGTTTGATTATGGTGTGGTCATGAGAGAAACTTGTGAGATTGCAATGTTTGATTATGATGTGGTCATGAGAGAAACTTGTGAGATTGTAATGTTTGATTATGGTGTGGCCATGAGAGAAACTTGTGAGATTATAATGTTTGAATATGGTGTGGTCATGAGAGAAACTTGTGAGATTGTAATGTTTGATTATGGTGTGGCCATGAGAGAAACTTGTGAGATTGTAATGTTTCATTATGGTGTGGTCATGAGAGAAACTTGTGAGATTGTAATGTTTGACTATGGTGTGGTCATGAGAGAAACTTGTGAGATTGTAATGTTTGATTATTGTGTGGCCATTAGAGAAACTTGTGAGATTGTAATGTTTGATTATGGTGTGGTCATGAGAGAAACTTGTGAGATTGCAATGTTTGATTATGATGTGGTCATGAGAGAAACTTGTATGATTGTAATGTTTGATTATAGTGTGGCCATGAGACAAACTTGTGAGATTACAATGTTTGATTATGGTGTGGCCATGAGAGAAACTTGTGAGATTGCAATGTTTGATTATGGTGTGGCCATGAGAGAAACTTGTGAGATTGTAATGCTTGATTATGGTGTAGTCATGAGAGAAACTTGTGAGAATGCAATGCTTGATTATGGTTTGGTTATGAGAGAAACTTGTGAGATTGTAATGTTTGATCATGGTGTGGTCACGAGAGAAACTTGTGAGATTGTAATGCTTGATTATGGTGTTGTCATGAGAGAAACTTGTGAGATTGTAATGTTTGATTATGGTGTGGTCATGAGAGAAACTTGTGAGATTATAATGTTTGATTATGGTGTGGCCATGAGAGAAACTTGTGAGATTGTAATGTTTGATTATGGTGTGGTCATGAGAGAAACTTGTGAGATTGCAATGTTTGATTATGATGTGGTCATGAGAGAAACTTGTATGATTGTATTGTTTGATTATAGTGTGGCCATGAGACAAACTTGTGAGATTGTAATGTTTGATTATGGTGTGGCCATGAGAGAAGCTTGTGAGATTGTAATGTTTGATTATGGTGTGGCCATGAGAGAAACTTGTGAGATTGTAATGCTTGATTATGGTGTAGTCATGAGAGAAACTTGTGAAAATGCAATGCTTGATTATGGTGTGGTTATGAGAGAAACGTGTGAGATTGTAATGTTTGATCATGGTGTGGTCACGAGAGAAACTTGTGAGATTGCAATGCTTGATTATGGTGTTGTCATGAGAGAAACTTGTGAGATTGTAATGTTTGATTATCGTGTGGTCATGAGAGAAACTTGTGAGATTATAATGTTTGATTATGTTGTGGCCATGAGAGAAACTTGTGAGATTGTAATGTTTGATTATGGTGTGGCCATGAGAGAAACTTGTGAGATTGCAATGTTTGATTATGATGTGGTTATGAGAGAAACTTGTGAGATTGTAATGTTTGATTATGGTGTGGTCATGAGACAAACTTGTGAGATTGTAATGTTTGATCATGGTGTGGTCACGAGAGAAACTTGTGAGATTGCAATGCTTGATTATGGTGTTGTCATGAGAGAAACTTGTGAGATTGTAATGTTTGATTATCGTGTGGTCATGAGAGAAACTTGTGAGATTATAATGTTTGATTATGTTGTGGCCATGAGAGAAACTTGTGAGATTGTAATGTTTGATTATGGTGTGGCCATGAGAGAAACTTGTGAGATTGCAATGTTTGATTATGATGTGGTTATGAGAGAAACTTGTGAGATTGTAATGTTTGATTATGGTGTGGTCATGAGAGAAACTTGTGAGATTGTAATGTTTGATTATGGTGTGGTCATGAGAGAAACTTGTGAGATTGCAATGTTTGATTATGATGTGGTCATGAGAGAAACTTGTGAGATTGTAATGTTTGATTATGGTGTGGCCATGAGAGAAACTTGTGAGATTATAATGTTTGAATATGGTGTGGTCATGAGAGAAACTTGTGAGATTGTAATGTTTGATTATGGTGTGGCCATGAGAGAAACTTGTGAGATTGTAATGTTTCATTATGGTGTGGTCATGAGAGAAACTTGTGAGATTGTAATGTTTGACTATGGTGTGGTCATGAGAGAAACTTGTGAGATTGTAATGTTTGATTATGGTGTGGCCATTAGAGAAACTTGTGAGATTGTAATGTTTGATTATGGTGTGGTCATGAGAGAAACTTGTGAGATTGCAATGTTTGATTATGATGTGGTCATGAGAGAAACTTGTATGATTGTAATGTTTGATTATAGTGTGGCCATGAGACAAACTTGTGAGATTACAATGTTTGATTATGGTGTGGCCATGAGAGAAACTTGTGAGATTGCAATGTTTGATTATGGTGTGGCCATGAGAGAAACTTGTGAGATTGTAATGCTTGATTATGGTGTAGTCATGAGAGAAACTTGTGAGAATGCAATGCTTGATTATGGTTTGGTTATGAGAGAAACTTGTGAGATTGTAATGTTTGATCATGGTGTGGTCACGAGAGAAACTTGTGAGATTGTAATGCTTGATTATGGTGTTGTCATGAGAGAAACTTGTGAGATTGTAATGTTTGATTATGGTGTGGTCATGAGAGAAACTTGTGAGATTATAATGTTTGATTATGGTGTGGCCATGAGAGAAACTTGTGAGATTGTAATGTTTGATTATGGTGTGGTCATGAGAGAAACTTGTGAGATTGCAATGTTTGATTATGATGTGGTCATGAGAGAAACTTGTATGATTGTATTGTTTGATTATAGTGTGGCCATGAGACAAACTTGTGAGATTGTAATGTTTGATTATGGTGTGGCCATGAGAGAAGCTTGTGAGATTGTAATGTTTGATTATGGTGTGGCCATGAGAGAAACTTGTGAGATTGTAATGCTTGATTATGGTGTAGTCATGAGAGAAACTTGTGAAAATGCAATGCTTGATTATGGTGTGGTTATGAGAGAAACGTGTGAGATTGTAATGTTTGATCATGGTGTGGTCACGAGAGAAACTTGTGAGATTGCAATGCTTGATTATGGTGTTGTCATGAGAGAAACTTGTGAGATTGTAATGTTTGATTATCGTGTGGTCATGAGAGAAACTTGTGAGATTATAATGTTTGATTATGTTGTGGCCATGAGAGAAACTTGTGAGATTGTAATGTTTGATTATGGTGTGGCCATGAGAGAAACTTGTGAGATTGCAATGTTTGATTATGATGTGGTTATGAGAGAAACTTGTGAGATTGTAATGTTTGATTATGGTGTGGTCATGAGACAAACTTGTGAGATTGTAATGTTTGATTATGGTGTGGCCATGAGAGAAGCTTGTGAGATTGTAATGTTTGATTATGGTGTGGCCATGAGAGAAACTTGTGAGATTGTAATGCTTGATTATGGTGTAGTCATGAGAGAAACTTGTGAAAATGCAATGCTTGATTATGGTGTGGTTATGAGAGAAACGTGTGAGATTGTAATGTTTGATCATGGTGTGGTCACGAGAGAAACTTGTGAGATTGCAATGCTTGATTATGGTGTTGTCATGAGAGAAACTTGCGAGATTGTAATGTTTGATTATCGTGTGGTCATGAGAGAAACTTGTGAGATTATAATGTTTGATTATGTTGTGGCCATGAGAGAAACTTGTGAGATTGTAATGTTTGATTATGGTGTGGCCATGAGAGAAACTTGTGAGATTGCAATGTTTGATTATGATGTGGTTATGAGAGAAACTTGTGAGATTGTAATGTTTGATTATGGTGTGGCCATGAGAGAAACTTGTGAGATTGTAATGTTTGATTATGGTGTGGTCATGAGAGAAACTTGTGAGATTGCAATGTTTGATTATGATGTGGTCATGAGAGAAACTTGTATGATTGTATTGTTTGATTATAGTGTGGCCATGAGACAAACTTGTGAGATTGTAATGTTTGATTATGGTGTGGCCATGAGAGAAGCTTGTGAGATTGTAATGTTTGATTATGGTGTGGCCATGAGAGAAACTTGTGAGATTGTAATGCTTGATTATGGTGTAGTCATGAGAGAAACTTGTGAAAATGCAATGCTTGATTATGGTGTGGTTATGAGAGAAACGTGTGAGATTGTAATGTTTGATCATGGTGTGGTCACGAGAGAAACTTGTGAGATTGCAATGCTTGATTATGGTGTTGTCATGAGAGAAACTTGTGAGATTGTAATGTTTGATTATCGTGTGGTAATGAGAGAAACTTGTGAGATTATAATGTTTGATTATGTTGTGGCCATGAGAGAAACTTGTGAGATTGTAATGTTTGATTATGGTGTGGCCATGAGAGAAACTTGTGAGATTGCAATGTTTGATTATGATGTGGTTATGAGAGAAACTTGTGAGATTGTAATGTTTGATTATGGTGTGGTCATGAGAGAAACTTGTGAGATTGTAATGTTTGATTATGGTGTGGTCATGAGAGAAACTTGTGAGATTGCAATGTTTGATTATGATGTGGTCATGAGAGAAACTTGTGAGATTGTAATGTTTGATTATGGTGTGGCCATGAGAGAAACTTGTGAGATTATAATGTTTGAATATGGTGTGGTCATGAGAGAAACTTGTGAGATTGTAATGTTTGATTATGGTGTGGCCATGAGAGAAACTTGTGAGATTGTAATGTTTCATTATGGTGTGGTCATGAGAGAAACTTGTGAGATTGTAATGTTTGACTATGGTGTGGTCATGAGAGAAACTTGTGAGATTGTAATGTTTGATTATGGTGTGGCCATTAGAGAAACTTGTGAGATTGTAATGTTTGATTATGGTGTGGTCATGAGAGAAACTTGTGAGATTGCAATGTTTGATTATGATGTGGTCATGAGAGAAACTTGTATGATTGTAATGTTTGATTATAGTGTGGCCATGAGACAAACTTGTGAGATTACAATGTTTGATTATGGTGTGGCCATGAGAGAAACTTGTGAGATTGCAATGTTTGATTATGGTGTGGCCATGAGAGAAACTTGTGAGATTGTAATGCTTGATTATGGTGTAGTCATGAGAGAAACTTGTGAGAATGCAATGCTTGATTATGGTTTGGTTATGAGAGAAACTTGTGAGATTGTAATGTTTGATCATGGTGTGGTCACGAGAGAAACTTGTGAGATTGTAATGCTTGATTATGGTGTTGTCATGAGAGAAACTTGTGAGATTGTAATGTTTGATTATGGTGTGGTCATGAGAGAAACTTGTGAGATTATAATGTTTGATTATGGTGTGGCCATGAGAGAAACTTGTGAGATTGTAATGTTTGATTATGGTGTGGTCATGAGAGAAACTTGTGAGATTGCAATGTTTGATTATGATGTGGTCATGAGAGAAACTTGTATGATTGTATTGTTTGATTATAGTGTGGCCATGAGACAAACTTGTGAGATTGTAATGTTTGATTATGGTGTGGCCATGAGAGAAGCTTGTGAGATTGTAATGTTTGATTATGGTGTGGCCATGAGAGAAACTTGTGAGATTGCAATGCTTGATTATGGTGTGGTTATGAGAGAAACGTGTGAGATTGTAATGTTTGATCATGGTGTGGTCACGAGAGAAACTTGTGAGATTGCAATGCTTGATTATGGTGTTGTCATGAGAGAAACTTGTGAGATTGTAATGTTTGATTATCGTGTGGTCATTAGAGAAACTTGTGAGATTATAATGTTTGATTATGTTGTGGCCATGAGAGAAACTTGTGAGATTGTAATGTTTGATTATGGTGTGGCCATGAGAGAAACTTGTGAGATTGCAATGTTTGATTATGATGTGGTTATGAGAGAAACTTGTGAGATTGTAATGTTTGATTATGGTGTGGTCATGAGAGAAACTTGTGAGATTGTAATGTTTGATTATGGTGTGGTCATGAGAGAAACTTGTGAGATTGCAATGTTTGATTATGATGTGGTCATGAGAGAAACTTGTGAGATTGTAATGTTTGATTATGGTGTGGCCATGAGAGAAACTTGTGAGATTATAATGTTTGAATATGGTGTGGTCATGAGAGAAACTTGTGAGATTGTAATGCTTGATTATGGTGTAGTCATGAGAGAAACTTGTGAAAATGCAATGCTTGATTATGGTGTGGTTATGAGAGAAACGTGTGAGATTGTAATGTTTGATCATGGTGTGGTCACGAGAGAAACTTGTGAGATTGCAATGCTTGATTATGGTGTTGTCATGAGAGAAACTTGTGAGATTGTAATGTTTGATTATCGTGTGGTCATGAGAGAAACTTGTGAGATTATAATGTTTGATTATGTTGTGGCCATGAGAGAAACTTGTGAGATTGTAATGTTTGATTATGGTGTGGCCATGAGAGAAACTTGTGAGATTGCAATGTTTGATTATGATGTGGTTATGAGAGAAACTTGTGAGATTGTAATGTTTGATTATGGTGTGGTCATGAGAGAAACTTGTGAGATTGTAATGTTTGATTATGGTGTGGTCATGAGAGAAACTTGTGAGATTGCAATGTTTGATTATGATGTGGTCATGAGACAAACTTGTGAGATTGTAATGTTTGATTATGGTGTGGCCATGAGAGAAGCTTGTGAGATTGTAATGTTTGATTATGGTGTGGCCATGAGAGAAACTTGTGAGATTGTAATGCTTGATTATGGTGTAGTCATGAGAGAAACTTGTGAAAATGCAATGCTTGATTATGGTGTGGTTATGAGAGAAACGTGTGAGATTGTAATGTTTGATCATGGTGTGGTCACGAGAGAAACTTGTGAGATTGCAATGCTTGATTATGGTGTTGTCATGAGAGAAACTTGTGAGATTGTAATGTTTGATTATCGTGTGGTCATGAGAGAAACTTGTGAGATTATAATGTTTGATTATGTTGTGGCCATGAGAGAAACTTGTGAGATTGTAATGTTTGATTATGGTGTGGCCATGAGAGAAACTTGTGAGATTGCAATGTTTGATTATGATGTGGTTATGAGAGAAACTTGTGAGATTGTAATGTTTGATTATGGTGTGGCCATTAGAGAAACTTGTGAGATTGTAATGTTTGATTATGGTGTGGTCATGAGAGAAACTTGTGAGATTGCAATGTTTGATTATGATGTGGTCATGAGAGAAACTTGTATGATTGTAATGTTTGATTATAGTGTGGCCATGAGACAAACTTGTGAGATTACAATGTTTGATTATGGTGTGGCCATGAGAGAAACTTGTGAGATTGCAATGTTTGATTATGGTGTGGCCATGAGAGAAACTTGTGAGATTGTAATGCTTGATTATGGTGTAGTCATGAGAGAAACTTGTGAGAATGCAATGCTTGATTATGGTTTGGTTATGAGAGAAACTTGTGAGATTGTAATGTTTGATCATGGTGTGGTCACGAGAGAAACTTGTGAGATTGTAATGCTTGATTATGGTGTTGTCATGAGAGAAACTTGTGAGATTGTAATGTTTGATTATGGTGTGGTCATGAGAGAAACTTGTGAGATTATAATGTTTGATTATGGTGTGGCCATGAGAGAAACTTGTGAGATTGTAATGTTTGATTATGGTGTGGTCATGAGAGAAACTTGTGAGATTGCAATGTTTGATTATGATGTGGTCATGAGAGAAACTTGTATGATTGTATTGTTTGATTATAGTGTGGCCATGAGACAAACTTGTGAGATTGTAATGTTTGATTATGGTGTGGCCATGAGAGAAGCTTGTGAGATTGTAATGTTTGATTATGGTGTGGCCATGAGAGAAACTTGTGAGATTGTAATGCTTGATTATGGTGTAGTCATGAGAGAAACTTGTGAAAATGCAATGCTTGATTATGGTGTGGTTATGAGAGAAACGTGTGAGATTGTAATGTTTGATCATGGTGTGGTCACGAGAGAAACTTGTGAGATTGCAATGCTTGATTATGGTGTTGTCATGAGAGAAACTTGTGAGATTGTAATGTTTGATTATCGTGTGGTCATGAGAGAAACTTGTGAGATTATAATGTTTGATTATGTTGTGGCCATGAGAGAAACTTGTGAGATTGTAATGTTTGATTATGGTGTGGCCATGAGAGAAACTTGTGAGATTGCAATGTTTGATTATGATGTGGTTATGAGAGAAACTTGTGAGATTGTAATGTTTGATTATGGTGTGGCCATGAGAGAAACTTGTGAGATTGTAATGTTTGATTATGGTGTGGTCATGAGAGAAACTTGTGAGATTGCAATGTTTGATTATGATGTGGTCATGAGACAAACTTGTGAGATTGTAATGTTTGATTATGGTGTGGCCATGAGAGAAGCTTGTGAGATTGTAATGTTTGATTATGGTGTGGCCATGAGAGAAACTTGTGAGATTGTAATGCTTGATTATGGTGTAGTCATGAGAGAAACTTGTGAAAATGCAATGCTTGATTATGGTGTGGTTATGAGAGAAACGTGTGAGATTGTAATGTTTGATCATGGTGTGGTCACGAGAGAAACTTGTGAGATTGCAATGCTTGATTATGGTGTTGTCATGAGAGAAACTTGTGAGATTGTAATGTTTGATTATCGTGTGGTCATGAGAGAAACTTGTGAGATTATAATGTTTGATTATGTTGTGGCCATGAGAGAAACTTGTGAGATTGTAATGTTTGATTATGGTGTGGCCATGAGAGAAACTTGTGAGATTGCAATGTTTGATTATGATGTGGTTATGAGAGAAACTTGTGAGATTGTAATGTTTGATTATGGTGTGGTCATGAGAGAAACTTGTGAGATTGTAATGTTTGATTATGGTGTGGTCATGAGAGAAACTTGTGAGATTGCAATGTTTAATTATGATGTGGTCATGAGACAAACTTGTGAGATTGTAATGTTTGATTATGGTGTGGCCATGAGAGAAGCTTGTGAGATTGTAATGTTTGATTATGGTGTGGCCATGAGAGAAACTTGTGAGATTGTAATGCTTGATTATGGTGTAGTCATGAGAGAAACTTGTGAAAATGCAATGCTTGATTATGGTGTGGTTATGAGAGAAACGTGTGAGATTGTAATGTTTGATCATGGTGTGGTCACGAGAGAAACTTGTGAGATTGCAATGCTTGATTATGGTGTTGTCATGAGAGAAACTTGTGAGATTGTAATGTTTGATTATCGTGTGGTCATGAGAGAAACTTGTGAGATTATAATGTTTGATTATGTTGTGGCCATGAGAGAAACTTGTGAGATTGTAATGTTTGATTATGGTGTGGCCATGAGAGAAACTTGTGAGATTGCAATGTTTGATTATGATGTGGTTATGAGAGAAACTTGTGAGATTGTAATGTTTGATTATGGTGTGGTCATGAGAGAAACTTGTGAGATTGTAATGTTTGATTATGGTGTGGTCATGAGAGAAACTTGTGAGATTGCAATGTTTGATTATGATGTGGTCATGAGAGAAACTTGTGAGATTGTAATGTTTGATTATGGTGTGGCCATGAGAGAAACTTGTGAGATTATAATGTTTGAATATGGTGTGGTCATGAGAGAAACTTGTGAGATTGTAATGTTTGATTATGGTGTGGCCATGAGAGAAACTTGTGAGATTGTAATGTTTCATTATGGTGTGGTCATGAGAGAAACTTGTGAGATTGTAATGTTTGACTATGGTGTGGTCATGAGAGAAACTTGTGAGATTGTAATGTTTGATTATGGTGTGGCCATTAGAGAAACTTGTGAGATTGTAATGTTTGATTATGGTGTGGTCATGAGAGAAACTTGTGAGATTGCAATGTTTGATTATGATGTGGTCATGAGAGAAACTTGTATGATTGTAATGTTTGATTATAGTGTGGCCATGAGACAAACTTGTGAGATTACAATGTTTGATTATGGTGTGGCCATGAGAGAAACTTGTGAGATTGCAATGTTTGATTATGGTGTGGCCATGAGAGAAACTTGTGAGATTGTAATGCTTGATTATGGTGTAGTCATGAGAGAAACTTGTGAGAATGCAATGCTTGATTATGGTTTGGTTATGAGAGAAACTTGTGAGATTGTAATGTTTGATCATGGTGTGGTCACGAGAGAAACTTGTGAGATTGTAATGCTTGATTATGGTGTTGTCATGAGAGAAACTTGTGAGATTGTAATGTTTGATTATGGTGTGGTCATGAGAGAAACTTGTGAGATTATAATGTTTGATTATGGTGTGGCCATGAGAGAAACTTGTGAGATTGTAATGTTTGATTATGGTGTGGTCATGAGAGAAACTTGTGAGATTGCAATGTTTGATTATGATGTGGTCATGAGAGAAACTTGTATGATTGTATTGTTTGATTATAGTGTGGCCATGAGACAAACTTGTGAGATTGTAATGTTTGATTATGGTGTGGCCATGAGAGAAGCTTGTGAGATTGTAATGTTTGATTATGGTGTGGCCATGAGAGAAACTTGTGAGATTGTAATGCTTGATTATGGTGTAGTCATGAGAGAAACTTGTGAAAATGCAATGCTTGATTATGGTGTGGTTATGAGAGAAACGTGTGAGATTGTAATGTTTGATCATGGTGTGGTCACGAGAGAAACTTGTGAGATTGCAATGCTTGATTATGGTGTTGTCATGAGAGAAACTTGTGAGATTGTAATGTTTGATTATCGTGTGGTCATGAGAGAAACTTGTGAGATTATAATGTTTGATTATGTTGTGGCCATGAGAGAAACTTGTGAGATTGTAATGTTTGATTATGGTGTGGCCATGAGAGAAACTTGTGAGATTGTAATGTTTGATTATGATGTGGTTATGAGAGAAACTTGTGAGATTGTAATGTTTGATTATGGTGTGGTAATGAGAGAAACTTGTGAGATTGTAATGTTTGATTATGGTGTGGTCATGTGAGAAACTTGTGAGATTATAATTTTTGATTATGATGTGGTCATGAGAGAAACTTGTGATATTGCAATGTTTGATTATGGTGTGGCCATGAGAGAAACTTGTGAGATTGTGATGTTTGATTATGATGTGGTCATGCGAGAAACTTGTGAGATTGTAATGTTTGATTATGGTGTGATCATGAGAGAAACTTGTGAGATAGTAATGTTTCATTATGGTGTGGTCATGAGAGAAACTTGTGAGATTGTGATGTTTGATTATGGTGTGGTCATGAGAGAAACTTGTGAGATTGTAATGTTTGATTATGGTGTGGTCATGAGAGAAACTTGTGAGATTGCAATGTTTGATTATGATGTGGTCATGAGAGAAACTTGTGAGATTGTAATGTTTGATTATGGTGTGGCCATGAGAGAAACTTGTGAGATTATAATGTTTGAATATGGTGTGGTCATGAGAGAAACTTGTGAGATTGTAATGTTTGATTATGGTGTGGCCATGAGAGAAACTTGTGAGATTGTAATGTTTCATTATGGTGTGGTCATGAGAGAAACTTGTGAGATTGTAATGTTTGACTATGGTGTGGTCATGAGAGAAACTTGTGAGATTGTAATGTTTGATTATGGTGTGGCCATTAGAGAAACTTGTGAGATTGTAATGTTTGATTATGGTGTGGTCATGAGAGAAACTTGTGAGATTGCAATGTTTGATTATGATGTGGTCATGAGAGAAACTTGTATGATTGTAATGTTTGATTATAGTGTGGCCATGAGACAAACTTGTGAGATTACAATGTTTGATTATGGTGTGGCCATGAGAGAAACTTGTGAGATTGCAATGTTTGATTATGGTGTGGCCATGAGAGAAACTTGTGAGATTGTAATGCTTGATTATGGTGTAGTCATGAGAGAAACTTGTGAGAATGCAATGCTTGATTATGGTTTGGTTATGAGAGAAACTTGTGAGATTGTAATGTTTGATCATGGTGTGGTCACGAGAGAAACTTGTGAGATTGTAATGCTTGATTATGGTGTTGTCATGAGAGAAACTTGTGAGATTGTAATGTTTGATTATGGTGTGGTCATGAGAGAAACTTGTGAGATTATAATGTTTGATTATGTTGTGGCCATGAGAGAAACTTGTGAGATTGTAATGTTTGATTATGGTGTGGCCATGAGAGAAACTTGTGAGATTGCAATGTTTGATTATGATGTGGTTATGAGAGAAACTTGTGAGATTGTAATGTTTGATTATGGTGTGGTCATGAGAGAAACTTGTGAGATTGTAATGTTTGAGTATGGTGTGGTCATGTGAGAAACTTGTGAGATTATAATTTTTGATTATGATGTGGTCATGAGAGAAACTTGTGATATTGCAATGTTTGATTATGGTGTGGCCATGAGAGAAATTTGTATGATTGTAATGTTTGATTACGGTGTGGCCATGAGAGAAACTTGTGAGATTGTAATGTTTCATTATGGTGTGGTCATGAGAGAAACTTGTGAGATTGCAATGTTTGATTATGATGTGGTCATGAGAGAAACTTGTATGATTGTAATGTTTGATTATAGTGTGGCCATGAGACAAACTTGTGAGATTACAATGTTTGATTATGGTGTGGCCATGAGAGAAACTTGTGAGATTGTAATGTTTGATTATGGTGTGGCCATGAGAGAAACTTGTGAGATTGTAATGCTTGATTATGGTGTAGTCATGAGAGAAACTTGTGAAAATGCAATGCTTGATTATGGTGTGGTTATGAGAGAAACGTGTGAGATTGTAATGTTTGATCATGGTGTGGTCACGAGAGAAACTTGTGAGATTGTAATGCTTGATTATGGTGTTGTCATGAGAGAAACTTGTGAGATTGTAATGTTTGATTATCGTGTGGTCATTAGAGAAACTTGTGAGATTATAATGTTTGATTATGTTGTGGCCATGAGAGAAACTTGTGAGATTGTAATATTTTATTATGGTGTGGCCATGAGAGAAACTTGTGAGATTGTAATATTTGATTATGATGTGGTTATGAGAGAAACTTGTGAGATTGTAATGTTTGATTATGGTGTGGTCATGAGAGAAACTTGTGAGATTGTAATGTTTGATTATGGTGTGGTCATGTGAGAAACTTGTGAGATTATAATTTTTGATTATGATGTGGTCATGAGAGAAACTTGTGATATTGCAATGTTTGATTATGGTGTGGCCATGAGAGAAACTTGTGAGATTGTGATGTTTGATTATGGTGTGGTCATGCGAGAAACTTGTGAGATTGTAATGTTTGATTATGGTGTGATCATGAGAGAAACTTGTGAGATTGTAATGTTTCATTATGGTGTGGTCATGAGAGAAACTTGTGAGATTGTGATGTTTGATTATGGTGTGGTCATGAGAGAAACTTGTGAGATTGTAATGTTTGATTATGGTGTGGTCATGAGAGAAACTTGTGAGATTGCAATGTTTGATTATGGTGTGGTCATGAGAGAAACTTGTATGATTGTAATGTTTGATTATAGTGTGGCCATGAGACAAACTTGTGAGATTACAATGTTTGATTATGGTGTGGCCATGAGAGAAATTTGTGAGATTGTAATGTTTGATTATGGTGTGGCCATGAGAGAAACTTGTGAGATTGTAATGCTTGATTATGGTGTAGTCATGAGAGAAACTTGTGAGAATGCAATGCTTGATTATGATGTGGTTTTGAGAGAAACTTGTGAGATTGTAATGTTTTATCATGGTGTGGTCACGAGAGAAACTTGTGAGATTGTAATGCTTGATTATGGTGCTGTCATGAGAGAAACTTGTGAGATTGTAATGTTTGATTATGGTGTGGTCATGAGAGAAACTTGTGAGATTATAATGTTTGATTATGTTGTGGCCATGAGAGAAACTTGTGAGATTGTAATTTTGATTATGGTGTGGTCATGAGAGAAACTTGTGAGATTGTAATGTTTGATTATGATGTGGTTATGAGAGAAACTTGTGAGATTGTAATGTTTGATTATGGTGTGGTCATGAGAGAAACTGGTGAGATTGTAATGTTTGATTATGGTGTGGTCATGTGAGAAACTTGTGAGATTATAATTTTTGATTATGATGTGGTCATGAGAGAAACTTGTGATATTGCAATGTTTGATTATGGTGTGGCCATGAGAGAAACTTGTGAGATTGTAATGTTTAATTATAGTGTGGTCATGAGATAAACTTGTGAGATTATAATGCTTGATTATAGTGTGGCCATGAGAGAAACTTGTGAGATTGTAATGTTTGATTATGGTGTGGTCATGAGAGAAACTTGTGAGATTGTAAAGTTTGATTATGATGTCGTTATGAGAGAAACTTGTGAGATTGTAATGTTTGATTATGATGTGGTTTTGAGAGAAACTTGTGAGATTGTAATGTTTGATTATGGTGTGGTCATGAGAGAAACTTGTGAGATTGTAATGTTTGATTATCGTGGTCATGAGAGAATCTTGTTAGATTGTAATGTTTGATTATGGTGTGGTCATGAGAGAAACTTGTGAGATTGTAATGTTTGATTATGGTGTTGTCATGAGAGAAACTTGCGAGATTGTAATGTTTGATTATGGTGTGGTTATGAGAGAAACTTGTGAGATTGTAATGTTTGATTATGGTGTGGTCATGAGAGAAGCTTGTGAGATTATAATTTTTAATTACGTGTAGTCATGAGAGAAACTTGTGAGATTGTAATGTTTTATTATCGTGTGGTCATGAGAGAAACTTGTGAGATTATAATGTTTGATTATGATGTGGTTATGAGAGAAAGTTGTGAGATTGTAATGTTTGATTATGTTGTGGCCATGAGAGAAACTTGTGAGATTGTAATGTTTGATTATGGTGTGGTCATGAGAGAAACTTGTGAGATTATAATGTTTGATTATGATGTGGTCATGAGAGAAACTTGTGAGATTGTAATGTTTGATTATGGTGTGGTCATGAGAGAAATTTGTGAGATTGTAATGTTTGATTATGGTGTGGCCATGAGAGAAACTTGTGAGATTGTAATGTTTGATAATGGTATGGTCATGAGAGAAACTTGTGAGATTGTAATGTTTGATTATGGTCTGGTCATGAGAGAAACTTGTGAGATTGTAATGCTTGATTATGGTGTGGTTATGAGAGAAACTTGTGAGATTGTAATGTTTGATTATGGTGTGGCCATGACAGAAACTTGTGAGATTGTAATGTTTGATTATGGTGTGGTCATGAGAGAAATTTGTGAGATTGTAATGTTTGATTATGGTGTGGTCATGAGAGAAATTTGTGAGATTGTAATGTTTGATAATGGTGTGGTCATGAGAGAAACTTGTGAGATTGTAATGCTTGATTATGGTGTGGCCATGAGAGAAACTTGTGAGATTGTAATGTTTGATTATGGTGTGGTCATGAGAGAAACTTGTGAGATTGTAATGCTTGATTATGGTGTGGTCATGAGAGAAACTTGTGAGATTGTAATGTTTGATTATGGTGGCCATGAGAGAAACTTGTGAGATTATAATGTTTGATTATGGTGTGGCCATGAGAGAAACTTGTGAGATTGTAATGTTTGATTATGGTGTGGTCATGAGAGCAAATTGTGAGATTGTAATGTTTGATTATGGTGTGGCCATGAGAGAAACTTGTGAGATTATAATGTTTGATTATGGTGTAGTCATGAGAGAAACTTGTGAGATTGTAATGTTTTATTATGGTGTGGTCATGAGAGAAAGTTGTGAGATTGTAATGTTTAATTATGGTGTGGTCATGAGAGAAACTTGTGAGATTATAATGTTTGATTATGATATGGTTATGAGAGAAAGTTGTGAGATTGTAATGTTTGATTATGTTGTGGCCATGAGAGAAACTTGTGAGATTGTAATGTTTGATTATGGTGTGGCCATGAGAGAAACTTGTGAGATTGTAATGTTTAATTATGGTGTGGTCATGAGAGAAACTTGTGAGATTATAATGTATGATTATGATGTGGTTATGAGAGAAACTTGTATGATTGTAATGTTTGATCATAGTGTGGCCATGAGAGAAACTTGTGAGATTACAATGTTTGATTATGGTGTGGCCATGAGAGAAGCTTGTGAGATTGTAATGTTTCATTATGGTGTGGCCATGAGAGAAACTTGTGAGATTGTAATGCTTGATTTAGGTGTAGTCATGAGAGAAACTTGTGAGATTGTAATGCTTGATTATGGTGTGGTCATGAGAGAAACTTGTGAGATTGTAATGTTTGATTATGGTGGTCATGAGAGAAACTTGTGAGATTATAATGTTTGATTATGGTGTGGCCATGAGAGAAACTTGTGAGATTGTAATATTTGATGATGGTGTGGTCATGAGAGAAACTTGTGAGATTGTAATGTTTGATTATGGTGTGGCCATGAGAGAAACTTGTGAGATTATAATGTTTGAATATGGTGTGGTCATGAGAGAAACTTGTGAGATTGTAATGTTTGATTATGGTGTGGCCATGAGAGAAACTTGTGAGATTGTAATGTTTCATTATGGTGTGGTCATGAGAGAAACTTGTAAGATTGTAATGTTTGACTATGGTGTGGTCATGAGAGAAACTTGTGAGATTGTAATGTTTGATTATGGTGTGGCCATTAGAGAAACTTGTGAGATTGTAATGTTTGATTATGGTGTGGTCATGAGAGAAACTTGTGAGATTGCAATGTTTGATTATGATGTGGTCATGAGAGAAACTTGTATGATTGTAATGTTTGATTATAGTGTGGCCATGAGACAAACTTGTGAGATTACAATGTTTGATTATGGTGTGGCCATGAGAGAAACTTGTGAGATTGTAATGTTTGATTATGGTGTGGCCATGAGAGAAACTTGTGAGATTGTAATGTTTGATTATGGTGTGGCCATCAGAGAAACTTGTGAGATTGTAATGTTTGATTATGGTGTGATCATGAAAGAAACTTGTGAGATTGTAATGTTTGATTATGGTGTGGTCATGAGAGAAACTTGTGAGATTGTAATGTTTGATTATGGTGTGGCCATGACAGAAATTTGTGAGATTGCAATGTTTGATTATGGTGTGGTCATGAGAGAAATTTGTGAGATTGTAATGTTTGATTATGGTGTGGTCATGAGAGAAACTTGTGAGATTGTAATGTTTGATTATGGTGTGGTCATGAGAGAAATTTGTGAGATTGTAATGTTTGATAATGGTGTGGTCATGAGAGAAACTTGTGAGATTGTAATGCTTGATTATGGTGTGGCCATGAGAGAAACTTGTGAGATTGTAATGTTTGATTATGGTGTGGTCATGAGAGAAACTTGTGAGATTGTAATGCTTGATTATGGTGTGGTCATGAGAGAAACTTGTGAGATTGTAATGTTTGATTATGGTGGACATGAGAGAAACTTGTGAGATTATAATGTTTGATTATGGTGTGGCCATGAGAGAAACTTGTGAGATTGTAATGTTTGATTATGGTGTGGTCATGAGAGAAACTTGTGAGATTGTAATGTTTGATTATGGTGTGGCCATGAGAGAAACTTGTGAGATTATAATGTTTGAATATGGTGTGGTCATGAGAGAAACTTGTGAGATTATAATTTTTGATTATGATGTGGTCATGAAAGAAACTTGTGAGATTGTAATGTTTGATTATGGTGTGGCCATGAGAGAAACTTGTGAGATTGTAATGTTTGATTATGGTGTGGTCATGAGAGAAACTTGTGATATTGCAATGTTTGATTATGATGTGGTCATGAGAGAAACTTGTATGATTGTATTGTTTGATTATAGTGTGGCCATGAGACAAACTTGTGAGATTACAATGTTTGATTATGGTGTGGCCATGAGAGAAGCTTGTGAGATTGTAATGTTTGATTATGGTGTAGTCATGAGAGAAACTTGTGAAAATGCAATGCTTGATTATGGTGTGGTTATGAGAGAAACGTGTGAGATTGTAATGTTTGATCATGGTGTGGTCACGAGAGAAACTTGTGAGATTGCAATGCTTGATTATGGTGTTGTCATGAGAGAAACTTGTGAGATTGTAATGTTTGATTATCGTGTGGTCATGAGAGAAACTTGTGAGATTATAATGTTTGATTATGTTGTGGCCATGAGAGAAACTTGTGAGATTGTAATGTTTGATTATGGTGTGGCCATGAGAGAAACTTGTGAGATTGTAATGTTTGATTATGATGTGGTTATGAGAGAAACTTGTGAGATTGTAATGTTTGATTATGATGTGGTCATGAGAGAAACTTGTGATATTGCAATGTTTGATTATGGTGTGGCCATGAGAGAAACTTGTGAGATTGTGATGTTTGATTATGGTGTGGTCATGAGAGAAACTTGTGAGATTGTAATGTTTGACTATGGTGTGGTCATGAGAGAAACTTGTGAGATTGTAATGTTTGATTATGGTGTGGCCATTAGAGAAACTTGTGAGATTGTAATGTTTGATTATGGTGTGGTCATGAGAGAAACTTGTGAGATTGCAATGTTTGATTATGATGTGGTCATGAGAGAAACTTGTATGATTGTAATGTTTGATTATAGTGTGGCCATGAGACAAACTTGTGAGATTACAATGTTTGATTATGGTGTGGCCATGAGAGAAACTTGTGAGATTGCAATGTTTGATTATGGTGTGGCCATGAGAGAAACTTGTGAGATTGTAATGCTTGATTATGGTGTAGTCATGAGAGAAACTTGTGAGAATGCAATGCTTGATTATGGTGTGGTTATGAGAGAAACTTGTGAGATTGTAATGTTTGATCATGGTGTGGTCACGAGAGAAACTTGTGAGATTGTAATGCTTGATTATGGTGTTGTCATGAGAGAAACTTGTGAGATTGTAATGTTTGATTATGGTGTGGTCATGAGAGAAACTTGTGAGATTATAATGTTTGATTATGTTGTGGCCATGAGAGAAACTTGTGAGATTGTAATGTTTGATTATGGTGTGGCCATGAGAGAAACTTGTGAGATTGCAATGTTTGATTATGATGTGGTTATGAGAGAAACTTGTGAGATTGTAATGTTTGATTATGGTGTGGTCATGAGAGAAACTTGTGAGATTGTAATGTTTGAGTATGGTGTGGTCATGTGAGAAACTTGTGAGATTATAATTTTTGATTATGATGTGGTCATGAGAGAAACTTGTGATATTGCAATGTTTGATTATGGTGTGGCCATGAGAGAAATTTGTATGATTGTAATGTTTGATTACGGTGTGGCCATGAGAGAAACTTGTGAGATTGTAATGTTTCATTATGGTGTGGTCATGAGAGAAACTTGTGAGATTGCAATGTTTGATTATGATGTGGTCATGAGAGAAACTTGTATGATTGTAATGTTTGATCATAGTGTGGCCATGAGACAAACTTGTGAGATTACAATGTTTGATTATGGTGTGGCCATGAGAGAAACTTGTGAGATTGTAATGTTTGATTATGGTGTGGCCATGAGAGAAACTTGTGAGATTGTAATGCTTGATTATGGTGTAGTCATGAGAGAAACTTGTGAAAATGCAATGCTTGATTATGGTGTGGTTATGAGAGAAACGTGTGAGATTGTAATGTTTGATCATGGTGTGGTCACGAGAGAAACTTGTGAGATTGTAATGCTTGATTATGGTGTTGTCATGAGAGAAACTTGTGAGATTGTAATGTTTGATTATCGTGTGGTCATGAGAGAAACTTGTGAGATTATAATGTTTGATTATGTTGTGGCCATGAGAGAAACTTGTGAGATTGTAATATTTTATTATGGTGTGGCCATGAGAGAAACTTGTGAGATTGTAATATTTGATTATGATGTGGTTATGAGAGAAACTTGTGAGATTGTAATGTTTGATTATGGTGTGGTCATGAGAGAAACTTGTGAGATTGTAATGTTTGATTATGGTGTGGTCATGTGAGAAACTTGTGAGATTATAATTTTTGATTATGATGTGGTCATGAGAGAAACTTGTGATATTGCAATGTTTGATTATGGTGTGGCCATGAGAGAAACTTGTGAGATTGTGATGTTTGATTATGGTGTGGTCATGCGAGAAACTTGTGAGATTGTAATGTTTGATTATGGTGTGATCATGAGAGAAACTTGTGAGATTGTAATGTCTCATTATGGTGTGGTCATGAGAGAAACTTGTGAGATTGTGATGTTTGATTATGGTGTGGTCATGAGAGAAACTTGTGAGATTGTAATGTTTGATTATGGTGTGGTCATGAGAGAAACTTGTGAGATTGCAATGTTTGATTATGATGTGGTCATGAGAGAAACTTGTATGATTGTAATGTTTGATTATAGTGTGGCCATGAGACAAACTTGTGAGATTACAATGTTTGATTATGGTGTGGCCATGAGAGAAATTTGTGAGATTGTAATGTTTGATTATGGTGTAGCCATGAGAGAAACTTGTGAGATTGTAATGCTTGATTATGGTGTAGTCATGAGAGAAACTTGTGAGAATGCAATGCTTGATTATGATGTGGTTTTGAGAGAAACGTGTGAGATTGTAATGTTTGATCATGGTGTGGTCACGAGAGAAACTTGTGAGATTGTAATGCTTGATTATGGTGCTGTCATGAGAGAAACTTGTGAGATTGTAATGTTTGATTATGGTGTGGTCATGAGAGAAACTTGTGAGATTATAATGTTTGATTATGTTGTGGCCATGAGAGAAACTTGTGAGATTGTAATTTTGATTATGGTGTGGTCATGAGAGAAACTTGTGAGATTGTAATGTTTGATTATGATGTGGTTATGAGAGAAACTTGTGAGATTGTAATGTTTGATTATGGTGTGGTCATGAGAGAAACTTGTGAGATTGTAATGTTTGATTACGGTGTGGTCATGTGAGAAACTTGTGAGATTATAATTTTTGATTATGATGTGGTCATGAGAGAAATTTGTGATATTGAAATGTTTGATTATGGTGTGGCCATGAGAGAAACTTGTGAGATTGTAATGTTTAATTATAGTGTGGTCATGAGATAAACTTGTGAGATTATAATGCTTGATTATAGTGTGGCCATGAGAGAAACTTGTGAGATTGTAATGTTTGATTATGGTGTGGTCATGAGAGAAACTTGTGAGATTGTAAAGTTTGATTATGATGTCGTTATGAGAGAAACTTGTGAGATTGTAATGTTTGATTATGATGTGGTTTTGAGAGAAACTTGTGAGATTGTAATGTTTGATTATGGTGTGGTCATGAGAGAAACTTGTGAGATTGTAATGTTTGATTATCGTGGTCATGAGAGAATCTTGTTAGATTGTAATGTTTGATTATGGTGTGGTCATGAGAGAAACTTGTGAGATTGTAATGTTTGATTATGGTGTTGTCATGAGAGAAACTTGCGAGATTGTAATGTTTGATTATGGTGTGGTTATGAGAGAAACTTGTGAGATTGTAATGTTTGATTATGGTGTGGTCATGAGAGAAGCTTGTGAGATTATAATTTTTAATTACGTGTAGTCATGAGAGAAACTTGTGAGATTGTAATGTTTTATTATCGTGTGGTCATGAGAGAAACTTGTGAGATTGTAATGTTTAATTATGGTGTGGTCATGAGAGAAACTTGTGAGATTGTAATGTTTGATTATGGTGTGGTCATGAGAGAAATTTGTGAGATTGTAATGTTTGATTATGGTGTGGCCATGAGAGAAACTTGTGAGATTGTAATGTTTGATAATGGTATGGTCATGAGAGAAACTTGTGAGATTGTAATGTTTGATTATGGTCTGGTCATGAGAGAAACTTGTGAGATTGTAATGCTTGATTATGGTGTGGTTATGAGAGAAACTTGTGAGATTGTAATGTTTGATTATGGTGTGGCCATGACAGAAACTTGTGAGATTGTAATGTTTGATTATGGTGTGGTCATGAGAGAAATTTGTGAGATTGTAATGTTTGATTATGGTGTGGTCATGAGAGAAATTTGTGAGATTGTAATGTTTGATAATGGTGTGGTCATGAGAGAAACTTGTGAGATTGTAATGCTTGATTATGGTGTGGCCATGAGAGAAACTTGTGAGATTGTAATGTTTGATTATGGTGTGGTCATGAGAGAAACTTGTGAGATTGTAATGCTTGATTATGGTGTGGTCATGAGAGAAACTTGTGAGATTGTAATGTTTGATTATGGTGGCCATGAGAGAAACTTGTGAGATTATAATGTTTGATTATGGTGTGGCCATGAGAGAAACTTGTGAGATTGTAATGTTTGATTATGGTGTGGTCATGAGAGAAACTTGTGAGATTGTAATGTTTGATTATGGTGTGGCCATGAGAGAAACTTGTGAGATTATAATGTTTAATTATGGTGTAGTCATGAGAGAAACTTGTGAGATTGTAATGTTTTATTATGGTGTGGTCATGAGAGAAAGTTGTGAGATTGTAATGTTTAATTATGGTGTGGTCATGAGAGAAACTTGTGAGATTATAATGTTTGATTATGATATGGTTATGAGAGAAAGTTGTGAGATTGTAATGTTTGATTATGTTGTGGCCATGAGAGAAACTTGTGAGATTGTAATGTTTGATTATGGTGTGGTCATGAGAGAAACTTGTGAGATTGCAATGTTTGATTATGATGTGGTCATGAGAGAAACTTGTATGATTGTAATGTTTGATTATAGTGTGGCCATGAGACAAACTTGTGAGATTACAATGTTTGATTATGGTGTGGCCATGAGAGAAATTTGTGAGATTGTAATGTTTGATTATGGTGTGGCCATGAGAGAAACTTGTGAGATTGTAATCCTTGATTATGGTGTAGTCATGAGAGAAACTTGTGAGAATGCAATGCTTGATTATGATGTGGTTTTGAGAGAAACGTGTGAGATTGTAATGTTTGATCATGGTGTGGTCACGAGAGAAACTTGTGAGATTGTAATGCTTGATTATGGTGCTGTCATGAGAGAAACTTGTGAGATTGTAATGTTTGATTATGGTGTGGTCATGAGAGAAACTTGTGAGATTATAATGTTTGATTATGTTGTGGCCATGAGAGAAACTTGTGAGATTGTAATTTTGATTATGGTGTGGTCATGAGAGAAACTTGTGAGATTGTAATGTTTGATTATGATGTGGTTATGAGAGAAACTTGTGAGATTGTAATGTTTGATTATGGTGTGGTCATGAGAGAAACTTGTGAGATTGTAATGTTTGATTATGGTGTGGTCATGTGAGAAACTTGTGAGATTATAATTTTTGATTATGATGTGGTCATGAGAGAAACTTGTGATATTGAAATGTTTGATTATGGTGTGGCCATGAGAGAAACTTGTGAGATTGTAATGTTTAATTATAGTGTGGTCATGAGATAAACTTGTGAGATTGTAAAGTTTGATTATGATGTCGTTATGAGAGAAACTTGTGAGATTGTAATGTTTGATTATGATGTGGTTTTGAGAGAAACTTGTGAGATTGTAATGTTTGATTATGGTGTGGTCATGAGAGAAACTTGTGAGATTGTAATGTTTGATTATCGTGGTCATGAGAGAATCTTGTTAGATTGTAATGTTTGATTATGGTGTGGTCATGAGAGAAACTTGTGAGATTGTAATGTTTGATTATGGTGTTGTCATGAGAGAAACTTGCGAGATTGTAATGTTTGATTATGGTGTGGTTATGAGAGAAACGTGTGAGATTGTAATGTTTGATTATGGTGTGGTCATGAGAGAAGCTTGTGAGATTATAATTTTTAATTACGTGTAGTCATGAGAGAAACTTGTGAGATTGTAATGTTTTATTATCGTGTGGACATGAGAGAAACTTGTGAGATTGTAATGTTTAATTATGGTGTGGTCATGAGAGAAACTTGTGAGATTATAATGTTTGATTATGATGTGGTTATGAGAGAAAGTTGTGAGATTGTAATGTTTGATTATGTTGTGGCCATGAGAGAAACTTGTGAGATTGTAATGTTTGATTATGGTGTGGTCATGAGAGAAACTTGTGAGATTATAATGTTTGATTATGATGTGGTCATGAGAGAAACTTGTGAGATTGTAATGTTTGATTATGGTGTGGTCATGAGAGAAATTTGTGAGATTGTAATGTTTGATTATGGTGTGGCCATGAGAGAAACTTGTGAGATTGTAATGTTTGATAATGGTATGGTCATGAGAGAAACTTGTGAGATTGTAATGTTTGATTATGGTCTGGTCATGAGAGAAACTTGTGAGATTGTAATGCTTGATTATGGTGTGGTTATGAGAGAAACTTGTGAGATTGTAATGTTTGATTATGGTGTGGCCATGACAGAAACTTGTGAGATTGTAATGTTTGATTATGGTGTGGTCATGAGAGAAATTTGTGAGATTGTAATGTTTGATTATGGTGTGGTCATGAGAGAAATTTGTGAGATTGTAATGTTTGATAATGGTGTGGTCATGAGAGAAACTTGTGAGATTGTAATGCTTGATTATGGTGTGGCCATGAGAGAAACTTGTGAGATTGTAATGTTTGATTATGGTGTGGTCATGAGAGAAACTTGTGAGATTGTAATGCTTGATTATGGTGTGGTCTTGAGAGAAACTTGTGAGATTGTAATGTTTGATTATGGTGGCCATGAGAGAAACTTGTGAGATTATAATGTTTGATTATGGTGTGGCCATGAGAGAAACTTGTGAGATTGTAATGTTTGATTATGGTGTGGTCATGAGAGAAACTTGTGAGATTGTAATGTTTGATTATGGTGTGGCCATGAGAGAAACTTGTGAGATTATAATGTTTAATTATGGTGTAGTCATGAGAGAAACTTGTGAGATTGTAATGTTTTATTATGGTGTGGTCATGAGAGAAAGTTGTGAGATTGTAATGTTTAATTATGGTGTGGTCATGAGAGAAACTTGTGAGATTATAATGTTTGATTATGATATGGTTATGAGAGAAAGTTGTGAGATTGTAATGTTTGATTATGTTGTGGCCATGAGAGAAACTTGTGAGATTGTAATGTTTGATTATGGTGTGGTCATGAGAGAAACTTGTGAGAATGTAATGTTTGATTATGGTGTAGTCATGAGAGAAACTTGTGAGATTATAATTTTTGATTATGATGTGGTCATGAGAGAAACTTGTGAGATTGTAATGTTTAATTATGGTGTGGTCATGAGAGAAACTTGTGAGATTATAATGTATGATTATGATGTGGTTATGAGAGAAACTTGTGAGATTGTAATGTTTGATTATGTTGTGGCCATGAGAGAAATTTGTGAGATTGTAATGTTTGATTATGGTGTTGCCATGAGAGAAACTTGTGAGATTGTAATGTTTGATAATGGTATGGTCATGAGAGAAACTTGTGAGATTGTAATATTTGATTATGGTCTGGTCATGAGAGAAACTTGTGAGATTGTAATGCTTGATTATGGTGTGGTTATGAGAGAAACTTGTGAGATTGTAATGTTTGATTATGGTGTGGCCATGAGAGAAACTTGTGAGATTATAATGTTTGATTATGGTGTGATCATGAGAGAAACTTGTGAGATTGTAATGTTTGATTATGGTGTGGTCATGAGAGAAACTTGTGAGATTGTAATGTTTGATTATGGTGTGGCCATGAGAGAAACTTGTGAGATTATAATGTTTGATTATGGTGTGGTCATGAGAGAAACTTGTGAGATTGTAATGTTTGATTATGGTGTGGCTATGAGAGAAATTTGTGAGATTGTAATGTTTGATTATGGTGTGATCATGAAAGATACTTGTGAGATTGTAATGTTTGATTATGGTGTGGCCATGACAGAAACTTGTGAGATTGTAATGTTTGATAATGGTATGGTCATGAGAGAAACTTGTGAGATTGTAATATTTGATTATGGTCTGGTCATGAGAGAAACTTGTGAGATTGTAATGCTTGATTATGGTGTGGTTATGAGAGAAACTTGTGAGATTGTAATGTTTGATTATGGTGTGGCCATGAGAGAAACTTGTGAGATTATAATGTTTGATTATGGTGTGATCATGAGAGAAACTTGTGAGATTGTAATGTTTGATTATGGTGTGGTCATGAGAGAAACTTGTGAGATTGTAATGTTTGATTATGGTGTGGCCATGAGAGAAACTTGTGAGATTATAATGTTTGATTATGGTGTGGTCATGAGAGAAACTTGTGAGATTGTAATGTTTGATTATGGTGTGGCTATGAGAGAAATTTGTGAGATTGTAATGTTTGATTATGGTGTGATCATGAAAGATACTTGTGAGATTGTAATGTTTGATTATGGTGTGGCCATGACAGAAACTTGTGAGATTGTAATGTTTGATTATGGTGTGGTCATGAGAGAAATTTGTGAGATTGTAATGTTTGATTATGGTGTGGTCATGAGAGAAATTTGTGAGATTGTAATGTTTGATAATGGTGTGGTCATGAGAGAAACTTGTGAGATTGTAATGCTTGATTATGGTGTGGCCATGAGAGAAACTTGTGAGATTGTAATGTTTGATTATGGTGTGGTCATGAGAGAAACTTGTGAGATTGTAATGCTTGATTATGGTGTGGTCATGAGAGAAACTTGTGAGATTGTAATGTTTGATTATGGTGGCCATGAGAGAAACTTGTGAGATTATAATGTTTGATTATGGTGTGGCCATGAGAGAAACTTGTGAGATTGTAATGTTTGATTATGGTGTGGTCATGAGAGAAACTTGTGAGATTGTAATGTTTGATTATGGTGTGGCCATGAGAGAAACTTGTGAGATTATAATGTTTGATTATGGTGTGATCATGAGAGAAACTTGTGAGATTGTAATGTTTGATTATGGTGTGGCCATGAGAGAAACTTGTGAGATTGTAATGTTTGATTATGGTGTGGTCATGAGAGAAACTTGTGAGATTGTAATGTTTGACTATGGTGTGGTCATGAGAGAAACTTGTGAGATTGTAATGTTTGATTATGGTGTGGCCATTAGAGAATCTTGTTAGATTGTAATGTTTGATTACGTTGTGGTCATGAGAGAAACTTGTGAGATTATAATGTTTGATTATGGTGTGGCCATGAGAGAAACTTGTGAGATTGTAATGTTTGATTATGGTGTTGTCATGAGAGAAACTTGTGAGATTGTAATGTTTGATTATGGTGTGGCTATGAGAGAAACTTGTGAGATTGTAATGTTTGATTATGGTGTGATCATGAAAGAAACTTGTGAGATTGTAATGTTTGATTATGGTGTGGTCATGAGAGAAACCTGTGAGATTGTAATGTTTGATTATGGTGTGGCCATGACAGAAACTTGTGAGATTGTAATGTTTGATTATGGTGTGGTCATGAGAGAAATTTGTGAGATTGTAATGTTTGATTATGGTGTGGTCATGAGAGAAATTTGTGAGATTGTAATGTTTGATAATGGTGTGGTCATGAGAGAAACTTGTGAGATTGTAATGCTTGATTATGGTGTGGTTATGAGAGAAACTTGTGAGATTGTAATGTTTGATTATGGTGTGGCCATGACAGAAACTTGTGAGATTGTAATGTTTGATTATGGTGTGGTCATGAGAGAAATTTGTGAGATTGTAATGTTTGATTATGGTGTGGTCATGAGAGAAATTTGTGAGATTGTAATGTTTGATAATGGTGTGGTCATGAGAGAAACTTGTGAGATTGTAATGCTTGATTATGGTGTGGCCATGAGAGAAACTTGTGAGATTGTAATGTTTGATTATGGTGTGGTCATGAGAGAAACTTGTGAGATTGTAATGCTTGATTATGTTGTGGTCATGAGAGAAACTTGTGAGATTGTAATGTTTGATTATGGTGGCCATGAGAGAAACTTGTGAGGTTATAATGTTTGATTATGGTGTGGCCATGAGAGAAACTTGTGAGATTGTAATGTTTGATTATGGTGTGGTCATGAGAGAAACTTGTGAGATTGTAATGTTTGATTATGGTGTGGCCATGAGAGAAACTTGTGAGATTATAATGTTTAATTATGGTGTAGTCATGAGAGAAACTTGTGAGATTGTAATGTTTTATTATGGTGTGGTCATGAGAGAAAGTTGTGAGATTGTAATGTTTAATTATGGCGTGGTCATGAGAGAAACTTGTGAGATTATAATGTTTGATTATGATATGGTTATGAGAGAAAGTTGTGAGATTGTAATGTTTGATTATGTTGTGGCCATCAGTGAAACTTGTGAGATTGTAATGTTTGATTATGGTGTGGTCATGAGAGAAACTTGTGAGAATGTAATGTTTGATTATGGTGTGGTCATGAGAGAAACTTGTGAGATTATAATTTTTGATTATGATGTGGTCATGAGAGAAACTTGTGAGATTGTAATGTTTGACTATGGTGTGGCCATGAGAGAAACTTGTGAGATTGTAATGTTTGATTATGGTGTGGTCATGAGAGAAACTTGTGAGATTGTAATGTTTAATTATGGTGTGGTCATGAGAGAAACTTGTGAGATTATAATGTATGATTATGATGTGGTTATGAGAGAAACTTGTGAGATTGTAATGTTTGATTATGTTGTGGCCATGAGAGAAATTTGTGAGATTGTAATGTTTGATTATGGTGTGGTCATGAGAGAAACTTGTGAGATTGTAATGTTTGATAATGGTATGGTCATGAGAGAAATTTGTGAGATTGTAATGTTTGATTATGGTGTGGCCATGAGAGAAACTTGTGAGATTGTAATGTTTGATAATGGTATGGTCATGAGAGAAACTTGTGAGATTGTAATGTTTGATTATGGTCTGGTCATGAGAGAAACTTGTGAGATTGTAATGTTTGATTATGGTGTGGCCATGACAGAAACTTGGGAGATTATAATGTTTGATTATGGTGTGATCATGAGAGAAACTTGTGAGATTGTAATGTTTGATTATGGTGTGGTCATGAAAGAAACTTGTGAGATTGTAATGTTTGATTATGGTGTGGCCATGAGAGAAACTTGTGAGATTGTAATGTTTGATTATGGTGTGGTCATGAGAGAAACTTGTGAGATTGTAATGTTTGATTATGGTGTGGCTATGAGAGAAATTTGTGAGATTGTAATGTTTGATTATGGTGTGATCATGAAAGAAACTTGTGAGATTATAATGTTTGATTATTGTGTGGTCATGAGAGAAACTTGTGAGATTGTAATGTTTGATTATGGTGTGGCTATGAGAGAAACTTGTGAGATTGTAATGTTTGATTATGGTGTGATCATGAAAGAAACTTGTGAGATTGTATTGTTTGATTATGGTGTGGTCATGAGAGAAACTTGTGATATTGATATGTTTGATTATGGTGTGGCCATGACAGAAACTTGTGAGATTGTAATGTTTGATTATGGTGTGGTCATGAGAGAAATTTGTGAGATTGTAATGTTTGATTATGGTGTGGTCATGAGAGAAACTTGTGAGATTGTAATGTTTGATTATGGTGTGGCCATTAGAGAAACTTGTGAGATTGTAATGTTTGATTATGGTGTGGTCATGAGAGAAACTTGTGAGATTGCAATGTTTGATTATGATGTGGTCATGAGAGAAACTTTAAAGATTGTAATGTTTGATTATGGTGTGGTCATGAGAGAAACTTGTGAGATTGCAATGTTTGATTATGGTGTGGCCATGAGAGAAACATGTGAGATTGTAATGTTTGATTATGGTGTGGTCATGAGAAAAACTTGTGAAAATGTAATGCTTCATTATCGTGTGGTTATGAGAGAAACTTGTGAGATTGTAATGTTTGATCATGCTGTGGTCATCAGAGAAACTTGTGAGATTGTAATGCTTGATTATGGTGTGCTCATGAGAAAAACTTGTGAGATTATAATTTTGATTATGGTGTGGTCATGAGAGAAACTGGTGAGATTCTAGTGTTTATTTATGGTGTGGTTATGAGAGAAACTTGTGAGCTTGTAATATTTGATCATGGTGTGATCATCAGAGAAACTTGTGAGATTGTAATGTTTGATTATGATGTGGTTATGAGAGACATTTGTGAGATTGTAATGTTTGATTATGGTGTGGCCATGAGAGAAACTTGTGAGATTGTAATGTTTAATTATAGTGTGGTCATGAGAGAAACTTGTGAGATTATAATGCTTGATTATGGTGTGGCCATGAGAGAAACTTGTGAGATTGTAATGTTTGATTATGGTGTGGCCATGAGAGAAACTTGTGAGATTGTAAAGTTTGATTATGATGTGGTTATGAGAGAAACTTGTGAGATTGTAATGTTTGATTATGGTGTGGTCATGAGAGAAACTTGTGAGATTGTAATGTTTGATTATCGTGTGGTCATGAGAGAAACTTGTGAGATTGTAATGTTTGATTATCGTGGTCATGAGAGAATCTTGTTAGATTGTAATGTTTGATTATGGTGTGGTCATGAGAGAAACTGGTGAGATTCTAGTGTTTATTTATGGTGTGGTTATGAGAGAAACTTGTGAGCTTGTAATATTTGATCATGGTGTGATCATCAGAGAAACTTGTGAGATTGTAATGTTTGATTATGATGTGGTTATGAGAGACATTTGTGAGATTGTAATGTTTGATTATGGTGTGGCCATGAGAGAAACTTGTGAGATTGTAATGTTTAATTATAGTGTGGTCATGAGAGAAACTTGTGAGATTATAATGCTTGATTATGGTGTGGCCATGAGAGAAACTTGTGAGATTGTAATGTTTGATTATGGTGTGGCCATGAGAGAAACTTGTGAGATTGTAAAGTTTGATTATGATGTGGTTATGAGAGAAACTTGTGAGATTGTAATGTTTGATTATGATGTGGTTTTGAGAGAAACTTGTGAGATTGTAATGTTTGATTATGGTGTTGTCATGAGAGAAACTTGTGAGATTGTAATGTTTGATTATGGTGTGGCTATGAGAGAAACTTGTGAGATTGTAATGTTTGATTATGGTGTGATCATGAAAGAAACTTGTGAGATTGTAATGTTTGATTATGGTGTGGTCATGAGAGAAACCTGTGAGATTGTAATGTTTGATTATGGTGTGGCCATGACAGAAACTTGTGAGATTGTAATGTTTGATTATGGTGTGGTCATGAGAGAAATTTGTGAGATTGTAATGTTTGATTATGGTGTGGTCATGAGAGAAATTTGTGAGATTGTAATGTTTGATAATGGTGTGGTCATGAGAGAAACTTGTGAGATTGTAATGCTTGATTATGGTGTGGTTATGAGAGAAACTTGTGAGATTGTAATGTTTGATTATGGTGTGGCCATGACAGAAACTTGTGAGATTGTAATGTTTGAGTATGGTGTGGTCATGAGAGAAATTTGTGAGATTGTAATGTTTGATTATGGTGTGGTCATGAGAGAAATTTGTGAGATTGTAATGTTTGATAATGGTGTGGTCATGAGAGAAACTTGTGAGATTGTAATGCTTGATTATGATGTGGCCATGAGAGAAACTTGTGAGATTGTAATGTTTGATTATGGTGTGGTCATGAGAGAAACTTGTGAGATTGTAATGCTTGATTATGTTGTGGTCATGAGAGAAACTTGTGAGATTGTAATGTTTGATTATGGTGGCCATGAGAGAAACTTGTGAGGTTATAATGTTTGATTATGGTGTGGCCATGAGAGAAACTTGTGAGATTGTAATGTTTGATTATGGTGTGGTCATGAGAGAAACTTGTGAGATTGTAATGTTTGATTATGGTGTGGCCATGAGAGAAACTTGTGAGATTATAATGTTTAATTATGGTGTAGTCATGAGAGAAACTTGTGAGATTGTAATGTTTTATTATGGTGTGGTCATGAGAGAAAGTTGTGAGATTGTAATGTTTAATTATGGTGTGGTCATGAGAGAAACTTGTGAGATTATAATGTTTGATTATGATATGGTTATGAGAGAAAGTTGTGAGATTGTAATGTTTGATTATGTTGTGGCCATCAGAGAAACTTGTGAGATTGTAATGTTTGATTATGGTGTGGTCATGAGAGAAACTTGTGAGAATGTAATGTTTGATTATGGTGTGGTCATGAGAGAAACTTGTGAGATTATAATTTTTGATTATGATGTGGTCATGAGAGAAACTTGTGAAATTGTAATGTTTGATTATGGTGTGGCCATGAGAGAAACTTGTGAGATTGTAATGTTTGATTATGGTGTGGTCATGAGAGAAACTTGTGAGATTGTAATGTTTAATTATGGTGTGGTCATGAGAGAAACTTGTGAGATTATAATGTATGATTATGATGTGGTTATGAGAGAAACTTGTGAGATTGTAATGTTTGATTATGTTGTGGCCATGAGAGAAATTTGTGAGATTGTAATGTTTGATTTTGTTGTGGTCATGAGAGAAACTTGTGAGATTGTAATGTTTGATAATGGTATGGTCATGAGAGAAACTTGTGAGATTGTAATATTTGATTATGGTCTGGTCATGAGAGAAACTTGTGAGATTGTAATGCTTGATTATGGTGTGGTTATGAGAGAAACTTGTGAGATTGTAATGTTTGATTATGGTGTGGCCATGAGAGAAACTTGGGAGATTATAATGTTTGATTATGGTGTGATCATGAGAGAAACTTGTGAGATTGTAATGTTTGATTATGGTGTGGTCATGAAAGAAACTTGTGAGATTGTAATGTTTCATTATGGTGTGGCCATGAGAGAAACTTGTGAGATTGTAATGTTTGATTATGGTGTGGTCATGAGAGAAACTTGTGAGATTGTAATGTTTGATTATGGTGTGGCTATGAGAGAAATTTGTGAGATTGTAATGTTTGATTATGGTGTGATCATGAAAGAAACTTGTGAGATTATAATGTTTGATTATTGTGTGGTCATGAGAGAAACTTGTGAGATTGTAATGTTTGATTATGGTGTGGCTATGAGAGAAACTTGTGAGATTGTAATGTTTGATTATGGTGTGATCATGAAAGAAACTTGTGAGATTGTATTGTTTGATTATGGTGTGGTCATGAGAGAAACTTGTGATATTGATATGTTTGATTATGGTGTGGCCATGACAGAAACTTGTGAGATTGTAATGTTTGATTATGGTGTGGTCATGAGAGAAATTTGTGAGATTGTAATGTTTGATTATGGTGTGGTCATGAGAGAAACTTGTGAGATTGTAATGTTTGATTATGGTGTGGCCATTAGAGAAACTTGTGAGATTGTAATGTTTGATTATGGTGTGGTCATGAGAGAAACTTGTGAGATTGCAATGTTTGATTATGATGTGGTCATGAGAGAAACTTTAAAGATTGTAATGTTTGATTATGGTGTGGTCATGAGAGAAACTTGTGAGATTGCAATGTTTGATTATGGTGTGGCCATGAGAGAAACATGTGAGATTGTAATGTTTGATTATGGTGTGGTCATGAGAAAAACTTGTGAAAATGTAATGCTTCATTATCGTGTGGTTATGAGAGAAACTTGTGAGATTGTAATGTTTGATCATGCTGTGGTCATCAGAGAAACTTGTGAGATTGTAATGCTTGATTATGGTGTGCTCATGAGAAAAACTTGTGAGATTATAATTTTGATTATGGTGTGGTCATGAGAGAAACTGGTGAGATTCTAGTGTTTATTTATGGTGTGGTTATGAGAGAAACTTGTGAGCTTGTAATATTTGATCATGGTGTGATCATCAGAGAAACTTGTGAGATTGTAATGTTTGATTATGATGTGGTTATGAGAGACATTTGTGAGATTGTAATGTTTGATTATGGTGTGGCCATGAGAGAAACTTGTGAGATTGTAATGTTTAATTATAGTGTGGTCATGAGAGAAACTTGTGAGATTATAATGCTTGATTATGGTGTGGCCATCAGAGAAACTTGTGAGATTGTAATGTTTGATTATGGTGTGGCCATGAGAGAAACTTGTGAGATTGTAAAGTTTGATTATGATGTGGTTATGAGAGAAACTTGTGAGATTGTAATGTTTGATTATGATGTGGTTTTGAGAGAAACTTGTGAGATTGTAATGTTTGATTATGGTGTGGTCATGAGAGAAACTTGTGAGATTGTAATGTTTGATTATCGTGTGGTCATGAGAGAAACTTGTGAGATTGTAATGTTTGATTATCGTGGTCATGAGAGAATCTTGTTAGATTGTAATGTTTGATTATGGTGTGGTCATGAGAGAAACTGGTGAGATTCTAGTGTTTATTTATGGTGTGGTTATGAGAGAAACTTGTGAGCTTGTAATATTTGATCATGGTGTGATCATCAGAGAAACTTGTGAGATTGTAATGTTTGATTATGATGTGGTTATGAGAGACATTTGTGAGATTGTAATGTTTGATTATGGTGTGGCCATGAGAGAAACTTGTGAGATTGTAATGTTTAATTATAGTGTGGTCATGAGAGAAACTTGTGAGATTATAATGCTTGATTATGGTGTGGCCATGAGAGAAACTTGTGAGATTGTAATGTTTGATTATGGTGTGGCCATGAGAGAAACTTGTGAGATTGTAAAGTTTGATTATGATGTGGTTATGAGAGAAACTTCTGAGATTGTAATGTTTGATTATGATGTGGTTTTGAGAGAAACTTGTGAGATTGTAATGTTTGATTATGGTGTGGTCATGAGAGAAACTTGTGAGATTGTAATGTTTGATTATCGTGTGGTCATGAGAGAAACTTGTGAGATTGTAATGTTTGATTATCGTGGTCATGAGAGAATCTTGTTAGATTTTAATGTTTGATTATGGTGTGGTCATGAGAGAAACTTGTGAGATTGTAATGTTTGATTATGGTGTGGCCATGAGAGAAACTTGTGAGATTGTAATGTTTGATTATGGTGTGGTCATGAGAGAAACTTGTGAGATTATAATGTTTAATTATGGTGTTGCCATGAGAGAAACTTGCGAGATTGTAATGTTTGATTATGGTGTGGTCATGAGAGAAACTTGTGAGTTTGTAATGTTTGATTATGGTGTGGTTATGAGAGAAACTTGTGAGATTATAATGTTTAATTATGGTGTAGTCATGAGAGAAACTTGTGAGATTGTAATGTTTGATTATGGTGTGGTCATGAGAGAAACTTGTGAGATTGTAATGTTTGATCATGCTGTGGTCATCAGAGAAACTTGTGAGATTGTAATGCTTGATTATGGTGTGCTCATGAGAAAAACTTGTGAGATTATAATTTTGATTATGGTGTGGTCATGAGAGAAACTGGTGAGATTCTAGTGTTTATTTATGGTCTGGTTATGAGAGAAACTTGTGAGCTTGTAATATTTGATCATGGTGTGATCATCAGAGAAACTTGTGAGATTGTAATGTTTGATTATGATGTGGTTATGAGAGACATTTGTGAGATTGTAATGTTTGATTATGGTGTGGCCATGAGAGAAACTTGTGAGATTGTAATGTTTAATTATAGTGTGGTCATGAGAGAAACTTGTGAGATTATAATGCTTGATTATGGTGTGGCCATGAGAGAAACTTGTGAGATTGTAATGTTTGATTATGGTGTGGCCATGAGAGAAACTTGTGAGATTGTAAAGTTTGATTATGATGTGGTTATGAGAGAAACTTGTGAGATTGTAATGTTTGATTATGATGTGGTTTTGAGAGAAACTTGTGAGATTGTAATGTTTGATTATGGTGTGGTCATGAGAGAAACTTGTGAGATTGTAATGTTTGATTATCGTGTGGTCATGAGAGAAACTTGTGAGATTGTAATGTTTGATTATCGTGGTCATGAGAGAATCTTGTTAGATTGTAATGTTTGATTATGGTGTGGTCATGAGAGAAACTGGTGAGATTCTAGTGTTTATTTATGGTGTGGTTATGAGAGAAACTTGTGAACTTGTAATATTTGATCATGGTGTGATCATCAGAGAAACTTGTGAGATTGTAATGTTTGATTATGATGTGGTTATGAGAGACATTTGTGAGATTGTAATGTTTGATTATGGTGTGGCCATGAGAGAAACTTGTGAGATTGTAATGTTTAATTATAGTGTGGTCATGAGAGAAACTTGTGAGATTATAATGCTTGATTATGGTGTGGCCATGAGAGAAACTTGTGAGATTGTAATATTTGATTATGGTGTGGCCATGAGAGAAACTTGTGAGATTGTAAAGTTTGATTATGATGTGGTTATGAGAGAAACTTGTGAGATTGTAATGTTTGATTATGATGTGGTTTTGAGAGAAACTTGTGAGATTGTAATGTTTGATTATGGTGTGGTCATGAGAGAAACTTGTGAGATTGTAATGTTTGATTATCGTGTGGTCATGAGAGAAACTTGTGAGATTGTAATGTTTGATTATCGTGGTCATGAGAGAATCTTGTTAGATTGTAATGTTTGATTATGGTGTGGTCATGAGAGAAACTTGTGAGATTGTAATGTTTGATTATGGTGTGGCCATGAGAGAAACTTGTGAGATTGTAATGTTTGATTATGGTGTGGTCATGAGAGAAACTTGTGAGATTATAATGTTTAATTATGGTGTTGCCATGAGAGAAACTTGCGAGATTGTAATGTTTGATTATGGTGTGGTCATGAGAGAAACTTGTGAGTTTGTAATGTTTGATTATGGTGTGGTTATGAGAGAAACTTGTGAGATTATAATGTTTAATTATGGTGTAGTCATGAGAGAAACTTGTGAGATTGTAATGTTTGATTATGGTGTGGTCATGAGAGAAACTTGTGAGATTGTAATGTTTAATTATGGTGTGGTCATGAGAGAAACTTGTCAGATTATAATGTTTGATTATGATGTGGTTATGAGAGAAAGTTGTGAGATTGTAATGTTTGATTATGTTGTGGCCATGAGAGAAACTTGTGAGATTGTAATGTTTGATTATGGTGTGGTCATGAGAGAAACTTGTGAGAATGTAATGTTTGATTATGGTGTGGTCATGAGAGAAACTTGTGAGATTATAATTTTTGATTATGATGTGGTCATGAGAGAAACTTGTGAGATTGTAATGTTTGATTATGGTGTGGCCATGAGAGAAACTTGTGAGATTGTAATGTTTGATTATGGTGTGGTCATGAGAGAAACTTGTGAGATTGTAATGTTTAATTATGGTGTGGTCATGAGAGAAACTTGTGAGATTATAATGTATGATTATGATGTGGTTATGAGAGAAACTTGTGAGATTGTAATGTTTGATTATGTTGTGGCCATGAGAGAAATTTGTGAGATTGTAATGTTTGATTATGGTGTTGCCATGAGAGAAACTTGTGAGATTGTAATGTTTGATTATGGTGTGGTCATGAGAGAAACTTGTGAGATTGTAATGCTTGATTATGGTGTGGTCATGAGAGAAACTTGTGAGATTATAATGCTTGATTATGGTGTGGCCATGAGAGAAACTTGTGAGATTGTAATATTTGATTATGGTGTGGCCATGAGAGAAACTTGTGAGATTGTAAAGTTTGATTATGATGTGGTTATGAGAGAAACTTGTGAGATTGTAATGTTTGATTATGATGTGGTTTTGAGAGAAACTTGTGAGATTGTAATGTTTGATTATGGTGTGGTCATGAGAGAAACTTGTGAGATTGTAATGTTTGATTATCGTGTGGTCATGAGAGAAACTTGTGAGATTGTAATGTTTGATTATCGTGGTCATGAGAGAATCTTGTTAGATTGTAATGTTTGATTATGGTGTGGTCATGAGAGAAACTTGTGAGATTGTAATGTTTGATTATGGTGTGGCCATGAGAGAAACTTGTGAGATTGTAATGTTTGATTATGGTGTGGTCATGAGAGAAACTTGTGAGATTATAATGTTTAATTATGGTGTTGCCATGAGAGAAACTTGCGAGATTGTAATGTTTGATTATGGTGTGGTCATGAGAGAAACTTGTGAGTTTGTAATGTTTGATTATGGTGTGGTTATGAGAGAAACTTGTGAGATTATAATGTTTAATTATGGTGTAGTCATGAGAGAAACTTGTGAGATTGTAATGTTTGATTATGGTGTGGTCATGAGAGAAACTTGTGAGATTGTAATGTTTAATTATGGTGTGGTCATGAGAGAAACTTGTCAGATTATAATGTTTGATTATGATGTGGTTATGAGAGAAAGTTGTGAGATTGTAATGTTTGATTATGTTGTGGCCATGAGAGAAACTTGTGAGATTGTAATGTTTGATTATGGTGTGGTCATGAGAGAAACTTGTGAGAATGTAATGTTTGATTATGGTGTGGTCATGAGAGAAACTTGTGAGATTATAATTTTTGATTATGATGTGGTCATGAGAGAAACTTGTGAGATTGTAATGTTTGATTATGGTGTGGCCATGAGAGAAACTTGTGAGATGGTAATGTTTGATTATGGTGTGGTCATGAGAGAAACTTGTGAGATTGTAATGTTTAATTATGGTGTGGTCATGAGAGAAACTTGTGAGATTATAATGTATGATTATGATGTGGTTATGAGAGAAACTTGTGAGATTGTAATGTTTGATTATGTTGTGGCCATGAGAGAAATTTGTGAGATTGTAATGTTTGATTATGGTGTTGCCATGAGAGAAACTTGTGAGATTGTAATGTTTGATTATGGTGTGGTCATGAGAGAAACTTGTGAGATTGTAATGCTTGATTATGGTGTGGTCATGAGAGAAACTTGTGAGATTGTAATGTTTGATTATGGTGGCCATGAGAGAAACTTGTGAGATTATAATGTTTGATTATGGTGTGGCCATGAGAGAAACTTGTGAGATTGTAATGTTTGATTATGGTGTGGTCATGAGAGAAACTTGTGAGATTGTAATGTTTGATTATGGTGTGGCCATGAGAGAAACTTGTGAGATTATAATGTTTGATTATGGTGTGATCATGAGAGAAACTTGTGAGATTGTAATGTTTGATTATGGTGTGGCCATGAGAGAAACTTGTGAGATTGTAATGTTTGATTATGGTGTGGTCATGAGAGAAACTTGTGAGATTGTAATGTTTGACTATGGTGTGGTCATGAGAGAAACTTGTGAGATTGTAATGTTTGATTATGGTGTGGCCATTAGAGAATCTTGTTAGATTGTAATGTTTGATTACGGTGTGGTCATGAGAGAAACTTGTGAGATTATAATGTTTGATTATGGTGTGGCCATGAGAGAAACTTGTGAGATTGTAATGTTTGATTATGGTGTTGTCATGAGAGAAACTTGTGAGATTGTAATGTTTGATTATGGTGTGGCTATGAGAGAAACTTGTGAGATTGTAATGTTTGATTATGGTGTGATCATGAAAGAAACTTGTGAGATTGTAATGTTTGATTATGGTGTGGTCATGAGAGAAACCTGTGAGATTGTAATGTTTGATTATGGTGTGGCCATGACAGAAACTTGTGAGATTGTAATGTTTGATTATGGTGTGGTCATGAGAGAAATTTGTGAGATTGTAATGTTTGATTATGGTGTGGTCATGAGAGAAATTTGTGAGATTGTAATGTTTGATAATGGTGTGGTCATGAGAGAAACTTGTGAGATTGTAATGCTTGATTATGGTGTGGTTATGAGAGAAACTTGTGAGATTGTAATGTTTGATTATGGTGTGGCCATGACAGAAACTTGTGAGATTGTAATGTTTGATTATGGTGTGGTCATGAGAGAAATTTGTGAGATTGTAATGTTTGATTATGGTGTGGTCATGAGAGAAATTTGTGAGATTGTAATGTTTGATAATGGTGTGGTCATGAGAGAAACTTGTGAGATTGTAATGCTTGATTATGGTGTGGCCATGAGAGAAACTTGTGAGATTGTAATTTTTGATTATGGTGTGGTCATGAGAGAAACTTGTGAGATTGTAATGCTTGATTATGTTGTGGTCATGAGAGAAACTTGTGAGATTGTAATGTTTGATTATGGTGGCCATGAGAGAAACTTGTGAGATTATAATGTTTGATTATGGTGTGGCCATGAGAGAAACTTGTGAGATTGTAATGTTTGATTATGTTGTGGTCATGAGAGAAACTTGTGAGATTGTAATGTTTGATTATGGTGTGGCCATGAGAGAAACTTGTGAGATTATAATGTTTAATTATGGTGTAGTCATGAGAGAAACTTGTGAGATTGTAAAGTTTTATTATGGTGTGGTCATGAGAGAAAGTTGTGAGATTGTAATGTTTAATTATGGTGTGGTCATGAGAGAAACTTGTGAGATTATAATGTTTGATTATGATATGGTTATGAGAGAAAGTTGTGAGATTGTAATGTTTGATTATGTTGTGGCCATGAGAGAAACTTGTGAGATTGTAATGTTTGATTATGGTGTGGTCATGAGAGAAACTTGTGAGAATGTAATGTTTGATTATGGTGTGGTCATGAGAGAAACTTGTGAGATTGTAATGTTTGATAATGGTATGGTCATGAAAGAAACTTGTGAGATTGTAATATTTGATTATGGTCTGGTCATGAGAGAAACTTGTGAGATTGTAATGCTTGATTATGGTGTGGTTATGAGAGAAACTTGTGAGATTGTAATATTTGATTATGGTGTGGCCATGAGAGAAACTTGGGAGATTATAATGTTTGATTATGGTGTGATCATGAGAGAAACTTGTGAGATTGTAATGTTTGATTATGGTGTGGTCATGAGAGAAACTTGTGAGATTGTAATGTTTGATTATGGTGTGGCCATGAGAGAAACTTGTGAGATTATAATGTTTGATTATGGTGTGGTCATGAGAGAAACTTGTGAGATTGTAATGTTTGATTATGGTGTTGCTATGAGAGAAATTTGTGAGATTGTAATGTTTGATTATGGTGTGATCATGAAAGAAACTTGTGAGATTATAATGTTTGATTATGGTGTGGTCATGAGAGAAACTTGTGAGATTGTAATGTTTGATTATGGTGTGGCTATGAGAGAAACTTGTGAGATTGTAATGTTTGATTATGGTGTGGTCATGAGAGAAACTTGTGAGATTGCAATGTTTGATTATGATGTGGTCATGAGAGAAACTTGTAAGATTGTAATGTTTGATTATGGTGTGGTCATGAGAGAAACTTGTGAGATTGCAATGTTTGATTATGGTGTGGCCATGAGAGAAACATGTGAGATTGTAATGTTTGATTATGGTGTGGTCATGAGAGAAACTTGTGAGATTGTAATGTTTAATTATGGTGTGGTCATGAGAGAAACTTGTCAGATTATAATGTTTGATTATGATGTGGTTATGAGAGAAAGTTGTGAGATTGTAATGTTTGATTATGTTGTGGCCATGAGAGAAACTTGTGAGATTGTAATGTTTGATTATGGTGTGGTCATGAGAGAAACTTGTGAGAATGTAATGTTTGATTATGGTGTGGTCATGAGAGAAACTTGTGAGATTATAATTTTTGATTATGATGTGGTCATGAGAGAAACTTGTGAGATTGTAATGTTTGATTATGGTGTGGCCATGAGAGAAACTTGTGAGATTGTAATGTTTGATCATGCTGTGGTCATCAGAGAAACTTGTGAGATTGTAATGCTTGATTATGGTGTGCTCATGAGAAAAACTTGTGAGATTATAATTTTGATTATGGTGTGGTCATGAGAGAAACTGGTGAGATTCTAGTGTTTATTTATGGTGTGGTTATGAGAGAAACTTGTGAGCTTGTAATATTTGATCATGGTGTGATCATCAGAGAAACTTGTGAGATTGTAATGTTTGATTATGATGTGGTTATGAGAGACATTTGTGAGATTGTAATGTTTGATTATGGTGTGGCCATGAGAGAAACTTGTGAGATTGTAATGTTTAATTATAGTGTGGTCATGAGAGAAACTTGTGAGATTATAATGCTTGATTATGGTGTGGCCATGAGAGAAACTTGTGAGATTGTAATGTTTGATTATGGTGTGGCCATGAGAGAAACTTGTGAGATTGTAAAGTTTGATTATGATGTGGTTATGAGAGAAACTTGTGAGATTGTAATGTTTGATTATGATGTGGTTTTGAGAGAAACTTGTGAGATTGTAATGTTTGATTATGGTGTGGTCATGAGAGAAACTTGTGAGATTGTAATGTTTGATTATCGTGTGGTCATGAGAGAAACTTGTGAGATTGTAATGTTTGATTATCGTGGTCATGAGAGAATCTTGTTAGATTGTAATGTTTGATTATGGTGTGGTCATGAGAGAAACTGGTGAGATTCTAGTGTTTATTTATGGTGTGGTTATGAGAGAAACTTGTGAGCTTGTAATATTTGATCATGGTGTGATCATCAGAGAAACTTGTGAGATTGTAATGTTTGATTATGATGTGGTTATGAGAGACATTTGTGAGATTGTAATGTTTGATTATGGTGTGGCCATGAGAGAAACTTGTGAGATTGTAATGTTTAATTATAGTGTGGTCATGAGAGAAACTTGTGAGATTATAATGCTTGATTATGGTGTGGCCATGAGAGAAACTTGTGAGATTGTAATGTTTGATTATGGTGTGGCCATGAGAGAAACTTGTGAGATTGTAAAGTTTGATTATGATGTGGTTATGAGAGAAACTTGTGAGATTGTAATGTTTGATTATGATGTGGTTTTGAGAGAAACTTGTGAGATTGTAATGTTTGATTATGGTGTGGTCATGAGAGAAACTTGTGAGATTGTAATGTTTGATTATCGTGTGGTCATGAGAGAAACTTGTGAGATTGTAATGTTTGATTATCGTGGTCATGAGAGAATCTTGTTAGATTGTAATGTTTGATTATGGTGTGGTCATGAGAGAAACTTGTGAGATTGTAATGTTTGATTATGGTGTGGCCATGAGAGAAACTTGTGAGATTGTAATGTTTGATTATGGTGTGGTCATGAGAGAAACTTGTGAGATTATAATGTTTAATTATGGTGTTGCCATGAGAGAAACTTGCGAGATTGTAATGTTTGATTATGGTGTGGTCATGAGAGAAACTTGTGAGTTTGTAATGTTTGATTATGGTGTGGTTATGAGAGAAACTTGTGAGATTATAATGTTTAATTATGGTGTAGTCATGAGAGAAACTTGTGAGATTGTAATGTTTGATTATGGTGTGGTCATGAGAGAAACTTGTGAGATTGTAATGTTTAATTATGGTGTGGTCATGAGAGAAACTTGTCAGATTATAATGTTTGATTATGATGTGGTTATGAGAGAAAGTTGTGAGATTGTAATGTTTGATTATGTTGTGGCCATGAGAGAAACTTGTGAGATTGTAATGTTTGATTATGGTGTGGTCATGAGAGAAACTTGTGAGAATGTAATGTTTGATTATGGTGTGGTCATGAGAGAAACTTGTGAGATTATAATTTTTGATTATGATGTGGTCATGAGAGAAACTTGTGAGATTGTAATGTTTGATTATGGTGTGGCCATGAGAGAAACTTGTGAGATTGTAATGTTTGATTATGGTGTGGTCATGAGAGAAACTTGTGAGATTGTAATGTTTAATTATGGTGTGGTCATGAGAGAAACTTGTGAGATTATAATGTATGATTATGATGTGGTTATGAGAGAAACTTGTGAGATTGTAATGTTTGATTATGTTGTGGCCATGAGAGAAATTTGTGAGATTGTAATGTTTGATTATGGTGTTGCCATGAGAGAAACTTGTGAGATTGTAATGTTTGATTATGGTGTGGTCATGAGAGAAACTTGTGAGATTGTAATGCTTGATTATGGTGTGGTCATGAGAGAAACTTGTGAGATTGTAATGTTTGATTATGGTGGCCATGAGAGAAACTTGTGAGATTATAATGTTTGATTATGGTGTGGCCATGAGAGAAACTTGTGAGATTGTAATGTTTGATTATGGTGTGGTCATGAGAGAAACTTGTGAGATTGTAATGTTTGATTATGGTGTGGCCATGAGAGAAACTTGTGAGATTATAATGTTTGATTATGGTGTGATCATGAGAGAAACTTGTGAGATTGTAATGTTTGATTATGGTGTGGCCATGAGAGAAACTTGTGAGATTGTAATGTTTGATTATGGTGTGGTCATGAGAGAAACTTGTGAGATTGTAATGTTTGACTATGGTGTGGTCATGAGAGAAACTTGTGAGATTGTAATGTTTGATTATGGTGTGGCCATTAGAGAATCTTGTTAGATTGTAATGTTTGATTACGGTGTGGTCATGAGAGAAACTTGTGAGATTATAATGTTTGATTATGGTGTGGCCATGAGAGAAACTTGTGAGATTGTAATGTTTGATTATGGTGTTGTCATGAGAGAAACTTGTGAGATTGTAATGTTTGATTATGGTGTGGCTATGAGAGAAACTTGTGAGATTGTAATGTTTGATTATGGTGTGATCATGAAAGAAACTTGTGAGATTGTAATGTTTGATTATGGTGTGGTCATGAGAGAAACCTGTGAGATTGTAATGTTTGATTATGGTGTGGCCATGACAGAAACTTGTGAGATTGTAATGTTTGATTATGGTGTGGTCATGAGAGAAATTTGTGAAATTGTAATGTTTGATTATGGTGTGGTCATGAGAGAAATTTGTGAGATTGTAATGTTTGATAATGGTGTGGTCATGAGAGAAACTTGTGAGATTGTAATGCTTGATTATGGTGTGGTCATGAGAGAAACTTGTGAGATTGTAATGTTTGATTATGGTGTGGCCATGACAGAAACTTGTGAGATTGTAATGTTTGATTATGGTGTGGTCATGAGAGAAATTTGTGAGATTGTAATGTTTGATTATGGTGTGGTCATGAGAGAAATTTGTGAGATTGTAATGTTTGATAATGGTGTGGTCATGAGAGAAACTTGTGAGATTGTAATGCTTGATTATGGTGTGGCCATGAGAGAAACTTGTGAGATTGTAATGTTTGATTATGGTGTGGTCATGAGAGAAACTTGTGAGATTGTAATGCTTGATTATGTTGTGGTCATGAGAGAAACTTGTGAGATTGTAATGTTTGATTATGGTGGCCATGAGAGAAACTTGTGAGATTATAATGTTTGATTATGGTGTGGCCATGAGAGAAACTTGTGAGATTGTAATGTTTGATTATGGTGTGGTCATGAGAGAAACTTGTGAGATTGTAATGTTTGATTATGGTGTGGCCATGAGAGAAACTTGTGAGATTATAATGTTTAATTATGGTGTAGTCATGAGAGAAACTTGTGAGATTGTAAAGTTTTATTATGGTGTGATCATGAGAGAAAGTTGTGAGATTGTAATGTTTAATTATGGTGTGGTCATGAGAGAAACTTGTGAGATTATAATGTTTGATTATGATATGGTTATGAGAGAAAGTTGTGAGATTGTAATGTTTGATTATGTTGTGGCCATGAGAGAAACTTGTGAGATTGTAATGTTTGATTATGGTGTGGTCATGAGAGAAACTTGTGAGAATGTAATGTTTGATTATGGTGTGGTCATGAGAGAAACTTGTGAGATTGTAATGTTTGATAATGGTATGGTCATGAAAGAAACTTGTGAGATTGTAATATTTGATTATGGTCTGGTCATGAGAGAAACTTGTGAGATTGTAATGCTTGATTATGGTGTGGTTATGAGAGAAACTTGTGAGATTGTAATATTTGATTATGGTGTGGCCATGAGAGAAACTTGGGAGATTATAATGTTTGATTATGGTGTGATCATGAGAGAAACTTGTGAGATTGTAATGTTTGATTATGGTGTGGTCATGAGAGAAACTTGTGAGATTGTAATGTTTGATTATGGTGTGGCCATGAGAGAAACTTGTGAGATTATAATGTTTGATTATGGTGTGGTCATGAGAGAAACTTGTGAGATTGTAATGTTTGATTATGGTGTGGCTATGAGAGAAATTTGTGAGATTGTAATGTTTGATTATGGTGTGATCATGAAAGAAACTTGTGAGATTATAATGTTTGATTATGGTGTGGTCATGAGAGAAACTTGTGAGATTGTAATGTTTGATTATGGTGTGGCTATGAGAGAAACTTGTGAGATTGTAATGTTTGATTATGGTGTGATCATGAAAGAAACTTGTGAGATTGTATTGTTTGATTATGGTGTGGTCATGAGAGAAACTTGTGATATTGATATGTTTGATTATGGTGTGGCCATGACAGAAACTTGTGAGATTGTAATGTTTGATTATGGTGTGGTCATGAGAGAAATTTGTGAGATTGTAATGTTTGATTATGGTGTGGTCATGAGAGAAACTTGTGAGATTGTAATGTTTGATTATGGTGTGGCCATTAGAGAAACTTGTGAGATTGTAATGTTTGATTATGGTGTGGTCATGAGAGAAACTTGTGAGATTGCAATGTTTGATTATGATGTGGTCATGAGAGAAACTTGTAAGATTGTAATGTTTGATTATGGTGTGGTCATGAGAGAAACTTGTGAGATTGCAATGTTTGATTATGGTGTGGCCATGAGAGAAACATGTGAGATTGTAATGTTTGATTATGGTGTGGTCATGAGAGAAACTTGTGAGAATGTAATGCTTCATTATCGTGTGGTTATGAGAGAAACTTGTGAGATTGTAATGTTTGATCATGCTGTGGTCATCAGAGAAACTTGTGAGATTGTAATGCTTGATTATGGTGTGCTCATGAGAAAAACTTGTGAGATTATAATTTTGATTATGGTGTGGTCATGAGAGAAACTGGTGAGATTCTAGTGTTTATTTATGGTGTGATCATGAGAGAAACTTGTGAGATTGTAATGTTTGATTATGATGTGGTTATGAGAGAAATTTGTGAGATTGTAATGTTTGATTATGGTGTGGCCATGAGAGAAACTTGTGAGATTGTAATGTTTAATTATAGTGTGGTCATGAGAGAAACTTGTGAGATTATAATGCTTGATTATGGTGTGGCCATGAGAGAAACTTGTGAGATTGTAATGTTTGATTATGGTGTGGCCATGAGAGAAACTTGTGAGATTGTAAAGTTTGATTATGATGTGGTTATGAGAGAAACTTGTGAGATTGTAATGTTTGATTATGATGTGGTTTTGAGAGAAACTTGTGAGATTGTAATGTTTGATTATGGTGTTGTCATGAGAGAAACTTGTGAGATTGTAATGTTTGATTATCGTGTGGTCATGAGAGAAACTTGTGAGATTGTAATGTTTGATTATCGTGGTCATGAGAGAATCTTGTTAGATTGTAATGTTTGATTATGGTGTGGTCATGAGAGAAACTTGTGAGATTGTAATGTTTGATTATTGTGTGGTCATGAGAGAAACCTGTGAGATTATAATGTTTAATTATGGTGTTGCCATGAGAGAAACTTGCGAGATTGTAATGTTTGATTATGGTGTGGTCATGAGAGAAACTTGTGAGTTTGTAATGTTTGATTATGGTGTGGTTATGAGAGAAACTTGTGAGATTATAATGTTTAATTATGGTGTAGTCATGAGAGAAACTTGTGAGATTGTAATGTTTGATTATGGTGTGGTCATGAGAGAAACTTGTGAGATTGTAATGTTTAATTATGGTGTGGTCATGAGAGAAACTTGTCAGATTATAATGTTTGATTATGATGTGGTTATGAGAGAAAGTTGTGAGATTGTAATGTTTGATTATGTTGTGGCCATGAGAGAAACTTGTGAGATTGTAATGTTTGATTATGGTGTGGTCATGAGAGAAACTTGTGAGAATGTAATGTTTGATTATGGTGTGGTCATGAGAGAAACTTGTGAGATTATAATTTTTGATTATGATGTGGTCATGAGAGAAACTTGTGAGATTGTAATGTTTGATTATGGTGTGGCCATGAGAGAAACTTGTGAGATTGTAATGTTTGATTATGGTGTGGTCATGAGAGAAACTTGTGAGATTATAATGTATGATTATGATGTGGTTATGAGAGAAACTTGTGAGATTGTAATGTTTGATTATGTTGTGGCCATGAGAGAAATTTGTGAGATTGTAATGTTTGATTAAGGTGTGGCCATGAGAGAAACTTGTGAGATTGTAATGTTTGATAATGGTATGGTCATGAGAGAAACTTGTGAGAATGTAATGTTTGATTATGGTCTGGTCATGAGAGAAACTTGTGAGATTGTAATTCTTGATTATGGTGTGGTTATGAGAGAAACTTGTGAGATTGTAATGTTTGATTATGGTGTGGCCATGAGAGAAACTTGTGAGATTATAATGTTTGATTATAGTGTGGTCATGAGAGAAACTTGTGAGATTGTAATGTTTGATGATGGTGTGGTCATGAGAGAAACTTGTGAGATTGTAATGTTTGATTATGGTGTGGCCATGAGAGAAACTTGTGAGATTATAATGTTTGATTATGGTGTGGTCATGAGAGAAACTTGTGAGATTGTAATGTTTGATTATGGTGTGGCTATGAGAGAAACTTGTGAGATTGTAATGTTTGATTATGTTGTGATCATGAAAGAAACTTGTGAGATTGTAATGTTTGATTATGGTGTGGCCATGACAGAAACTTGTGAGATTGTAATGTTTGATTATGGTGTGGTCATGAGAGAAATTTGTGAGATTGTAATGTTTGATTATGGTGTGGTCATGAGAGAAACTTGTGAGATTGTAATGTTTGATTATGGTGTGGTCATGAGAGAAATTTGTGAGATTGTAATGTTTGATAATGGTGTGGTCATGAGAGAAACTTGTGAGATTGTAATGCTTGATTATGGTGTGGCCATGAGAGAAACTTGTGAGATTGTAATGTTTGATTATGGTCTGGTCATGAGAGAAACTTGTGAGATTGTAATGCTTGATTACGGTGTGGTCATGAGAGAAACTTGTGAGATTGTAATGTTTGATTATGGTGGCCATGAGAGAAACTTTTGAGATTATAATGTTTGATTATGGTGTGGCCATGAGAGAAACTTGTGATATTGTAATGTTTGATTATGGTGTGGTCATGAGAGAAACTTGTGAGATTGTAATGTTTGATTATGGTGTGGCCATGAGAGAAACTTGTGAGATTATAATGCTTGATTATGGTGTGGCCATGAGAGAAACTTGTGAGATTGTAATGTTTGATTATGGTGTGGCCATGAGAGAAACTTGTGAGATTGTAAAGTTTGATTATGATGTGGTTATGAGAGAAACTTGTGAGATTGTAATGTTTGATTATGATGTGGTTTTGAGAGAAACTTGTGAGATTGTAATGTTTGATTATGGTGTTGTCATGAGAGAAACTTGTGAGATTGTAATGTTTGATTATCGTGTGGTCATGAGAGAAACTTGTGAGATTGTAATGTTTGATTATCGTGGTCATGAGAGAATCTTGTTAGATTGTAATGTTTGATTATGGTGTGGTCATGAGAGAAACTTGTGAGATTGTAATGTTTGATTATGGTGTGGTCATGAGAGAAACCTGTGAGATTATAATGTTTAATTATGGTGTTGCCATGAGAGAAACTTGCGAGATTGTAATGTTTGATTATGGTGTGGTCATGAGAGAAACTTGTGAGTTTGTAATGTTTGATTATGGTGTGGTTATGAGAGAAACTTGTGAGATTATAATGTTTAATTATGGTGTAGTCATGAGAGAAACTTGTGAGATTGTAATGTTTGATTATGGTGTGGTCATGAGAGAAACTTGTGAGATTGTAATGTTTAATTATGGTGTGGTCATGAGAGAAACTTGTCAGATTATAATATTTGATTATGATGTGGTTATGAGAGAAAGTTGTGAGATTGTAATGTTTGATTATGTTGTGGCCATGAGAGAAACTTGTGAGATTGTAATGTTTGATTATGGTGTGGTCATGAGAGAAACTTGTGAGAATGTAATGTTTGATTATGGTGTGGTCATGAGAGAAACTTGTGAGATTATAATTTTTGATTATGATGTGGTCATGAGAGAAACTTGTGAGATTGTAATGTTTGATTATGGTGTGGCCATGAGAGAAACTTGTGAGATTGTAATGTTTGATTATGGTGTGGTCATGAGAGAAACTTGTGAGATTATAATGTATGATTATGATGTGGTTGTGAGAGAAACTTGTGAGATTGTAATGTTTGATTATGTTGTGGCCATGAGAGAAATTTGTGAGATTGTAATGTTTGATTATGGTGTGGCCATGAGAGAAACTTGTGAGATTGTAATGTTTGATAATGGTATGGTCATGAGAGAAACTTGTGAGAATGTAATGTTTGATTATGGTCTGGTCATGAGAGAAACTTGTGAGATTGTAATTCTTGATTATGGTGTGGTTATGAGAGAAAGTTGTGAGATTGTAATGTTTGATTATGGTGTGGCCATGAGAGAAACTTGTGAGATTATAATGTTTGATTATAGTGTGGTCATGAGAGAAACTTGTGAGATTGTAATGTTTGATGATGGTGTGGTCATGAGAGAAACTTGTGAGATTGTAATGTTTGATTATGGTGTGGCCATGAGAGAAACTTGTGAGATTATAATGTTTGATTATGGTGTGGTCATGAGAGAAACTTGTGAGATTGTAATGTTTGATTATGGTGTGGCTATGAGAGAAACTTGTGAGATTGTAATGTTTGATTATGTTGTGATCATGAAAGAAACTTGTGAGATTGTAATGTTTGATTATGGTGTGGTCATGAGAGAAACCTGTGAGATTGTAATGTTTGATTATGGTGTGGCCATGACAGAAACTTGTGAGATTGTAATGTTTGATTATGGTGTGGTCATGAGAGAAATTTGTGAGATTGTAATGTTTGATTATGGTGTGGTCATGAGAGAAACTTGTGAGATTGTAATGTTTGATTATGGTGTGGTCATGAGAGAAATTTGTGAGATTGTAATGTTTGATAATGGTGTGGTCATGAGAGAAACTTGTGAGATTGTAATGCTTGATTATGGTGTGGCCATGAGAGAAACTTGTGAGATTGTAATGTTTGATTATGGTCTGGTCATGAGAGAAACTTGTGAGATTGTAATGCTTGATTACGGTGTGGTCATGAGAGAAACTTGTGAGATTGTAATGTTTGATTATGGTGGCCATGAGAGAAACTTTTGAGATTATAATGTTTGATTATGGTGTGGCCATGAGAGAAACTTGTGATATTGTAATGTTTGATTATGGTGTGGTCATGAGAGAAACTTGTGAGATTGTAATGTTTGATTATGGTGTGGCCATGAGAGAAACTTGTGAGATTATAATGTTTGATTATGGTGTGGTCATGAGAGAAACTTGTGAGATTGTAATGTTTGATTATGGTGTGGCCATGAGAGAAACTTGTGAGATTGTAATGTTTGATTATGGTGTGGCCATTAGAGAATCTTGTTAGATTGTAATGTTTGATTACGGTGTGGTCATGAGAGAAACTTGTGAGATTATAATGTTTGATTATGGTGTGGCCATGAGAGAAACTTGTGAGATTGTAATGTTTGATTATGGTGTTGTCATGAGAGAAACTTGCGAGATTGTAATGTTTGATTATGGTGTGGTTATGAGAGAAACTTGTGAGATTGTAATGTTTGATTATGGTGTGGTCATGAGAGAAACTTGCGAGATTATAATGTTTGATTATGGTGTAGTCATGAGAGAAACTTGTGAGATTGTAATGTTTGATTATGGTGTGGTCATGAGAGAAACTTGTGAGATTGTAATGTTTAATTATGGTGTGGTCATGAGAGAAACTTGTGAGATTATAATGTTTGATTATGATGTGGTTATGAGAGAAAGTTGTTAGATTGTAATGTTTGATTATGTTGTGGCCATGAGAGAAACTTGTGAGATTGTAATGTTTGATTATGGTGTGGTCTTGAGAGAAACTTGTGAGAATGTAATGTTTGATTATGGTGTGGTCATGAGAGAAACTTGTTAGATTATAATTTTTGATTATGATGTGGTCATGAGAGAAACTTGTGAGATTGTAATGTTTGATTATGGTGTGGCCATCAGAGAAACTTGTGAGATTGTAATGTTTGATTATGGTGTGGTCATGAGAGAAACTTGTGAGATTGTAATGTTTGATTATGGTGTGGCTATGAGAGAAATTTGTGAGATTGTAATGTTTGATTATGGTGTGATCATGAAAGAAACTTGTGAGATTGTAATGTTTGATTATGGTGTGGTCATGAGAGAAACCTGTGAGATTGTAATGTTTGATTATGGTGTGGTTATGAGAGAAACTTGTGAGATTGTAATGTTTGATTATGGTGTGGTCATGAGAGAAACTTGTGAGATTATAATGTTTGATTATGGTGTAGTCATGAGAGAAACTTGTGAGATTGTAATGTTTGATTATGGTGTGGTCATGAGAGAAACTTGTGAGATTGTAATGTTTGATTATAGTGTGATCATGAAAGAAACTTGTGAGATTGTAATGTTTGATTATGGTGTGGTCATGAGAGAAACTTGTGAGATTGTAATGTTTGATTATGGTGTGATCATGAGAGAAACTTGTGAGATTGCAATGTTTGATTATGATGAGGTCATGAGAGAAATTTGTATGATTGTAATGTTTGATTATAGTGTGGCCATGAGACAATCTTGTGAGATTATAATGTTTGATTATGGTGTGGCCATGAGAGAAATTTGTGAGATTGTAATGTTTGATTATGGTGTGGCCATGAGAGAAACTTGTGAGATTGTAATGCTTTATTATGGTGTAGTCATGAGAGAAACTTGTGAGAATGCAATGCTTGATTATGGTGTGGTTATGAGAGAAAAGTGTGAGATTGTAATGTTTGATCATGGTGTGGTTATGAGAGAAACTTGTGAGATTGTAATGTTTGATTATGATGTGGTTATGAGAGAAACTTGTGAGATTGTAATGTTTGATTATGGTGTGGCCATGAGAGAAACTTGTGAGATTGTGATGTTTGATTATGGTGTGCTCATGCGAGAAACTTGTGAGATTGTGATGTTTGATTATGGTGTGGTCATGAGAGAAACTTGTGAGATTGCAATGTTTGATTATGGTGTGATCATGAGAGAAACTTGTGAGATTGTAATGTTTCAATATGGTGTGGTCATGAGAGAAACTTGTGAGATTGTAATGTTTGATTATGTTGTGGCCATGAGAGAAACTTGTGAGATTGTAATGTTTGATTATGGTGTGGTCATGAGAGAAACTTCTGAGATTGTAATGTTTGATTATGATGTGGTCATGAGAGAAACTTGTATGATTGTAATGTTTGATTACGGTGTGGCCATGAGAGAAACTTGTGAGATTATAATGGTTGATTATGGTGTGGCCATGAGCGAAACTTGTGAAATTGTAATGTTTGATTATGGTGTGGCCATGAGAGAAACTTGTGAGATTGCAATATTTGATTATGGTGTGGCCATGAGAGAAACATGTGAGATTGTAATGTTTGATTATGGTGTGGTCATGAGAGAATCTTGTGAGAATGTAATGCTTGATTATCGTGTGGTTATAAGAGAAACTTGTGAAATTGTAATGTTTGATCATGCTGTGGTCATGAGAGAAACTTGTGAGATTGTAATGCTTGATTATGGTGTGCTCATGAGAAAAACTTGTGAGATTATAATTTTGATTATGGTGTGGTCATGAGAGAAATTGGTGAGCTTGTAATATTTGATCATGGTGTGATCATGAGAGAAACTTGTGAGATTGTAATGTTTGATTATGATATGGTTATGAGAGACATTTGTGAGATTGTAATGTTTGATTATGGTGTGGTCATGAGAGAAATTTGAGAGATTATAATTTTTGATTATGATGTGGTCATGAGAGAAACTTGTGAGATTATAATGCTTGATTATGGTGTGGCCATGAGAGAAACTTGTGAGATTGTAATGTTTGATTATGATGTGGTTATGAGAGAAACTTGTGAGATTGTAATGTTTGATTATGGTGTGGCCATGAGAGAAACTTGTGAGATTGTAATGTTTGATTATGGTGTGGTCATGAGAGAAACTTGTGAGATTATAATGTTTAATTATGATGTGGTTATGAGAGAAAGTTGTGAGATTGTAATGTTTGATTATGTTGTGGCCATGAGAGAAACTTGTGAGATTGTAATGTTTGATTATGGTGTGGTCATGAGAGAAACTTGTGAGAATGTAATGTTTGATTATGGTATGGTCATGAGGGAAACTTGTGAGATTATAATTTTTGATTATGATGTGGTCATGAAAGAAACTTGTGAGATTGTAATGTTTGATTATGGTGTGGCCATGAGAGAAACTTGTGAGATTGTAATGTTTGATTATGGTGTGGTCATGATAGAAACTTGTGAGATTGTAATGTTTGATTATGGTGTGGTCATGAGAGAAACTTGTGAGATTATAATGTATGATAATGCTGTGGTTATGAGAGAAACTTGTGAGATTGTAATGTTTGATTATGGTATGGTCATGAGAGAAACTTGTGAGATTATAATGTTTAACTATGGTGTTGTCATGAGAGAAACTTGTGAGATTGTAATGTTTGATTATGGTGTGGTTATGAGAGAAAGTTGTGAGATTGTAATGTTTGATTATGTTGTGGCCATGAGAGAAACTTGTGAGATTGTAATGTTTGATTATGGTGTGGTCATGAGAGAAACTTGTGAGAATGTAATGTTTGATTATGGTATGGTCATGAGGGAAACTTGTGAGATTATAATTTTTGATTATGATGTGGTCATGAAAGAAACTTGTGAGATTGTAATGTTTGATTATGGTGTGGCCATGAGAGAAACTTGTGAGATTGTAATGTTTGATTATGGTGTTGTCATGATAGAAACTTGTGAGATTGTAATGTTTGATTATGGTGTGGTCATGAGAGAAACTTGTGAGATTATAATGTATGATAATGATGTGGTTATGAGAGAAACTTGTGAGATTGTAATGTTTGATTATGGTATGGTCATGAGAGAAACTTGTGAGATTATAATGTTTAACTATGGTGTTGTCATGAGAGAAACTTGTGAGATTGTAATGTTTGATTATGGTGTGGCCATGAGAGAAACTTGTGAGATTGTAATGTTTGATTATGATGTGGTCATGAGAGAAACTTGTGAGATTGTAATGTTTGATTATGGTGTGTCCATGAGAGAAACTTGTGAGATTGTAATGCTTGATTATGGTGTGGTCATGAGAGAAACTTGTGAGATTATAATGTTTGATTATGGTGTGGCCATGAGAGAAACTTGTGAGATTGTAATGTTTAATTATGGTGTGGTCATGAGAGAAACTTGTGAGATTGTAATGTTTGATTATGGTGTGGTCATGAGAGAAATTTGTGAGATTGTAATGTTTAATTATGGTGTGGTCATGAGAGAAACTTGTGAGATTGTAATGTTTGATTATGGTGTGGTCATGAGGTAAACTTGTGAGATTGTAATGTTTGATTATGGTGTGGTCATGACAGAAACTTGTGAGATTGTAATACTTGATTATGGTGTGGCCATGAGAGAAACTTGTGAGATTGTAATGTTTGATTATGGTGTGGTCATGAGAGAAACTTGTGAGATTGTAATGTTTGATTATGGTGTGGCCATGAGAGAAACTTGTGAGATTGTAATGTTTGATTATGGTGTGGTCATGAGAGAAACTTGTGAGATTATAATGTTTAATTATGGTGTTGTCATGAGAGAAACTTGCGAGATTGTAATGTTTGATTATGGTGTGGTCATGAGAGAAACTTGTGAGATTGTAATGTTTGATTATGGTGTGGTCATGAGAGAAACTTGTGAGATTGTAATGTTTGATTATGGTGTTGTCATGAGAGAAACTTGTGAGATTGTGATGTTTGATTATGGTGTGGTCATGAGAGAAACTTGTGAGATTGCAATGTTTGATTATGGTGTGATCATGAGAGAAACTTGTGAGATTGTAATGTTTCATTATGGTGTGGTCATGAGAGAAACTTGTGAGATTGTAATGTTTGATTATGATGTGGTCATGAGAGAAACTTGTATGATTGTAATGTTTGATTACGGTGTGGCCATGAGAGAAACTTGTGAGATTATAATGGTTGATTATGGTGTGGCCATGAGCGAAACTTGTGCAATTGTAATGTTTGATTATGGTGTGGCCATGAGAGAAACTTGTAAGATTGTGATGTTTGATTATGGTGTGGTCATGAGAGAAACTTGTGAGATTGCAATGTTTGATTATGGTGTGGCCATGAGAGAAACATGTGAGATTGTAATGTTTGATCATGCTGTGGTCATGAGAGAAACTTGTGAGATTGTAATGCTTGATTATGGTGTGCTCATGAGAAAAACTTGTGAGATTATAATTTTGATTATGGTGTGGTCATGAGAGAAACTGGTGAGCTTGTAATATTTGATCATGGTGTGATCATGAGAGAAACTTGTGAGATTGTAATGTTTGATTATGATGTAGTTATGAGAGACATTTGTGAGATTGTAATGTTTGATTATGGTGTGGCCATGAGAGAAACTTGTGAGATTGTAATGTTTAATTATAGTGTGGTCATGAGAGAAACTTGTGAGATTATAATTTTTGATTATGATGTGGTCATGAGAGAAACTTGTGAGATTATAATGCTTGATTATGGTGTGGCCATGAGCGAAACTTGTGAGATTGTAATGTTTGATTATGATGTGGTTATGAGAGAAACTTGTGAGATTGTAATGTTTGATTATGATGTGGTTTTGACAGAAACTTGTGAGATTGTAATGTTTGATTATGGTGTGGTCATGAGAGAAACTTGTGAGATTGTAATGTTTGATTATCGTGTGGTCATGAGAGAAACTTGTGAGATTGTAATGTTTGATTATCGTGTGGTCATGAGAGAAACTTGTGAGATGGTAATTTTTGATTATGGTGTGGTCATGAGAGAATCTTGTGAGATTGTAATGTTTGATTATGGTGTGGTCATGAGAGAAACTTGTGAGATTGTAATGTTTGATTATGGTGTGGCCATGAGAGAAACTTGTGAGATTGTAATGTTTGATTATGGTGTGGTCATGAGAGAAACTTGTGAGATTATAATCTTTAATTATGGTGTTGTCATGAGAGAAACTTGCGAGATTGCAATGTTTGATTATGGTGTGGTCATGAGAGAAACTTGTGAGATTGTAATGTTTGATTATGGTGTGGTCATGAGAGAAACTTGTGAGATTGTAATATTTGATTATGGTGTGGTCATGAGAGAAACTTGTGAGATTATAATGTATGATTATGATGTGGTTATGAGAGAAACTTGTGAGATTGTAATGTTTGATTATGTTGTGGCCATGAGAGAAATTTGTGAGATTGTAATGTTTGATTATGGTGTGGTCATGAGAGAAACTTGAGAGAATGTAATGTTTGATTATGGTGTGGTCATGAGAGAAACTTGTGAGAATGTAATGTTTGATTATGGTGTGGTCATGAGAGAAACTTGTGAGATTGTAATGTTAGATTATGGTGTGGCCATGAGAGAAACTTGTGAGATTGTAATGTTTGATTATGGTGTGGCCATGAGAGAAACTTCTGAGATTGTAATGTTTGATTATGATGTGGTCATGAGAGAAACTTGTGAGATTGTAATGTTTGATTATGGTGTGGTCATGAGAGAAACTTGTGAGATTGTAATGCTTGATTATGGTGTGGTCATGAGAGAAACTTCTGAGATTATAATGTTTGATTATGGTGTGGCCATGAGAGAAACTTGTGAGATTGTAATGTTTGATTATGGTGTGGTCATGAGAGAAACTTGTGAGATTATAATGTTTAATTATGGTATTGTCATGAGAGAAACTTGTGAGATTGTAATGTTTCATTATGGTGTGGTCATGAGAGAAACTTGTGAGATTGTAATGTTTGATTATGGTGTGGTCATGAGGGAAACTTGTGAGATTGTAATGTTTCATTATGGTGTGGTCATGAGAGAAATTTGTGAGATGGTAATGTTTAATTATGGTGTGGTCATGAGAGAAACTTGTGAGATTGTAATGTTTGATTATGGTGTGGTCATGAGGGAAACTTGTGAGATTGTAATGTTTCATTATGGTGTGGTCATGAGAGAAATTTGTGAGATGGTAATGTTTAATTATGGTGTGGTCATGAGAGAAACTTGTGAGATTGTAATGTTTGATTATGGTGTGGTCATGAGGGAAACTTGTGAGATTGTAATGTTTGATTATCGTGTGGTCATGAGAGAAACTTGTGAGATTGTAATACTTGATTATGGTGTGGCCATGAGAGAAACCTGTGAGATTGTAATGTTTGATTATGGTGTGGTCATGAGAGAAACTTGTGAGATTGTAATGTTTGATTATGGTGTGGCCATGAGAGAAACTTGTGAGATTGTAATGTTTGATTATGGTGTGGTCATGAGAGAAACTTGTGAGATTATAATGTTTAATTATGGTGTTGTCATGAGAGAAATTTGCGAGATTGTAATGTTTGATTATGGTGTGGTCATGAGAGAAACTTGTGAGATTGTAATGTTTGATTATGGTGTGGTCATGAGAGAAACTTGTGAGATTGTAATGTTTGATTATGGTGTGGTCATGAGAGAAACTTGTGAGATTGTGATGTTTGATTATGGTGTGGTCATGCGAGAAACTTGTGAGATTGTGATGTTTGATTATGGTGTGGTCATGAGAGAAACTTGTGAGATTGCAATGTTTGATTATGGTGTGGTCATGAGAGAAACTTGTGAGATTGTAATGTTTCATTATGGTGTGGTCATGAGAGAAACTTGTGAGATTGTAATGTTTGATTATGGTGTGGCCATTAGAGAAACTTGTGAGATTGTAATGTTTGATTATGGTGTGGTCATGAGAGAAACTTCTCAGATTGTAATGTTTGATTATGATGTGGTCATGAGAGAAACTTGTATGATTGTAATGTTTGATTACGTGTGGCCATGAGAGAAACTTGTGATATTATAATGGTTGATTATGGTGTGGCCATGAGCGAAACTTGTGAAATTGTAATGTTTGATTATGGTGTGGCCATGAGAGAAACTTGTAAGATTGTAATGTTTGATTATGGTGTGGTCATGAGAGAAACTTGTGAGATTGCAATGTTTGATTATGGTGTGGCCATGAGAGAAACATGTGAGATTGTAATGTTTGATTATGGTGTGGTCATGAGAGAAACTTGTGAGAATGTAATGCTTGATTATCGTGTGGTTATGAGAGAAACTTGTGAGATTGTAATGTTTGATCATGCTGTGGTCATGAGAGAAACTTGTGAGATTGTAATGCTTGATTATGGTGTGCTCATGAGAAAAACTTGTGAGATTATAATTTTGATTATGGTGTGGTCATGAGAGAAACTGGTGAGCTTGTAATATTTGATCATGGTGTGATCATGAGAAAAACTTGTGAGATTGTAATGTTTGATTATGATGTGGTTATGAGAGACATTTGTGAGATTGTAATATTTGATTATGGTGTGGCCATGAGAGAAACTTGTGAGATTGTAATATTTAATTATAGTGTGGCCATGAGAGAAACTTGTGAGATTATAATTTTTGATTATGATGTGGTCATGAGAGAAACTTGTGAGATTATAATGCTTGATTATGGTGTGGCCATGAGAGAAACTTGTGAGATTGTAATGTTTGATTATGATGTGGTTATGAGAGAAACTTGTGAGATTGTAATGTTTGATTATGATGTGGTTTTGAGAGAAACTTGTGAGATTGTAATGTTTGATTATGGTGTGGTCATGAGAGAAACTTGTGAGATTGTAATGTTTGATTATCGTATGGTCATGAGAGAAACTTGTGAGATTGTAATGTTTGATTATCGTGTTGTCATGAGAGAAACTTGTGAGATGGTAATTTTTGATTATGGTGTGGTCATGAGAGAATCTTGTGAGATTGTAATGTTTGATTATGGTGTGGTCATGAGAGAAACTTGTGAGATTGTAATGTTTGATTATGGTGTGGCCATGAGAGAAACTTGTGAGATTGTAATGTTTGATTATGGTGTGGTCATGAGAGAAACTTGTGAGATTATAATGTTTAATTATGGTGTTGTCATGAGAGAAACTTGAGAGATTGCAATGTTTGATTATGGTGTGGTCATGAGAGAAACTTGTGAGATTGTAATGTTTGATTATGGTGTGGTCATGAGAGAAACTTGTGAGATTGTAATGTTTGATTATGGTGTGGTCATGAGAGAAACTTGTGAGATTATAATGTTTAATTATGGTGTAGTCATGAGAGAAACTTGTGAGATTGTAATGTTTGATTATGGTGTGGTCATGAGAGAAACTTGTGAGATTGCAATGTTTAATTATGGTGTGGTCATGAGAGAAACTTGTGAGATTATAATGTTTGATTATGATATGGTTATGAGAGAAAGTTGTGAGATTGTAATGTTTGATTATGTTGTGGCCATGAGAGAAACTTGTGAGATTGTAATGTTTGATTATGGTGTGGTCATGAGAGAAACTTGTGAGATTGTAATGTTTGATTATGGTGTGGTCATGAGAGAAACTTGTGATATTATAATGTATGATTATGATGTGGTTATGAGAGAAACTTGTGAGATTGTAATGTTTGATTATGTTGTGGCCATGAGAGAAATTTGTGAGATTGTAATGTTTGATTATGGTGTGGTCATGAGAGAAACTTGTGAGAATGTAATGTTTGATTATGGTGTGGTCATGAGAGAAACTTGTGAGAATGTAATGTTTGATTATGGTGTGGTCATGAGAGAAACTTGTGAGATTATAATGTTTGATTATGGTGTGGCCATGAGAGAAACTTGTGAGATTGTAATGTTTGATTATGGTGTGGCCATGAGAGAAACTTGTGAGATTGTAATGTTTGATTATGATGTGGTCATGAGAGAAACTTGTGAGATTGTAATGTTTGATTATGGTGTGGTCATGAGAGAAACTTGTGAGATTGTAATGCTTGATTATGGTGTGGTCATGAGAGAAACTTGTGAGATTGTAATACTTGATTATGGTGTGGCCATGAGAGAAACTTGTGAGATTGTAATGTTTGATTATGATGTGGTCATGAGAGAAACTTGTGAGATTGTAATGTTTGATTATGGTGTGGTCATGAGAGAAACTTGTGAGATTGTAATGTTTGATTATGGTGTGGTCATGAGAGAAACTTGTGAGATTGTAATGTTTGATTATGGTGTGGTCATGAGAGAAACTTGTGAGATTGTAATGTTTGATTATGGTGTGGCCATGAGAGAAACTTGTGAGATTGTAATGTTTGATTATGGTGTAGTCATGAGAGAAACTTGTGAGATTATAATGTTTGATTATGATGTGGTCATGAGAGAAACTTGTGAGATTGTAATGTTTGATTATGGTGTGGTCATGAGAGAAACTTGTGAGATTGTAATGCTTGATTATGGTGTGGTCATGAGAGAAACTTGTGAGATTGTAATACTTGATTATGGTGTGGCCATGAGAGAAACTTGTGAGATTGTAATGTTTGATTATGATGTGGTCATGAGAGAAACTTGTGAGATTGTAATGTTTGATTATGGTGTGGTCATGAGAGAAACTTGTGAGATTGTAATGTTTGATTATGGTGTGGTCATGAGAGAAACTTGTGAGATTGTAATGTTTGATTATGGTGTGGTCATGAGAGAAACTTGTGAGATTGTAATGTTTGATTATGGTGTGGCCATGAGAGAAACTTGTGAGATTGTAATGTTTGATTATGGTGTAGTCATGAGAGAAACTTGTGAGATTATAATGTATGATTATGATGTGGTTATGAGAGAAACTTGTGAGATTGTAATGTTTGATTATGCTGTGGCCATGAGAGAAATTTGTGAGATTGTAATGTTTGATTATGGTGTGGTCATGAGAGAAACTTGTGAGATTATAATGTTTGATTATGGTGTGGCCATGAGAGAAACTTGTGAGATTGTAATGTTTGATTATGGTGTGGCCATGAGAGAAACTTGTGAGATTGTAATGTTTGATTATGATGTGGTTATGAGAGAAACTTGTGAGAATGCAATGTTTGATTATGATGTGGTCTTGAGAGAAACTTGTAAGATTGTAATGTTTGATTATGGTGTGGTCATGAGAGAAACTTGTGAGATTGTAATATTTGATTATGGTGTGGTCATGAGAGAAACTTGTGAGATTGTAATGCTTGATTATGGTGTGGTCATGAGAGAAACTTGTGAGATTGTAATGCTTGATTATGGTGTGGTCATGAGAGAAACTTGTGAGATTGTAATGTTTGATTATGGTGTGGTCATGAGAGAAACTTGTGAGATTATAATGTTTGATTATGGTGTGGCCATGAGAGAAACTTGTGAGATTGTAATGTTTAATTATGGTGTGGTCATGAGAGAAACTTGTGAGATTGTAATGTTTGATTATGGTGTGGTCATGAGAGAAACTTGTGAGATTGTAATGTTTGATTATGGTGTGGTCATGAGAGAAACTTGTGAGATTGTAATGTTTGATTATGGTGTGGTCATGAGGGAAACTTGTCAGATTGTAATGTTTGATTATGGTGTGGTCATGAGAGAAACTTGTGAGATTGTAATGTTTGATTATGGTGTGGCCATGAGAGAAACTTGTGAGATTGTAATGTTTGATTATGGTGTGGTCATGAGAGAAACTTGTGAGATTGTAATGTTTGATTATGGTGTGGTCATGAGAGAAACTTGTGAGATTATAATGTATGATTATGATGTGGTTATGAGAGAAACTTGTGAGATTGTAATGTTTGATTATGTTGTGGCCATGAGAGAAATTTGTGAGATTGTAATGTTTGATTATGGTGTGGTCATGAGAGAAACTTGTGAGAATGTAATGTTTGATTATGGTGTGGTCATGAGAGAAACTTGTGAGATTATAATGTTTGATTATGGTGTGGCCATGAGAGAAACTTGTGAGATTGTAATGTTTGATTATGGTGTGGCCATGAGAGAAACTTGTGAGATTGTAATGTTTAATTATGATGTGGTGATGAGAGAAACTTGTGAGATTGTAATGCTTGATTATGGTGTGGTCATGAGAGAAACTTGTGAGATTGTAATGTTTGATTATGGTGTGGTCATGAGGGAAACTTGTCAGATTGTAATGTTTGATTATGGTGTGGTCATGAGAGAAACTTGTGAGATTGTAATGTTTGATTACGGTGTGGCCATGAGAGAAACTTGTGAGATTGTAATGTTTGATTATGGTGTGGTCATGAGAGAAACTTGTGAGATTGTAATGTTTGATTATGGTGTGGTCATGAGAGAAACTTGTGAGATTATAATGTATGATTATGATGTGGTTATGAGAGAAACTTGTGAGATTGTAATGTTTGATTATGTTGTGGCCATGAGAGAAATTTGTGAGATTGTAATGTTTGATTATGGTGTGGTCATGAGAGAAACTTGTGAGAATGTAATGTTTGATTATGGTGTGGTCATGAGAGAAACTTGTGAGATTATAATGTTTGATTATGGTGTGGCCATGAGAGAAACTTGTGAGATTGTAATGTTTGATTATGGTGTGGCCATGAGAGAAACTTGTGAGATTGTAATGTTTAATTATGATGTGGTGATGAGAGAAACTTGTGAGATTGTAATGCTTGATTATGGTGTGGTCATGAGAGAAACTTGTGAGATTGTAATGTTTGATTATGGTGTGGTCATGAGAGAAACTTGTGAGATTGTAATGTTTGATTATGGTGTGGTCATGAGAGAAACTTGTGAGATTGTAATGCTTGATTATGGTGTGGTCATGAGAGAAACTTGTGAGATTGTAATGTTTGATTATGGTGTGGTCATGAGAGAAACTTGTGAGATTGTAATGTTTGATTATGGTGTGGTCATGAGGGAAACTTGTGAGATTGTAATGTTTGATTATGGTGTGGTCATGAGAGAAACTTGTGAGATTGTAATGTTTGATTATGGTGTGGCCATGAGAGAAATTTGTGAGATTGTAATGTTTGATTATGGTGTGGTCATGAGAGAAACTTGTGAGATTGTAATGTTTGATTATGGTGTGGTCATGAGAGAAGCTTGTGAGATTGTAATGTTTGATTATGGTGTGGCCATGAGAGAATCTTATGAGATTGTAATGTTTGATTATGGTGTGGTCATGAGAGAAACTTGTGAGATTATAATGTTTAATTATGGTGTTGTCATGAGAGAAACTTGCGAGATTGTAATGTTTGATTATGGTGTGGTCATGAGAGAAACTTGTGAGATTGTAATGTTTGATTATGGTGTGGTCATGAGAGAAACTTGTGAGATTATAATGTTTGATTATGGTGTGGCCATGAGAGAAACTTGTGAGATTGTAATGTTTAATTATGGTGTGGTCATGAGAGAAACTTGTGAGATTATAATGTGTGATTATGATGTGGTTATGAGTGAAAGTTGTGAGATTGTAATGTTTGATTATGTTGTGGCCATGAGAGAAACTTGTGAGATTGTAATGTTTGATTATGGTGTGGTCATGAGAGAAACTTGTGAGAATGTAATGTTTGATAATGGTGTGGTCATGAGAGAAACTTGTGAGATTGCAATGTTTGATTATGGTGTGATCATGAGAGAAACTTGTCAGATTGTAATGTTTGATTATGGTGTGGTCATGAGAGAAACTTGTGAGATTGTAATGTTTGATTATGGTGTGGCCATGAGAGAAACTTGTGAGATTGTAATGTTTGATTATGGTGTGGTCATGAGAGAAACTTGTGAGATTGTAATGTTTGATTATGGTGTGGTCATGAGAGAAACTTGTGAGATTATAATGTATGATTATGATGTGGTTATGAGAGAAACTTGTGAGATTGTAATGTTTGATTATGTTGTGGCCATGAGAGAAATTTGTGAGATTGTAATGTTTGATTATGGTGTGGTCATGAGAGAAACTTGTGAGAATGTAATGTTTGATTATGGTGTGGTCATGAGAGAAACTTGTGAGATTATAATGTTTGATTATGGTGTGGCCATGAGAGAAACTTGTGAGATTGTAATGTTTGATTATGGTGTGGCCATGAGAGAAACTTGTGAGATTGTAATGTTTAATTATGATGTGGTGATGAGAGAAACTTGTGAGATTGTAATGCTTGATTATGGTGTGGTCATGAGAGAAACTTGTGAGATTGTAATGTTTGATTATGGTGTGGTCATGAGAGAAACTTGTGAGATTGTAATGTTTGATTATGGTGTGGTCATGAGAGAAACTTGTGAGATTGTAATGCTTGATTATGGTGTGGTCATGAGAGAAACTTGTGAGATTGTAATGTTTGATTATGGTGTGGTCATGAGAGAAACTTGTGAGATTGTAATGTTTGATTATGGTGTGGTCATGAGGGAAACTTGTGAGATTGTAATGTTTGATTATGGTGTGGTCATGAGAGAAACTTGTGAGATTGTAATGTTTGATTATGGTGTGGCCATGAGAGAAATTTGTGAGATTGTAATGTTTGATTATGGTGTGGTCATGAGAGAAACTTGTGAGATTGTAATGTTTGATTATGGTGTGGTCATGAGAGAAGCTTGTGAGATTGTAATGTTTGATTATGGTGTGGCCATGAGAGAATCTTATGAGATTGTAATGTTTGATTATGGTGTGGTCATGAGAGAAACTTGTGAGATTATAATGTTTAATTATGGTGTTGTCATGAGAGAAACTTGCGAGATTGTAATGTTTGATTATGGTGTGGTCATGAGAGAAACTTGTGAGATTGTAATGTTTGATTATGGTGTGGTCATGAGAGAAACTTGTGAGATTATAATGTTTGATTATGGTGTGGCCATGAGAGAAACTTGTGAGATTGTAATGTTTGATTATGGTGTGGTCATGAGAGAAACTTGTGAGATTGTAATGTTTGATTATGGTGTGGTCATGAGAGAAACTTGTGAGATTGTAATGCTTGATTATGGTGTGGTCATGAGAGAAACTTGTGAGATTGTAATGTTTGATTATGGTGTGGTCATGAGAGAAACTTGTGAGATTGTAATGTTTGATTATGGTGTGGTCATGAGGGAAACTTGTGAGATTGTAATGTTTGATTATGGTGTGGTCATGAGAGAAACTTGTGAGATTGTAATGTTTGATTATGGTGTGGCCATGAGAGAAATTTGTGAGATTGTAATGTTTGATTATGGTGTGGTCATGAGAGAAACTTGTGAGATTGTAATGTTTGATTATGGTGTGGTCATGAGAGAAGCTTGTGAGATTGTAATGTTTGATTATGGTGTGGCCATGAGAGAATCTTATGAGATTGTAATGTTTGATTATGGTGTGGTCATGAGAGAAACTTGTGAGATTATAATGTTTAATTATGGTGTTGTCATGAGAGAAACTTGCGAGATTGTAATGTTTGATTATGGTGTGGTCATGAGAGAAACTTGTGAGATTGTAATGTTTGATTATGGTGTGGTCATGAGAGAAACTTGTGAGATTATAATGTTTGATTATGGTGTGGCCATGAGAGAAACTTGTGAGATTGTAATGTTTAATTATGGTGTGGTCATGAGAGAAACTTGTGAGATTATAATGTGTGATTATGATGTGGTTATGAGTGAAAGTTGTGAGATTGTAATGTTTGATTATGTTGTGGCCATGAGAGAAACTTGTGAGATTGTAATGTTTGATTATGGTGTGGTCATGAGAGAAACTTGTGAGAATGTAATGTTTGATAATGGTGTGGTCATGAGAGAAACTTGTGAGATTGCAATGTTTGATTATGGTGTGATCATGAGAGAAACTTGTGAGATTGTAACGTTTCATTATGGTGTGGTCATGAGAGAAACTTGTGAGATTGTAATGTTTGATTATGGTGTGGCCATGAGAGAAACCTGTGAGATTGTAATGTTTGATTATGGTGTGGTCATGAGAGAAACTTCTGAGATTGTAATGTTTGATTATGATGTGGTCATGAGAGAAACTTGTATGATTGTAATGTTTGATTACGGTGTGGCCATGAGAGAAACTTGTGAGATTATAATGGTTGATTATGGTGTGGCCATGAGCGAAACTTGTGAAATTGTAATGTTTGATTATGGTGTGGCCATGAGAGAAACTTGTAAGATTGTAATGTTTGATTATGGTGTGGTCATGAGAGAAACTTGTGAGATTGCAATGTTTGATTATGGTGTGGCCATGAGAGAAACATGTGAGATTGTAATGTTTGATTATGGTGTGCTCATGAGAGAAACTTGTGAGAATGTAATGCTTGATTATCGTGTGGTTATGAGAGAAACTTGTGAGATTGTAATGTTTGATCATGCTGTGGTCATGAGAGAAACTTGTGAGATTGTAATGCTTGATTATGGTGTGCACATGAGAAAAACTTGTGAGAATGTAATGTTTGATTATGGTGTGGTCATGAGAGAAACTTGTGAGATTGTAATGTTTGATTATGGTGTGGTCATGAGAGAAACTTGTGAGATTGTAATGTTTGATTATGGTGTGGTCATGAGAGAAGCTTGTGAGATTGTAATGTTTGATTATGGTGTGGCCATGAGAGAAACTTATGAGATTGTAATGTTTGATTATGGTGTGGTCATGAGAGAAACTTGTGAGATTATAATGTTTAATTATGGTGTTGTCATGAGAGAAACTTGCGAGATTGTAATGTTTGATTATGGTGTGATCATGAGAGAAACTTGTGAGATTGTAATGTTTGATTATGGTGTGGTCATGAGAGAAACTTGTGAGATTGTAATGTTTAATTATGGTGTGGTCATGAGAGAAACTTGTGAGATTATAATGTGTGATTATGATGTGGTTATGAGAGAAAGTTGTGAGATTGTAATGTTTGATTATGTTGTGGCCATGAGAGAAACTTGTGAGATTGTAATGTTTGATTATGGTGTGGTCATGAGAGAAACTTGTGAGAATGTAATGTTTGATAATGGTGTGGTCATGAGAGAAACATGTGAGATTGTAATGTTTGATTATGGTGTGCTCATGAGAGAAACTTGTGAGAATGTAATGCTTGATTATCGTGTGGTTATGAGAGAAACTTGTGAGATTGTAATGTTTGATCATGCTGTGGTCATGAGAGAAACTTGTGAGATTGTAATGCTTGATTATGGTGTGCTCATGAGAAAAACTTGTGAGAATGTAATGTTTGATTATGGTGTGGTCATGAGAGAAACTTGTGAGATTGTAATGTTTGATTATGGTGTGGTCATGAGAGAAACTTGTGAGATTGTAATGTTTGATTATGGTGTGGTCATGAGAGAAGCTTGTGAGATTGTAATGCTTGATTATGGTGTGGCCATGAGAGAAACTTATGAAATTGTAATGTTTGATTATGGTGTGGTCATGAGAGAAACTTGTGAGATTATAATGTTTAATTATGGTGTTGTCATGAGAGAAACTTGCGAGATTGTAATGTTTGATTATGGTGTGGTCATGAGAGAAACTTGTGAGATTGTAATGTTTGATTATGGTGTGGTCATGAGAGAAACTTGTGAGATTGTAATGTTTAATTATGGTGTGGTCATGAGAGAAACTTGTGAGATTATAATGTGTGATTATGATGTGGTTATGAGAGAAAGTTGTGAGATTGTAATGTTTGATTATGTTGTGGCCATGAGAGAAACTTGTGAGATTGTAATGTTTGATTATGGTGTGGTCATGAGAGAAACTTGTGAGAATGTAATGTTTGATAATGGTGTGGTCATGAGAGAAACTTGTGAGATTGTAATGTTTGATTATGTTGTGATCATGAGAGAAACTTGTGAGATTGTAACGTTTCATTATGGTGTGGCCATGAGAGAAACTTGTGAGATTATAATGGTTGATTATGGTGTGGCCATGAGCGAAACTTGTGAAATTGTAATGTTTGATTATGGTGTGGCCATGAGAGAAACTTGTAAGATTGTAATGTTTGATTATGGTGTGGTCATGAGAGAAACTTGTGAGATTGCAATGTTTGATTATGGTGTGGCCATGAGAGAAACATGTGAGATTGTAATGTTTGATTATGGTGTGCTCATGAGAGAAACTTGTGAGAATGTAATGCTTGATTATCGTGTTGTTATGAGAGAAACTTGTGAGATTGTAATGTTTGATCATGCTGTGGTCATGAGAGAAACTTGTGAGATTGTAATGCTTGATTATGGTGTGCTCATGAGAGAAACTTGTGAGATTATAATGCTTGATTATGGTGTGGCCATGAGAGAAACTTGTGAGATTGTAATGTTTGATTATGGTGTGGTCATGAGAGAAACTGGTGAGCTTGTAATATTTGATCATGGTGTGATCATGAGAGAAACTTGTGAGATTGTAATGTTTGATTATGATGTGGTTATGAGAGACATTTGTGAGATTGTAATGTTTGATTATGGTGTAGCCATGAGAGAAACTTGTGAGATTGTAATGTTTAATTATAGTGTGGTCATGAGAGAAACTTGTGAGATTATAATTTTTGATTATGATGTGGTCATGAGAGAAACTTGTGAGATTATAATGCTTGATTATGGTGTGGCCATGAGAGAAACTTGTGAGATTGTAATGTTTGATTATGATGTGGCCATGAGAGAAACTTGTGAGATTGTAATGTTTGATTATGATGTCGTTTTGAGAAAAACTTGTGAGATTGTAATGTTTGATTATGGTGTGGTCATGAGAGAAACTTGTGAGATTGTAATGTTTGATTATCGTGTGGTCATGAGAGAAACTTGTGAGATTGTAATGTTTGATTATCGTGTGGTCATGAGAGAAACTTGTGAGTTGGTAATTTTTGATTATGGTGTGGTCATGAGAGAATTTTGTGAGATTGTAATGTTTGATTATGGTGTGGTCATGAGAGAAACTTGTGAGATTGTAATGTTTGATTATGGTGTGGCCATGAGAGAAACTTGTGAGATTGTAATGTTTGATTATGGTGTGGTCATGAGAGAAACTTGTGAGATTATAATGTTTAATTATGGTGTAGTCATGAGAGAAACTTGTGAGATTGCAATGTTTAATTATGGTGTGGTCATGAGAGAAACTTGTGAGATTATAATGTTTGATTATGATGTGGTCATGAGAGAAAGTTGTGAGATTGTAATGTTTGATTATGTTGTGGCCATGAGAGAAACTTGTGAGATTGTAATGTTAGATTATGGTGTCGTCATGAGAGAAACTTGTGAGAATGTAATGTTTGATTATGGTGTGGTCATGAGGGAAACTTGTGAGATTATAATTTTTGATTATGATGTGGTCATGAGAGAAACTTGTGAGATTGTAATGTTTGATTATGGTGTGGTCATGAGAGAAACTTGTGAGATTATAATGTATGATTATGATGTGGTTAAGAGAGAAACTTGTGAGATTGTAATGTTTGATTATGTTGTGGCCATGAGAGAAATTTGTGAGATTGTAATGTTTGATTATGGTGTGGTCATGAGAGAAACTTGTGAGAATGTAATGTTTGATTATGGTGTGGTCATGAGAGAAACTTGTGAGAATGTAATATTTGATTATGGTGTGGTCATGAGAGAAACTTGTGAGATTATAATGTTTGATTATGGTGTGGCCATGAGAGAAACTTGTGAGATTGTAATGTTTGATTATGGTGTGGCCATGAGAGAAACTTGTGAGATTGTAATGTTTGATTATGATGTGGTCATGAGAGAATCTTGTGAGATTGTAATGTTTGATTATGGTGTGGTCATGAGAGAAACTTGTCAGATTGTAATGCTTGATTATGGTGTGGTCATGAGAGAAACTTGTGAGATTATAATGTTTGATTATGGTGTGGCCATGAGAGAAACTTGTGAGATTGTAATGTTTAATTATGGTGTGGTCATGAGAGAAACTTGTGAGATTGTAATGTTTGATTATGGTGTGGTCATGAGAGAAATTTGTGAGATTGTAATGTTTGATTATGGTGTGGTCATGAGGGAAACTTGTGAGATTGTAATCTTTGATTATCGTGTGGTCATGAGAGAAACTTTTGAGATTGTAATACTTGATTATGGTGTGGCCATGAGAGAAACTTGTGAGATTGTAATGTTTGATTATGATGTGGTCATGAGAGAAACTTGTGAGATTGTAATGTTTGATTATGGTGTGGTCATGAGAGAAACTTGTGAGATTGTAATGTTTAATTATGGTGTGGTCATGAGAGAAACTTGTGAGATTATAATGTGTGATTATGATGTGGTTATGAGTGAAAGTTGTGAGATTGTAATGTTTGATTATGTTGTGGCCATGAGAGAAACTTGTGAGATTGTAATGTTTGATTATGGTGTGGTCATGAGAGAAACTTGTGAGAATGTAATGTTTGATAATGGTGTGGTCATGAGAGAAACTTGTGAGATTGCAATGTTTGATTATGGTGTGATCATGAGAGAAACTTGTGAGATTGTAACGTTTCATTATGGTGTGGTCATGAGAGAAACTTGTGAGATTGTAATGTTTGATTATGGTGTGGCCATGAGAGAAACCTGTGAGATTGTAATGTTTGATTATGGTGTGGTCATGAGAGAAACTTCTGAGATTGTAATGTTTGATTATGATGTGGTCATGAGAGAAACTTGTATGATTGTAATGTTTGATTACGGTGTGGCCATGAGAGAAACTTGTGAGATTATAATGGTTGATTATGGTGTGGCCATGAGCGAAACTTGTGAAATTGTAATGTTTGATTATGGTGTGGCCATGAGAGAAACTTGTAAGATTGTAATGTTTGATTATGGTGTGGTCATGAGAGAAACTTGTGAGATTGCAATGTTTGATTATGGTGTGGCCATGAGAGAAACATGTGAGATTGTAATGTTTGATTATGGTGTGCTCATGAGAGAAACTTGTGAGAATGTAATGCTTGATTATCGTGTGGTTATGAGAGAAACTTGTGAGATTGTAATGTTTGATCATGCTGTGGTCATGAGAGAAACTTGTGAGATTGTAATGCTTGATTATGGTGTGCACATGAGAAAAACTTGTGAGAATGTAATGTTTGATTATGGTGTGGTCATGAGAGAAACTTGTGAGATTGTAATGTTTGATTATGGTGTGGTCATGAGAGAAACTTGTGAGATTGTAATGTTTGATTATGGTGTGGTCATGAGAGAAGCTTGTGAGATTGTAATGTTTGATTATGGTGTGGCCATGAGAGAAACTTATGAGATTGTAATGTTTGATTATGGTGTGGTCATGAGAGAAACTTGTGAGATTATAATGTTTAATTATGGTGTTGTCATGAGAGAAACTTGCGAGATTGTAATGTTTGATTATGGTGTGATCATGAGAGAAACTTGTGAGATTGTAATGTTTGATTATGGTGTGGTCATGAGAGAAACTTGTGAGATTGTAATGTTTAATTATGGTGTGGTCATGAGAGAAACTTGTGAGATTATAATGTGTGATTATGATGTGGTTATGAGAGAAAGTTGTGAGATTGTAATGTTTGATTATGTTGTGGCCATGAGAGAAACTTGTGAGATTGTAATGTTTGATTATGGTGTGGTCATGAGAGAAACTTGTGAGAATGTAATGTTTGATAATGGTGTGGTCATGAGAGAAACATGTGAGATTGTAATGTTTGATTATGGTGTGCTCATGAGAGAAACTTGTGAGAATGTAATGCTTGATTATCGTGTGGTTATGAGAGAAACTTGTGAGATTGTAATGTTTGATCATGCTGTGGTCATGAGAGAAACTTGTGAGATTGTAATGCTTGATTATGGTGTGCTCATGAGAAAAACTTGTGAGAATGTAATGTTTGATTATGGTGTGGTCATGAGAGAAACTTGTGAGATTGTAATGTTTGATTATGGTGTGGTCATGAGAGAAACTTGTGAGATTGTAATGTTTGATTATGGTGTGGTCATGAGAGAAGCTTGTGAGATTGTAATGCTTGATTATGGTGTGGCCATGAGAGAAACTTATGAGATTGTAATGTTTGATTATGGTGTGGTCATGAGAGAAACTTGTGAGATTATAATGTTTAATTATGGTGTTGTCATGAGAGAAACTTGCGAGATTGTAATGTTTGATTATGGTGTGGTCATGAGAGAAACTTGTGAGATTGTAATGTTTGATTATGGTGTGGTCATGAGAGAAACTTGTGAGATTGTAATGTTTAATTATGGTGTGGTCATGAGAGAAACTTGTGAGATTATAATGTGTGATTATGATGTGGTTATGAGAGAAAGTTGTGAGATTGTAATGTTTGATTATGTTGTGGCCATGAGAGAAACTTGTGAGATTGTAATGTTTGATTATGGTGTGGTCATGAGAGAAACTTGTGAGAATGTAATGTTTGATAATGGTGTGGTCATGAGAGAAACTTGTGAGATTGTAATGTTTGATTATGTTGTGATCATGAGAGAAACTTGTGAGATTGTAACGTTTCATTATGGTGTGGCCATGAGAGAAACTTGTGAGATTATAATGGTTGATTATGGTGTGGCCATGAGCGAAACTTGTGAAATTGTAATGTTTGATTATGGTGTGGCCATGAGAGAAACTTGTAAGATTGTAATGTTTGATTATGGTGTGGTCATGAGAGAAACTTGTGAGATTGCAATGTTTGATTATGGTGTGGCCATGAGAGAAACATGTGAGATTGTAATGTTTGATTATGGTGTGCTCATGAGAGAAACTTGTGAGAATGTAATGCTTGATTATCGTGTTGTTATGAGAGAAACTTGTGAGATTGTAATGTTTGATCATGCTGTGGTCATGAGAGAAACTTGTGAGATTGTAATGCTTGATTATGGTGTGCTCATGAGAGAAACTTGTGAGATTATAATGCTTGATTATGGTGTGGCCATGAGAGAAACTTGTGAGATTGTAATGTTTGATTATGGTGTGGTCATGAGAGAAACTGGTGAGCTTGTAATATTTGATCATGGTGTGATCATGAGAGAAACTTGTGAGATTGTAATGTTTGATTATGATGTGGTTATGAGAGACATTTGTGAGATTGTAATGTTTGATTATGGTGTAGCCATGAGAGAAACTTGTGAGATTGTAATGTTTAATTATAGTGTGGTCATGAGAGAAACTTGTGAGATTATAATTTTTGATTATGATGTGGTCATGAGAGAAACTTGTGAGATTATAATGCTTGATTATGGTGTGGCCATGAGAGAAACTTGTGAGATTGTAATGTTTGATTATGATGTGGCCATGAGAGAAACTTGTGAGATTGTAATGTTTGATTATGATGTCGTTTTGAGAAAAACTTGTGAGATTGTAATGTTTGATTATGGTGTGGTCATGAGAGAAACTTGTGAGATTGTAATGTTTGATTATCGTGTGGTCATGAGAGAAACTTGTGAGATTGTAATGTTTGATTATCGTGTGGTCATGAGAGAAACTTGTGAGTTGGTAATTTTTGATTATGGTGTGGTCATGAGAGAATTTTGTGAGATTGTAATGTTTGATTATGGTGTGGTCATGAGAGAAACTTGTGAGATTGTAATGTTTGATTATGGTGTGGCCATGAGAGAAACTTGTGAGATTGTAATGTTTGATTATGGTGTGGTCATGAGAGAAACTTGTGAGATTATAATGTTTAATTATGGTGTAGTCATGAGAGAAACTTGTGAGATTGCAATGTTTAATTATGGTGTGGTCATGAGAGAAACTTGTGAGATTATAATGTTTGATTATGATGTGGTCATGAGAGAAAGTTGTGAGATTGTAATGTTTGATTATGTTGTGGCCATGAGAGAAACTTGTGAGATTGTAATGTTAGATTATGGTGTCGTCATGAGAGAAACTTGTGAGAATGTAATGTTTGATTATGGTGTGGTCATGAGGGAAACTTGTGAGATTATAATTTTTGATTATGATGTGGTCATGAGAGAAACTTGTGAGATTGTAATGTTTGATTATGGTGTGGTCATGAGAGAAACTTGTGAGATTATAATGTATGATTATGATGTGGTTAAGAGAGAAACTTGTGAGATTGTAATGTTTGATTATGTTGTGGCCATGAGAGAAATTTGTGAGATTGTAATGTTTGATTATGGTGTGGTCATGAGAGAAACTTGTGAGAATGTAATGTTTGATTATGGTGTGGTCATGAGAGAAACTTGTGAGAATGTAATATTTGATTATGGTGTGGTCATGAGAGAAACTTGTGAGATTATAATGTTTGATTATGGTGTGGCCATGAGAGAAACTTGTGAGATTGTAATGTTTGATTATGGTGTGGCCATGAGAGAAACTTGTGAGATTGTAATGTTTGATTATGATGTGGTCATGAGAGAAACTTGTGAGATTGTAATGTTTGATTATGGTGTGGTCATGAGAGAAACTTGTCAGATTGTAATGCTTGATTATGGTGTGGTCATGAGAGAAACTTGTGAGATTATAATGTTTGATTATGGTGTGGCCATGAGAGAAACTTGTGAGATTGTAATGTTTAATTATGGTGTGGTCATGAGAGAAACTTGTGAGATTGTAATGTTTGATTATGGTGTGGTCATGAGAGAAATTTGTGAGATTGTAATGTTTGATTATGGTGTGGTCATGAGGGAAACTTGTGAGATTGTAATCTTTGATTATCGTGTGGTCATGAGAGAAACTTTTGAGATTGTAATACTTGATTATGGTGTGGCCATGAGAGAAACTTGTGAGATTGTAATGTTTGATTATGATGTGGTCATGAGAGAAACTTGTGAGATTGTAATGTTTGATTATGGTGTGGCCATGAGAGAAACTTGTGAGATTGTAATGTTTGATTATGGTGTGGTCATGAGAGAAACTTGTGACATTGTAATGTTTGATTATGGTGTGGTCATGAGGGAAACTTGTGAGATTGTAATGTTTGATTATGGTGTGGTCATGAGAGAAACTTGTGAGATTGTAATGTTTGATTATGGTGTGGCCATGAGAGAAACTTGTGAGATTGTAATGTTTGATTATGGTGTGGTCATGAGAGAAACTTGTGAGATTGTAATGTTTGATTATGGTGTGGTCATGAGAGAAACTTGTGAGATTATAATGTATGATTATGATGTGGTTATGAGAGAAACTTGTGAGATTGTAATGTTTGATTATGTTGTGGCCATGAGAGAAATTTGTGAGATTGTAATGTTTCATTATGGTGTGGTCATGAGAGAAACTTGTGAGAATGTAATGTTTGATTATGGTGTGGTCATGAGAGAAACTTGTGAGATTATAATGTTTGATTATGGTGTGGCCATGAGAGAAACTTGTGAGATTATAATGTTTGATTATGGTGTGGCCATGAGAGAAACTTGTGAGATTGTAATGTTTCATTATGGTGTGGTCATGAGAGAAACTTGTGAGATTGTAATGTTTGATTATGGTGTGGTCATGAGAGAAACTTGTGAGATTGTAATGTTTAATTATGGTGTAGTCATGAGAGAAACTTGTGAGATTGTAATGTTTGATTATGGTGTGGTCATGAGGGAAACTTGTGAGATTATAATGTTTGATTATCGTGTGGTCATGAGAGAAACTTGTGAGATTGTAATACTTGATAATGGTGTGGCCATGAGAGAAACTTGTGAGATTGTAATGTTTGATTATGGTGTGGTCATGAGAGAAACTTGTGAGATTGTAATGTTTGATTATGGTGTGGCCATGAGAGAAACTTGTGAGATTGTAATGTTTGATTATGGTGTGGTCATGAGAGAAACTTGTGAGATTATAATGTTTAATTATGGTGTTGTCATGAGAGAAACTTGCGAGATTGTAATGTTTGATTATGGTGTGGTCATGAGAGAAACTTGTGAGATTGTAATGTTTGATTATGGTGTGGTCATGAGAGAAACTTGTGAGATTGTAATGTTTGATTATGGTGTGGTCATGAGGGAAACTTGTGAGATTGTAATGTTTGATTATGGTGTGGTCATGAGAGAAACTTGTGAGATTGTAATGTTTGATTATGGTGTGGCCATGAGAGAAACTTGTGAGATTGTAATGTTTGATTATGGTGTGGTCATGAGAGAAACTTGTGAGATTGTAATGTTTGATTATGGTGTGGTCATGAGAGAAACTTGTGAGATTATAATGTATGATTATGATGTGGTTATGAGAGAAACTTGTGAGATTGTAATGTTTGATTATGTTGTGGCCATGAGAGAAATTTGTGAGATTGTAATGTTTGATTATGGTGTGGTCATGAGAGAAACTTGTGAGAATGTAATGTTTGATTATGGTGTGGTCATGAGAGAAACTTGTGAGATTATAATGTTTGATTATGGTGTGGCCATGAGAGAAACTTGTGAGATTGTAATGTTTGATTATGGTGTGGCCATGAGAGAAACTTGTGAGATTGTAATGTTTAATTATGATGTGGTTATGAGAGAAACTTGTGAGATTGCAATGTTTGATTATGATGTGGTTTTGAGAGAAACTTGTAAGATTGTAATGTTTGATTATGGTGTGGTTATGACAGAACCTTGTGAGATTGTAATGTTTGATTATGTTGTGGCCATGAGAGAAACTTGTGAGATTGTAATGTTTGATTATAGTGTGGCTATGAGAGAAACTTGTGAGATTGTAATGTTTGATTATGGTGTGGTCATGAGAGAAACTTGTGAGATTGTAATGCTTGATTATGGTGTGGTCATGAGAGAAACTTGTGAGATTGTAATGTTTGATTATGGTGTGGTCATGAGAGAAACTTGTGAGATTGTAATGTTTGATTATGGTGTGGTCATGAGAGAAACTTGTGAGATTGTAATGTTTGATTATGGTGTGGTCATGAGAGAAACTTGTGAGATTGTAATGCTTGATTATGGTGTGGTCATGAGAGAAACTTGTAAGATTGTAATGTTTGATTATGGTGTGGTCATGAGAGAAACTTGTGAGATTGTAATGTTTAATTATGGTGTGGTCATGAGAGAAATTTGTGAGATTGTAATGTTTCATTATGGTGTGGTCATGAGAGAAACTTGTGAGAATGTAATGTTTGATTATGGTGTGGTCATGAGAGAAACTTGTGAGATTATAATGTTTGATTATGGTGTGGCCATGAGAGAAACTTGTGAGATTATAATGTTTGATTATGGTGTGGCCATGAGAGAAACTTGTGAGATTGTAATGTTTCATTATGGTGTGGTCATGAGAGAAACTTGTGAGATTGTAATGTTTGATTATGGTGTGGTCATGAGAGAAACTTGTGAGATTGTAATGTTTAATTATGGTGTAGTCATGAGAGAAACTTGTGAGATTGTAATGTTTGATTATGGTGTGGTCATGAGGGAAACTTGTGAGATTATAATGTTTGATTATCGTGTGGTCATGAGAGAAACTTGTGAGATTGTAATACTTGATAATGGTGTGGCCATGAGAGAAACTTGTGAGATTGTAATGTTTGATTATGGTGTGGTCATGAGAGAAACTTGTGAGATTGTAATGTTTGATTATGGTGTGGCCATGAGAGAAACTTGTGAGATTGTAATGTTTGATTATGGTGTGGTCATGAGAGAAACTTGTGAGATTATAATGTTTAATTATGGTGTTGTCATGAGAGAAACTTGCGAGATTGTAATGTTTGATTATGGTGTGGTCATGAGAGAAACTTGTGAGATTGTAATGTTTGATTATGGTGTGGTCATGAGAGAAACTTGTGAGATTGTAATGTTTGATTATGGTGTGGTCATGAGGGAAACTTGTGAGATTGTAATGTTTGATTATGGTGTGGTCATGAGAGAAACTTGTGAGATTGTAATGTTTGATTATGGTGTGGCCATGAGAGAAACTTGTGAGATTGTAATGTTTGATTATGGTGTGGTCATGAGAGAAACTTGTGAGATTGTAATGTTTGATTATGGTGTGGTCATGAGAGAAACTTGTGAGATTATAATGTATGATTATGATGTGGTTATGAGAGAAACTTGTGAGATTGTAATGTTTGATTATGTTGTGGCCATGAGAGAAATTTGTGAGATTGTAATGTTTGATTATGGTGTGGTCATGAGAGAAACTTGTGAGAATGTAATGTTTGATTATGGTGTGGTCATGAGAGAAACTTGTGAGATTATAATGTTTGATTATGGTGTGGCCATGAGAGAAACTTGTGAGATTGTAATGTTTGATTATGGTGTGGCCATGAGAGAAACTTGTGAGATTGTAATGTTTAATTATGATGTGGTTATGAGAGAAACTTGTGAGATTGCAATGTTTGATTATGATGTGGTTTTGAGAGAAACTTGTAAGATTGTAATGTTTGATTATGGTGTGGTTATGACAGAACCTTGTGAGATTGTAATGTTTGATTATGTTGTGGCCATGAGAGAAACTTGTGAGATTGTAATGTTTGATTATAGTGTGGCTATGAGAGAAACTTGTGAGATTGTAATGTTTGATTATGGTGTGGTCATGAGAGAAACTTGTGAGATTGTAATGCTTGATTATGGTGTGGTCATGAGAGAAACTTGTGAGATTGTAATGTTTGATTATGGTGTGGTCATGAGAGAAACTTGTGAGATTGTAATGTTTGATTATGGTGTGGTCATGAGAGAAACTTGTGAGATTGTAATGTTTGATTATGGTGTGGTCATGAGAGAAACTTGTGAGATTGTAATGCTTGATTATGGTGTGGTCATGAGAGAAACTTGTAAGATTGTAATGTTTGATTATGGTGTGGTCATGAGAGAAACTTGTGAGATTGTAATGTTTAATTATGGTGTGGTCATGAGAGAAACTTTTGAGATTGTAATGTTTGATTATGGTGTGGTCATGAGAGAAACTTGTGAGATTGTAATGTTTAATTATGGTGTGGTTATAAGAGAAACTTGTGAGATTGTAATGTTTGATTATGGTGTGGTCATGAGGGAAACTTGTGAGATTGTAATGTTTGATTATGGTGTGGTCATGAGAGAAACTTGTGAGATTGTAATACTTGATTATGGTGTGGCCATGAGAGAAACTTGAGAGATTGTAATGTTTGATTATGGTGTGGTCATGAGAGAAACTTGTGAGATTGTAATGTTTGATTATGGTATGGCCATGAGAGAAACTTGTGAGATTGTAATGTTTGATTATGGTGTGGTCATGAGAGAAACTTGTGAGATTATAATGTTTAATTATGGTGTTGTCATGAGAGAAACTTGCGAGATTGTAATGTTTGATTATGGTGTGGTCATGAGAGAAACTTGTGAGATTGTAATGTTTGATTATGGTGTGGTCATGAGAGAAACTTGTGAGATTGTAATATTTGATTATGGTGTGGTCATGAGAGAAACTTGTGAGATTGTAATGTTTGATTATGGTGTGGTCATGAGAGAAACTTGTGAGATTGTAATGTTTGATTATGGTGTGGTCATGAGAGAAACTTGTGAGATTGTAATGTTTGATTATGGTGTGGTCATGAGAGAAACTTGTGAGATTGTAATGCTTGATTATGGTGTGGTCATGAGAGAAACTTGTAAGATTGTAATGTTTGATTATGGTGTGGTCGTGAGAGAAACTTGAGAGATTGTAATGTTTAATTATGGTGTGGTCATGAGAGAAACTTTTGAGATTGTAATGTTTGATTATGGTGTGGTCATGAGAGAAACTTGTGAGATTGTAATGTTTAATTATGGTGTGGTCATAAGAGAAACTTGTGAGATTGTAATGTTTGATTATGGTGTGGTCATGAGGGAAACTTGTGAGATTGTAATGTTTGATTATGGTGTGGTCATGAGAGAAACTTGTGAGATTGTAATACTTGATTATGGTGTGGCCATGAGAGAAACTTGTGAGATTGTAATGTTTGATTATGGTGTGGTCATGAGAGAAACTTGTGAGATTGCAATGTTTGATTATGGTATGGCCATGAGAGAAACTTGTGAGATTGTAATGTTTGATTATGGTGTGGTCATGAGAGAAACTTGTGAGATTATAATGTTTAATTATGGTGTTGTCATGAGAGAAACTTGCGAGATTGTAATGTTTGATTATGGTGTGGTCATGAGAGAAACTTGTGAGATTGTAATGTTTGATTATGGTGTGGTCATGAGAGAAACTTGTGAGATTGTAATATTTGATTATGGTGTGGTCATGAGAGACACTTGTGAGATTGTAATGTTTGATTATGATGTGGTCATGAGAGAAACTTGTGAGATTATAATGTTTGATTATGATGTGGTTATGAGAGAAATTTGTGAGATTGTAATGTTTGATTATGTTGTGGCCATGAGAGAAACTTGTGAGATTGTAATGTTTGATTATGGTGTGGTCATGAGAGAAACTTGTGAGAATGCAATGTTTGATTATGGTGTGGTCATGAGAGAAACTTGTGAGATTATAATGTTTGATTATGGTGTGGCCATGAGAGAAACTTGTGAGATTGTAATGTTTGATTATGATGTGGTCATGAGAGAAACTTGTGAGATTGTAATGTTTGATTATGGTGTGGCCATGAGAGAAACTTGTGAGATTATAATGTTTGATTATGGTGTGGTCATGAGAGAAACTTGTGAGATTGTAATGTTTGATTATGGTGTGGCCATGAGAGAAACTTGTGAGATTGTAATGCTTCATTATGGTGTGGTCAAGAGAGAAACTTGTGAGCTTGTAATGTTTTATCATGGTGTGGTCATGAGAGAAACTTGTGAGATTGTAATGTTTGAATATGATGTGGTTATGAGAGAAATTTGTGTGATTGTAATGTTTGATTATTGTGTGGCCATGAGAGAAACTTGTGAGATTGTAATGTTTAATTATGGTGTGGTCATGAGAGAAACTTGTGAGATTATAATGCTTGATTATGGAGTGGCCATGAGACAAACTTGTGAGATTGTAATGCTTGATTATGGTGTGGCCATGAGAGAAACTTGTGAGATTGTAATGTTTGATTATGATGTGGTTATGAGAGAAACTTGTGAGATTGTAATTTTTGATTATGATGTGGTTATGAGAGAAACTTGTAAGACTGTAATGTTTGATTATGGTGTGGTCATGAGAGAAACTTGTGAGATTGTAATGTTTGATTATGGTGTGGTCATGAGAGAAACTTGTGAGAGTGTAATGTTTGATTATGGTGTGGTTATGAGAGAAACTTTTGAGATTGTAATGCTTGATTATGGTGTGGTCATGAGGGAAACTTGTGAGATTGTAATGTTTGATTATGGTGTGGTTATGACAGAACCTTGTGAGATTGTAATGTTTGATTATGTTGTGGCCATGAGAGAAACTTGTGAGATTGTAATGTTTGATTATAGTGTGGCTATGAGAGAAACTTGTGAGATTGTAATGTTTGATTATGGTGTGGTCATGAGAGAAACTTGTGAGATTGTAATGCTTGATTATGGTGTGGTCATGAGAGAAACTTGTGAGATTGTAATGTTTGATTATGGTGTGGTCATGAGAGAAACTTGTGAGATTGTAATGTTTGATTATGGTGTGGTCATGAGAGAAACTTGTGAGATTGTAATGTTTGATTATGGTGTGGTCATGAGAGAAACTTGTGAGATTGTAATGCTTGATTATGGTGTGGTCATGAGAGAAACTTGTAAGATTGTAATGTTTGATTATGGTGTGGTCATGAGAGAAACTTGTGAGATTGTAATGTTTAATTATGGTGTGGTCATGAGAGAAACTTTTGAGATTGTAATGTTTGATTATGGTGTGGTCATGAGAGAAACTTGTGAGATTGTAATGTTTAATTATGGTGTGGTTATAAGAGAAACTTGTGAGATTGTAATGTTTGATTATGGTGTGGTCATGAGGGAAACTTGTGAGATTGTAATGTTTGATTATGGTGTGGTCATGAGAGAAACTTGTGAGATTGTAATACATGATTATGGTGTGGCCATGAGAGAAACTTGTGAGATTGTAATGTTTGATTATGGTGTGGTCATGAGAGAAACTTGTGAGATTGTAATGTTTGATTATGGTGTGGCCATGAGAGAAACTTGTGAGATTGTAATGTTTAATTATGATGTGGTTATGAGAGAAACTTGTGAGATTGCAATGTTTGATTATGATGTGGTTTTGAGAGAAACTTGTAAGATTGTAATGTTTGATTATGGTGTGGTTATGACAGAACCTTGTGAGATTGTAATGTTTGATTATGTTGTGGCCATGAGAGAAACTTGTGAGATTGTAATGTTTGATTATAGTGTGGCTATGAGAGAAACTTGTGAGATTGTAATGTTTGATTATGGTGTGGTCATGAGAGAAACTTGTGAGATTGTAATGCTTGATTATGGTGTGGTCATGAGAGAAACTTGTGAGATTGTAATGTTTGATTATGGTGTGGTCATGAGAGAAACTTGTGAGATTGTAATGTTTGATTATGGTGTGGTCATGAGAGAAACTTGTGAGATTGTAATGTTTGATTATGGTGTGGTCATGAGAGAAACTTGTGAGATTGTAATGCTTGATTATGGTGTGGTCATGAGAGAAACTTGTAAGATTGTAATGTTTGATTATGGTGTGGTCATGAGAGAAACTTGTGAGATTGTAATGTTTAATTATGGTGTGGTCATGAGAGAAACTTTTGAGATTGTAATGTTTGATTATGGTGTGGTCATGAGAGAAACTTGTGAGATTGTAATGTTTAATTATGGTGTGGTTATAAGAGAAACTTGTGAGATTGTAATGTTTGATTATGGTGTGGTCATGAGGGAAACTTGTGAGATTGTAATGTTTGATTATGGTGTGGTCATGAGAGAAACTTGTGAGATTGTAATACTTGATTATGGTGTGGCCATGAGAGAAACTTGTGAGATTGTAATGTTTGATTATGGTGTGGTCATGAGAGAAACTTGTGAGATTGTAATGTTTGATTATGGTATGGCCATGAGAGAAACTTGTGAGATTGTAATGTTTGATTATGGTGTGGTCATGAGAGAAACTTGTGAGATTATAATGTTTAATTATGGTGTTGTCATGAGAGAAACTTGCGAGATTGTAATGTTTGATTATGGTGTGGTCATGAGAGAAACTTGTGAGATTGTAATGTTTGATTATGGTGTGGTCATGAGAGAAACTTGTGAGATTGTAATATTTGATTATGGTGTGGTCATGAGAGAAACTTGTGAGATTGTAATGTTTGATTATGGTGTGGTCATGAGAGAAACTTGTGAGATTGTAATGTTTGATTATGGTGTGGTCATGAGAGAAACTTGTGAGATTGTAATGTTTGATTATGGTGTGGTCATGAGAGAAACTTGTGAGATTGTAATGCTTGATTATGGTGTGGTCATGAGAGAAACTTGTAAGATTGTAATGTTTGATTATGGTGTGGTCGTGAGAGAAACTTGAGAGATTGTAATGTTTAATTATGGTGTGGTCATGAGAGAAACTTTTGAGATTGTAATGTTTGATTATGGTGTGGTCATGAGAGAAACTTGTGAGATTGTAATGTTTAATTATGGTGTGGTCATAAGAGAAACTTGTGAGATTGTAATGTTTGATTATGGTGTGGTCATGAGGGAAACTTGTGAGATTGTAATGTTTGATTATGGTGTGGTCATGAGAGAAACTTGTGAGATTGTAATACTTGATTATGGTGTGGCCATGAGAGAAACTTGTGAGATTGTAATGTTTGATTATGGTGTGGTCATGAGAGAAACTTGTGAGATTGCAATGTTTGATTATGGTATGGCCATGAGAGAAACTTGTGAGATTGTAATGTTTGATTATGGTGTGGTCATGAGAGAAACTTGTGAGATTATAATGTTTAATTATGGTGTTGTCATGAGAGAAACTTGCGAGATTGTAATGTTTGATTATGGTGTGGTCATGAGAGAAACTTGTGAGATTGTAATGTTTGATTATGGTGTGGTCATGAGAGAAACTTGTGAGATTGTAATATTTGATTATGGTGTGGTCATGAGAGACACTTGTGAGATTGTAATGTTTGATTATGATGTGGTCATGAGAGAAACTTGTGAGATTATAATGTTTGATTATGATGTGGTTATGAGAGAAATTTGTGAGATTGTAATGTTTGATTATGTTGTGGCCATGAGAGAAACTTGTGAGATTGTAATGTTTGATTATGGTGTGGTCATGAGAGAAACTTGTGAGAATGCAATGTTTGATTATGGTGTGGTCATGAGAGAAACTTGTGAGATTATAATGTTTGATTATGGTGTGGCCATGAGAGAAACTTGTGAGATTGTAATGTTTGATTATGATGTGGTCATGAGAGAAACTTGTGAGATTGTAATGTTTGATTATGGTGTGGCCATGAGAGAAACTTGTGAGATTATAATGTTTGATTATGGTGTGGTCATGAGAGAAACTTGTGAGATTGTAATGTTTGATTATGGTGTGGCCATGAGAGAAACTTGTGAGATTGTAATGCTTCATTATGGTGTGGTCAAGAGAGAAACTTGTGAGCTTGTAATGTTTTATCATGGTGTGGTCATGAGAGAAACTTGTGAGATTGTAATGTTTGAATATGATGTGGTTATGAGAGAAATTTGTGTGATTGTAATGTTTGATTATTGTGTGGCCATGAGAGAAACTTGTGAGATTGTAATGTTTAATTATGGTGTGGTCATGAGAGAAACTTGTGAGATTATAATGCTTGATTATGGAGTGGCCATGAGACAAACTTGTGAGATTGTAATGCTTGATTATGGTGTGGCCATGAGAGAAACTTGTGAGATTGTAATGTTTGATTATGATGTGGTTATGAGAGAAACTTGTGAGATTGTAATTTTTGATTATGATGTGGTTATGAGAGAAACTTGTAAGACTGTAATGTTTGATTATGGTGTGGTCATGAGAGAAACTTGTGAGATTGTAATGTTTGATTATGGTGTGGTCATGAGAGAAACTTGTGAGAGTGTAATGTTTGATTATGGTGTGGTTATGAGAGAAACTTTTGAGATTGTAATGCTTGATTATGGTGTGGTCATGAGGGAAACTTGTGAGATTGTAATGTTTGATTATGGTGTGGTTATGACAGAACCTTGTGAGATTGTAATGTTTGATTATGTTGTGGCCATGAGAGAAACTTGTGAGATTGTAATGTTTGATTATAGTGTGGCTATGAGAGAAACTTGTGAGATTGTAATGTTTGATTATGGTGTGGTCATGAGAGAAACTTGTGAGATTGTAATGCTTGATTATGGTGTGGTCATGAGAGAAACTTGTGAGATTGTAATGTTTGATTATGGTGTGGTCATGAGAGAAACTTGTGAGATTGTAATGTTTGATTATGGTGTGGTCATGAGAGAAACTTGTGAGATTGTAATGTTTGATTATGGTGTGGTCATGAGAGAAACTTGTGAGATTGTAATGCTTGATTATGGTGTGGTCATGAGAGAAACTTGTAAGATTGTAATGTTTGATTATGGTGTGGTCATGAGAGAAACTTGTGAGATTGTAATGTTTAATTATGGTGTGGTCATGAGAGAAACTTTTGAGATTGTAATGTTTGATTATGGTGTGGTCATGAGAGAAACTTGTGAGATTGTAATGTTTAATTATGGTGTGGTTATAAGAGAAACTTGTGAGATTGTAATGTTTGATTATGGTGTGGTCATGAGGGAAACTTGTGAGATTGTAATGTTTGATTATGGTGTGGTCATGAGAGAAACTTGTGAGATTGTAATACATGATTATGGTGTGGCCATGAGAGAAACTTGTGAGATTGTAATGTTTGATTATGGTGTGGTCATGAGAGAAACTTGTGAGATTGTAATGTTTGATTATGGTATGGCCATGAGAGAAACTTGTGAGATTGTAATGTTTGATTATGGTGTGGTCATGAGAGAAACTTGTGAGATTATAATGTTTAATTATGGTGTTGTCATGAGAGAAACTTGCGAGATTGTAATGTTTGATTATGGTGTGGTCATGAGAGAAACTTGTGAGATTGTAATGTTTGATTATGGTGTGGTCATGAGAGAAACTTGTGAGATTGTAATGTTTGATTATGGTGTGGTCATGAGAGAAACTTGTGAGATTGTAATGTTTGATTATGGTGTGGTCATGAGAGAAACTAGTGAGATTGTAATGTTTGATTATGGTGTGGCCATGAGAGAAACTTGTGAGATTGTAATGTTTAATTATGATGTGGTTATGAGAGAAACTTGAGAGATTGCAATGTTTGATTATGATGTGGTTTTGAGAGAAACTTGTAAGATTGTAATGTTTGATTATGGTGTGGTTATGACAGAACCTTGTGAGATTGTAATGTTTGATTATGTTGTGGCCATGAGAGAAACTTGTGAGATTGTAATGTTTGATTATAGTGTGGCTATGAGAGAAACTTGTGAGATTGTAATGTTTGATTATGGTGTGGTCATGAGAGAAACTTGTGAGATTGTAATGCTTGATTATGGTGTGGTCATGAGAGAAACTTGTGAGATTGTAATGTTTGATTATGGTGTGGTCATGAGAGAAACTTGTGAGATTGTAATGTTTGATTATGGTGTGGTCATGAGAGAAACTTGTGAGATTGTAATGTTTGATTATGGTGTGGTCATGAGAGAAACTTGTGAGATTGTAATGCTTGATTATGGTGTGGTCATGAGAGAAACTTGTAAGATTGTAATGTTTGATTATGGTGTGGTCATGAGAGAAACTTGTGAGATTGTAATGCTTAATTATGGTGTGGTCATGAGAGAAACTTTTGAGATTGTAATGTTTGATTATGGTGTGGGTCATGAGAGAAACTTCTGAGATTGTAATGTTTAATTATGGTGTGGTTATAAGAGAAACTTGTGAGATTGTAATGTTTGATTATGGTGTGGTCATGAGGGAAACTTGTGAGATTGTAATGTTTGATTATGGTGTGGTCATGAGAGAAACTTGTGAGATTGTAATACTTGATTATGGTGTGGCCATGAGAGAAACTTGTGAGATTGTAATGTTTGATTATGGTGTGGTCATGAGAGAAACTTGTGAGATTGTAATGTTTGATTATGGTATGGCCATGAGAGAAACTTGTGAGATTGTAATGTTTGATTATGGTGTGGTCATGAGAGAAACTTGTGAGATTATAATGTTTAATTATGGTGTTGTCATGAGAGAAACTTGCGAGATTGTAATGTTTGATTATGGTGTGGTCATGAGAGAAACTTGTGAGATTGTAATGTTTGATTATGGTGTGGTCATGAGAGAAACTTGTGAGATTGTAATATTTGATTATGGTGTGGTCATGAGAGAAACTTGTGAGATTGTAATGTTTGATTATGGTGTGGTCATGAGAGAAACTTGTGAGATTGTAATGTTTGATTATGGTGTGGTCATGAGAGAAACTTGTGAGATTGTAATGTTTGATTATGGTGTGGTCATGAGAGAAACTTGTGAGATTGTAATGCTTGATTATGGTGTGGTCATGAGAGAAACTTGTAAGATTGTAATGTTTGATTATGGTGTGGTCGTGAGAGAAACTTGTGAGATTGTAATGTTTAATTATGGTGTGGTCATGAGAGAAACTTTTGAGATTGTAATGTTTGATTATGGTGTGGTCATGAGAGAAACTTGTGAGATTGTAATGTTTAATTATGGTGTGGTCATAAGAGAAACTTGTGAGATTGTAATGTTTGATTATGGTGTGGTCATGAGGGAAACTTGTGAGATTGTAATGTTTGATTATGGTGTGGTCATGAGAGAAACTTGTGAGATTGTAATACTTGATTATGGTGTGGCCATGAGAGAAACTTGTGAGATTGTAATGTTTGATTATGGTGTGGTCATGAGAGAAACTTGTGAGATTGTAATGTTTGATTATGGTATGGCCATGAGAGAAACTTGTGAGATTGTAATGTTTGATTATGGTGTGGTCATGAGAGAAACTTGCGAGATTATAATGTTTAATTATCGTGTTGTCATGAGAGAAACTTGCGAGATTGTAATGTTTGATTATGGTGTGGTCATGAGAGAAACTTGTGAGATTGTAATGTTTGATTATGGTGTGGTCATGAGAGAAACTTGTGAGATTGTAATATTTGATTATGGTGTGGTCATGAGAGACACTTGTGAGATTGTAATGTTAGATTATGATGTGGTCATGAGAGAAACTTGTGAGATTATAATGTTTGATTATGATATGGTTATGAGAGAAATTTGTGAGATTGTAATGTTTGATTATGTTGTGGCCATGAGAGAAACTTGTGAGATTGTAATGTTTGATTATGGTGTGGTCATGAGAGAAACTTGTGAGAATGCAATGTTTGATTATGGTGTGGTCATGAGAGAAACTTGTGAGATTATAATGTTTGATTATGGTGTGGCCATGAGAGAAACTTGTGAGATTGTAATGTTTGATTATGATGTGGCCATGAGAGAAACTTGTGAGATTGTAATGTTTGATTATGGTGTGGCCATGAGAGAAACTTGTGAGATTGTAATGTTTGATTATGGTGTGGTCATTAGAGAAACTTGTGAGATTGTAATGTTTGATTATGGTGTGGTCATGAGAGAAACTTGTGAGATTATAATGTTTAATTATGGTGTTGTCATGAGAGAAACTTGCGAGATTGTAATGTTTGATTATGGTGTGGTCATGAGAGAAACTTGTGAGATTGTAATGTTTGATTATGGTGTGGTCATGAGAGAAACTTGTGAGATTGTAATATTTGATTATGGTGTGGTCATGAGAGAAACTTGTGAGATTGTAATGTTTGATTATGATGTGGTCATGAGAGAAACTTGTGAGATTATAATGTTTGATTATGATGTGGTTATGAGAGAAATTTGTGAGATTGTAATGTTTGATTATGTTGTGGCCATGAGAGAAACTTGTGAGATTGTAATGTTTGATTATGGTGTGGTCATGAGAGAAACTTGTGAGAATGCAATGTTTGATTATGTTGTGGTCATGAGAGAAACTTGTGAGATTATAATGTTTGATTATGGTGTGGCCATGAGAGAAACTTGTGAGATTGTAATGTTTGATTATGATGTGGTCATGAGAGAAACTTGTGAGATTGTAATGTTTGATTATGGTGTGGCCATGAGAGAAACTTGTGAGATTATAATGTTTGATTATGGTGTGGTCATGAGAGAAACTTGTGAGATTGTAATGTTTGATTATGGTGTGGTCATGAGAGAAACTTGTGAGATTGTAATGTTAGATTATGGTGTGGCCATGAGAGAAACTTGTGAGATTGTAATGCTTCATTATGGTGTGGTCAAGAGAGAAACTTGTGAGCTTGTAATGTTTGATCATGGTGTGGTCATGAGAGAAACTTGTGAGATTGTAATGTTTGATTATGATGTGGTTATGAGAGAAATTTGTGTGATTGTAATGTTTGATTATTGTGTGGCCATGAGAGAAACTTGTGAGATTGTAATGTTTAATTATGGTGTGGTCATGAGAGAAACTTGTGAGATTATAATGCTTGATTATGGAGTGGCCATGAGACAAACTTGTGAGATTGTAATGCTTGATTATGGTGTGGCCATGAGAGAAACTTGTGAGATTGTAATGTTTGATTATGATGTGGTTATGAGAGAAACTTGTGAGATTGTAATTTTTGATTATGATGTGGTTATGAGAGAAACTTGTAAGACTGTAATGTTTGATTATGGTGTGGTCATGAGAGAAACTTGTGAGATTGTAATATTTGATTATGGTGTGGTCATGAGAGAAACTTGTGAGATTGTAATGTTTGATTATGATGTGGTCAAGAGAGAAACTTGTGAGATTATAATGTTTGATTATGATGTGGTTATGAGAGAAATTTGTGAGATTGTAATGTTAGATAATGGTGTCGCCATGAGAGAAACTTGTGAGATTGTAATGTTTGATTATGGTGTGGTCATGAGAGAAACTTGTGAGATTGTAATGTTTTATCATGGTGTGGTCATGAGAGAAACTTGTGAGATTGTAATGTTTGAATATGATGTGGTCATGAGAGAAATTTGTGTGATTGTAATGTTTGATTATTGTGTGGCCATGAGAGAAACTTGTGAGATTGTAATGTTTAATTATGGTGTGGTCATGAGAGAAACTTGTGAGATTATAATGCTTGATTATGGAGTGGCCATGAGACAAACTTGTGAGATTGTAATGCTTGATTATGGTGTGGCCATGAGAGAAACTTGTGAGATTGTAATGTTTGATTATGATGTGGTTATGAGAGAAACTTGTGAGATTGTAATTTTTGATTATGATGTGGTTATGAGAGAAACTTGTAAGACTGTAATGTTTGATTATGGTGTGGTCATGAGAGAAACTTGTGAGATTGTAATGTTTGATTATGGTGTGGTCATGAGAGAAACTTGTGAGAGTGTAATGTTTGATTATGGTGTGGTTATGAGAGAAACTTTTGAGATTGTAATGCTTGATTATGGTGTGGTCATGAGGGAAACTTGTGAGATTGTAATGTTTGATTATGGTGTGGTCATGAGAGAAACTTGTGAGATTGTAATACTTGATTATGGTGTGGCCATGAGAGAAACTTGTGAGATTGTAATGTTTGATTATGGTGTGGTCATGAGAGAAACTTGTGAGATTGTAATGTTTGATTATGGTATGGCCATGAGAGAAACTTGTGAGATTGTAATGTTTGATTATGGTGTGGTCATGAGAGAAACTTGTGAGATTATAATGTTTAATTATGGTGTTGTCATGAGAGAAACTTGCGAGATTGTAATGTTTGATTATGGTGTGGTCATGAGAGAAACTTGTGAGATTGTAATGTTTGATTATGGTGTGGTCATGAGAGAAACTTGTGAGATTGTAATATTTGATTATGGTGTGGTCATGAGAGAAACTTGTGAGATTGTAATGTTTGATTATGATGTGGTCATGAGAGAAACTTGTCAGATTATAATGTTTGATTATGATGTGGTTATGAGAGAAATTTGTGAGATTGTAATGTTTGATTATGTTGTGGCCATGAGAGAAACTTGTGAGATTGTAATGTTTGATTATGGTGTGGTCATGAGAGAAACTTGTGAGAATGCAATGTTTGATTATGTTGTGGTCATGAGAGAAACTTGTGAGATTATAATGTTTGATTATGGTGTGGCCATGAGAGAAACTTGTGAGATTGTAATGTTTGATTATGATGTGGTCATGAGAGAAACTTGTGAGATTGTAATGTTTGATTATGGTGTGGCCATGAGAGAAACTTGTGAGATTATAATGTTTGATTATGGTGTGGTCATGAGAGAAACTTGTGAGATTGTAATGTTTGATTATGGTGTGGTCATGAGAGAAACTTGTGAGATTGTAATGTTAGATTATGGTGTGGCCATGAGAGAAACTTGTGAGATTGTAATGCTTCATTATGGTGTGGTCAAGAGAGAAACTTGTGAGCTTGTAATGTTTGATCATGGTGTGGTCATGAGAGAAACTTGTGAGATTGTAATGTTTGATTATGATGTGGTTATGAGAGAAATTTGTGTGATTGTAATGTTTGATTATTGTGTGGCCATGAGAGAAACTTGTGAGATTGTAATGTTTAATTATGGTGTGGTCATGAGAGAAACTTGTGAGATTATAATGCTTGATTATGGAGTGGCCATGAGACAAACTTGTGAGATTGTAATGCTTGATTATGGTGTGGCCATGAGAGAAACTTGTGAGATTGTAATGTTTGATTATGATGTGGTTATGAGAGAAACTTGTGAGATTGTAATTTTTGATTATGATGTGGTTATGAGAGAAACTTGTAAGACTGTAATGTTTGATTATGGTGTGGTCATGAGAGAAACTTGTGAGATTATAATGTTTAATTATGGTGTTGTCATGAGAGAAACTTGCGAGATTGTAATGTTTGATTATGGTGTGGTCATGAGAGAAACTTGTGAGATTGTAATGTTTGATTATGGTGTGGTCATGAGAGAAACTTGTGAGATTGTAATATTTGATTATGGTGTGGTCATGAGAGACACTTGTGAGATTGTAATGTTTGATTATGATGTGGTCATGAGAGAAACTTGTGAGATTATAATGTTTGATTATGATGTGGTTATGAGAGAAATTTGTGAGATTGTAATGTTTGATTATGTTGTGGTCATGAGAGAAACTTGTGAGATTATAATGTTTAATTATGGTGTTGTCATGAGAAAAACTTGCGAGATTGTAATGTTTGATTATGGTGTGGTCATGAGAGAAACTTGTGAGATTGTAATGTTTGATTATGGTGTGGTCATGAGAGAAACTTGTGAGATTGTAATATTTGATTATGGTGTGGTCATGAGAGAAACTTGTGAGATTGTAATGTTTGATTATGATGTGGTCAAGAGAGAAACTTGTGAGATTATAATGTTTGATTATGATGTGGTTATGAGAGAAATTTGTGAGATTGTAATGTTTGATTATGTTGTGGCCATCAGAGAAACTTGTGAGATTGTAATGTTTGATTATGGTGTGGTCATGAGAGAAACTTGTGAGAATGCAATGTTTGATTATGGTGTGGTCATGAGAGAAACTTGTGAGATTATAATGTTTGATTATGGTGTGGCCATGAGAGAAACTTGTGAGATTGTAATGTTTGATTATGATGTGGTCATGAGAGAAACTTGTGAGATTGTAATGTTTGATTATGGTGTGGCCATGAGAGAAACTTGTGAGATTATAATGTTTGATTATGGTGTGGTCATGAGAGAAACTTGTGAGATTGTAATGTTTAATTATGGTGTGGTCATGAGAGAAACTTGTGAGATTGTAATGTTAGATTATGGTGTGGCCATGAGAGAAACTTGTGAGATTGTAATGCTTCATTATGGTGTGGTCAAGAGAGAAACTTGTGAGCTTGTAATGTTTGATCATGGTGTGGTCATGAGAGAAACTTGTGAGATTGTAATGTTTGATTATGATGTGGTTATGAGAGAAATTTGTGTGATTGTAATGTTTGATTATTGTGTGGCCATGAGAGAAACTTGTGAGATTGTAATGTTTAATTATGGTGTGGTCATGAGAGAAACTTGTGAGATTATAATGCTTGATTATGGAGTGGCCATGAGACAAACTTGTGAGATTGTAATGCTTGATTATGGTGTGGCCATGAGAGAAACTTGTGAGATTGTAATGTTTGATTATGATGTGGTCATGAGAGAAACTTGTGAGATTGTAATGTTTGATTATGGTGTGGCCATGAGAGAAACTTGTGAGATTATAATGTTTGATTATGGTGTGGTCATGAGAGAAACTTGTGAGATTGTAATGTTTGATTATGGTGTGGTCATGAGAGAAACTTGTGAGATTGTAATGTTAGATTATGGTGTGGCCATGAGAGAAACTTGTGAGATTGTAATGCTTCATTATGGTGTGGTCAAGAGAGAAACTTGTGAGCTTGTAATGTTTGATCATGGTGTGGTCATGATAGAAACTTGTGAGATTGTAATGTTTGATTATGATGTGGTTATGAGAGAAATTTGTGTGATTGTAATGTTTGATTATTGTGTGGCCATGAGAGAAACTTGTGAGATTGTAATGTTTAATTATGGTGTGGTCATGAGAGAAACTTGTGAGATTATAATGCTTGATTATGGAGTGGCCATGAGACAAACTTGTGAGATTGTAATGCTTGATTATGGTGTGGCCATGAGAGAAACTTGTGAGATTGTAATGTTTGATTATGATGTGGTTATGAGAGAAACTTGTGAGATTGTAATTTTTGATTATGATGTGGTTATGAGAGAAACTTGTAAGACTGTAATGTTTGATTATGGTGTGGTCATGAGAGAAACTTGTGAGATTATAATGTTTAATTATGGTGTTGTCATGAGAGAAACTTGCGAGATTGTAATGTTTGATTATGGTGTGGTCATGAGAGAAACTTGTGAGATTGTAATGTTTGATTATGGTGTGGTCATGAGAGAAACTTGTGAGATTGTAATATTTGATTATGGTGTGGTCATGAGAGACACTTGTGAGATTGTAATGTTTGATTATGATGTGGTCATGAGAGAAACTTGTGAGATTATAATGTTTGATTATGATGTGGTTATGAGAGAAATTTGTGAGATTGTAATGTTTGATTATGTTGTGGTCATGAGAGAAACTTGTGAGATTATAATGTTTAATTATGGTGTTGTCATGAGAGAAACTTGCGAGATTGTAATGTTTGATTATGGTGTGGTCATGAGAGAAACTTGTGAGATTGTAATGTTTGATTATGGTGTGGTCATGAGAGAAACTTGTGAGATTGTAATATTTGATTATGGTGTGGTCATGAGAGAAACTTGTGAGATTGTAATGTTTGATTATGATGTGGTCATGAGAGAAACTTGTGAGATTATAATGTTTGATTATGATGTGGTTATGAGAGAAATTTGTGAGATTGTAATGTTTGATTATGTTGTGGCCATGAGAGAAACTTGTGAGATTGTAATGTTTGATTATGGTGTGGTCATGAGAGAAACTTGTGAGAATGCAATGTTTGATTATGGTGTGGTCATGAGAGAAACTTGTGAGATTATAATGTTTTATTATGGTGTGGCCATGAGAGAAACTTGTGAGATTGTAATGTTTGATTATGATGTGGTCATGAGAGAAACTTGTGAGATTGTAATGTTTGATTATGGTGTGGCCATGAGAGAAACTTGTGAGATTATAATGTTTGATTATGGTGTGGTCATGAGAGAAACTTGTGAGATTGTAATGTTTGATTATGGTGTGGTCATGAGAGAAACTTGTGAGATTGTAATGTTAGATTATGGTGTGGCCATGAGAGAAACTTGTGAGATTGTAATGTTTGATTATGATGTGGTTATGAGAGAAACTTGTGAGATTGTAATTTTTGATTATGATGTGGTTATGAGAGAAACTTGTGAGATTATAATGTTTGATTATGGTGTGGTCATGAGAGAAACTTGTGAGATTGTAATGTTTGATTATGGTGTGGTCATGAGAGAAACTTGTGAGAGTGTAATGTTTGATTATGGTGTGGTTATGAGAGAAACTTTTGAGATTGTAATGCTTGATTATGGTGTGGTCATGAGAGAAACTTGTGAGATTGTAATGTTTGATTATGGTGTGGTCATGAGAGAAACTTGTGAGATTATAAAGTTTGATTATGGTGTGGCCATGAGAGAAACTTGTGAGATTGTAATGTTTAATTATGGTGTGGTCATGAGAGAAACTTGTGAGATTGTAATGTTTGATTATGGTGTGGTCATGAGTGAAACTTGTGAGATTGTAATGTTTAATTATGGTGTGGTCATGAGAGAAACTTGTGAGATTGCAATGTTTGATTATGGTGTGGTCATGACAGAAACTTGTGAGATTGTAATGTTTGATTATCGTGTGGTCATGAGAGAAACTTGTGAGATTTTAATACTTGATTATGGTGTGGTCATGAGAGAAACTTGTAAGATTGTAATGTTTGATTATGGTGTGGTCATGAGAGAAACTTGTGAGATTGTAATGTTTGTTTATGGTGTAGCCATGAGAGAAACTTGTGAGATTGTAATGTTTGATTATGGTGTGGTCATGAGAGAAACTTGTGAGATTATAATGTTTAATTATGGTGTTGTCATGAGAGAAACTTGTGAGATTGTAATGTTTGATTATGGTGTGGTCATGACAGAAACTTGTAAGATTGTAATGTTTGATTATGGTGTGGTCATGAGAGAAACGTGTGAGATTGTAATGTTTGATTATGGTGTGGTCATGAGAGAAACTTGTGAGAATGCAATGTTTGATTATGGTGTGGTCATGAGAGAAACTTGTGAGATTATAATGTTTGATTATGGTGTGGCCATGAGAGAAACTTGTGAGATTGTAATGTTTGATTATGATGTGGTCATGAGAGAAACTTGTGAGATTGTAATGTTTGATTATGGTGTGGCCATGAGAGAAACTTGTGAGATTATAATGTTTGATTATGGTGTGGTCATGAGAGAAACTTGTGAGATTGTAATGTTTGATTATGGTGTGGTCATGAGAGAAACTTGTGAGATTGTAATGTTAGATTATGGTGTGGCCATGAGAGAAACTTGTGAGATTGTAATGCTTCATTATGGTGTGGTCAAGAGAGAAACTTGTGAGCTTGTAATGTTTGATCATGGTGTGGTCATGAGAGAAACTTGTGAGATTGTAATGTTTGATTATGATGTGGTTATGAGAGAAATTTGTGTGATTGTAATGTTTGATTATTGTGTGGCCATGAGAGAAACTTGTGAGATTGTAATGCTTGATTATGGTGTGGTCATGAGAGAAACTTGTGAGATTGTAATGTTTGATTATGGTGTGGTCATGAGAGAAACTTGTGAGATTATAATGTTTGATTATGGTGTGGCCATGAGAGAAACTTGTGAGATTGTAATGTTTAATTATGGTGTGGTCATGAGAGAAACTTGTGAGATTGTAATGTTTGATTATGGTGTGGTCATGAGAGAAACTTGTGAGATTGTAATGTTTAATTATGGTGTGGTCATGAGAGAAACTTGTGAGATTGCAATGTTTGATTATGGTGTGGTCATCACAGAAACTTGTGAGATTGTAATGTTTGATTATCGTGTGGTCATGAGAGAAACTTGTGAGATTTTAATACTTGATTATGGTGTGGTCATAAGATAAACTTGTAAGATTGTAATGTTTGATTATGGTGTGGTCATGAGAGAAACTTGTGAGATTGTAATGTTTGTTTATGGTGTAGCCATGAGAGAAACTTGTGAGATTGTAATGTTTGATTATGGTGTGGTCATGAGAGAAACTTGTGAGATTATAATGTTTAATTATGGTGTTGTCATGAGAGAAACTTGTGAGATTGTAATGTTTGATTATGGTGTGGTCATGACAGAAACTTGTAAGATTGTAATGTTTGATTATGGTGTGGTCATGAGAGAAACGTGTGAGATTGTAATGTTTGATTATGGTGTGGTCATGAGAGAAACTTGTGAGATTATAATGTTTAATTATGGTTGTGGTCATGAGAGAACTTGTGAGATTGTAATGTTTGATTATGGTGTGGTCATGAGAGAAACTTGTGAGATTATAATGTTTGATTATGATGTGGTTTTGAGAGAAATTTGTGAGATTGTAATGTTTGATTATGTTGTGGCCATGAGAGAAACTTGTGAGATTGTAATGTTTGATTATGGTGTGGTCATGAGAGAAACTTGTGAGATTGTAATGTTTCATTATGGTGTGGTCATGAGAGAAACTTGTGAGATTGTAATGTTTGATTATGGTGTGGTCATCAGAGAAACTTGTGAGATTGTAAATGCTTGATTATGGTGTGGTCATGAGAGAAACTTGTGAGATTGTAATGTTTGATTATGGTGTGGTCATGAGAGAAACTTGTGAGATTATAATGTTTGATTATAGTGTGGCCATGAGAGAAACTTGTGAGATTGTAATGTTTAATTATGGTGTGGTCATGAGAGAAACTTGTGAGATTGTAATGTTTGATTATGGTGTGGTCATGAGAGAAACTTGTGAGATTGTAATGTTTAATTAAGGTGTTGTCATGAGAGAAACTTGTGAGATTGTAATATTTGATTATGGTGTGGTCATGAGAGAAACTTGTGAGATTGTAATGTTTGATTATGGTGTGGTCATGACAGAAACTTGTAAGATTGTAATGTTTGATTATGGTGTGGTCATGAGAGAAACGTGTGAGATTGTAATGTTTGATTATGGTGTGGTCATGAGAGAAACTTGTGAGAATGCAATGTTTGATTATGGTGTGGTCATGAGAGAAACTTGTGAGATTGTAATGTTTGATTATGGTGTGGCCATGAGAGAAACTTGTGAGATTATAATGTTTGATTATGGTGTGGTCATGAGAGAAACTTGTGAGATTGTAATGTTTGATTATGGTGTGGTCATGAGAGAAACTTGTGAGATTGTAATGTTAGATTATGGTGTGGCCATGAGAGAAACTTGTGAGATTGTAATGCTTCATTATGGTGTGGTCAAGAGAGAAACTTGTGAGCTTGTAATGTTTGATCATGGTGTGGTCATGAGAGAAACTTGTGAGATTGTAATGTTTGATTATGATGTGGTTATGAGAGAAATTTGTGTGATTGTAATGTTTGATTATTGTGTGGCCATGAGAGAAACTTGTGAGATTGTAATGCTTGATTATGGTGTGGTCATGAGAGAAACTTGTGAGATTGTAATGTTTGATTATGGTGTGGTCATGAGAGAAACTTGTGAGATTATAATGTTTGATTATGGTGTGGCCATGAGAGAAACTTGTGAGATTGTAATGTTTAATTATGGTGTGGTCATGAGAGAAACTTGTGAGATTGTAATGTTTGATTATGGTGTGGTCATGAGAGAAACTTGTGAGATTGTAATGTTTAATTATGGTGTGGTCATGAGAGAAACTTGTGAGATTGCAATGTTTGATTATGGTGTGGTCATCACAGAAACTTGTGAGATTGTAATGTTTGATTATCGTGTGGTCATGAGAGAAACTTGTGAGATTTTAATACTTGATTATGGTGTGGTCATGAGAGAAACTTGTAAGATTGTAATGTTTGATTATGGTGTGGTCATGAGAGAAACTTGTGAGATTGTAATGTTTGTTTATGGTGTAGCCATGAGAGAAACTTGTGAGATTGTAATGTTTGATTATGGTGTGGTCATGAGAGAAACTTGTGAGATTATAATGTTTAATTATGGTGTTGTCATGAGAGAAACTTGTGAGATTGTAATGTTTGATTATGGTGTGGTCATGACAGAAACTTGTAAGATTGTAATGTTTGATTATGGTGTGGTCATGAGAGAAACGTGTGAGATTGTAATGTTTGATTATGGTGTGGTCATGTGAGAAACTTGTGAGATTATAATGTTTAATTATGGTTGTGGTCATGAGAGAACTTGTGAGATTGTAATGTTTGATTATGGTGTGGTCATGGGAGAAACTTGTGAGATTATAATGTTTGATTATGATGTGGTTTTGAGAGAAATTTGTGAGATTGTAATGTTTGATTATGTTGTGGCCATGAGAGAAACTTGTGAGATTGTAATGTTTGATTATGGTGTGGTCATGAGAGAAACTTGTGAGATTGTAATGTTTGATTATGGTGTGGTCATGAGAGAAACTTGTGAGATTGTAATGTTTGATTATGGTGTGGTCATCAGAGAAACTTGTGAGATTGTAAATGCTTGATTATGGTGTGGTCATGAGAGAAACTTGTGAGATTGTAATGTTTGATTATGGTGTGGTCATGAGAGAAACTTGTGAGATTATAATGTTTGATTATAGTGTGGCCATGAGAGAAACTTGTGAGATTGTAATGTTTAATTATGGTGTGGTCATGAGAGAAACTTGTGAGATTGTAATGTTTGATTATGGTGTGGTCATGAGAGAAACTTGTGAGATTGTAATGTTTAATTATGGTGTGGTCATGAGAGAAACTTGTGAGATTGTAATATTTGATTATGGTGTGGTCATGAGAGAAACTTGTGAGATTGTAATGTTTGATTATCGTGTGGTCATGAGAGAAACTTGTGAGATTTTAATACTTGATTATGTTGTGGTCATGAGAGAAACTTGTAAGATTGTAATGTTTGATTATGGTGTGGTCATGAGAGAAACTTGTGAGATTGTAATGTTTGATTATGGTGTGGTCATGAGAGAAACTTGTGAGATTATAATGTTTAATTATGGTATTGTCATGAGAGAAACTTGTGAGATTGTAATGTTTGATTATGGTGTTGTCATGAGAGAAACTGGTAAGATTGTAATGTTTGATTATGGTGTGGTCATGAGAGAAACTTGTGAGATTGTAATGTTTGATTATGGTGTGGTCATGAGAGAAACTTGTGAGATTATAATGTTTAATTAAGGTGTGGTCATGAGAGAAACTTGTGGGATTGTAATGTTTGATTATGGTGTGGTCATGAGAGAAACTTGTGAGATTGTAATGTTTGATTATGGTGTGGTCATGAGAGAAACTTGTGAGATTATAATGTTTGATTATGATGTGGTTATGAGAGAAACTTGTGAGATTGTAATGTTTGATTATGTTGTGGCCATGAGAGAAACTTGTGAGATTGTAATGTTTGATTATGGTGTGGTCATGAGAGAAACTTGTGAGAATGTAATGTTTGATTATGGTGTGGTCATGAGAGAAACTTGTGAGATTATAATGTTTGATTATGGTGTGGCCATGAGAGAAACTTGTGAGATTGTAATGTTTAATTATGGTGTGGTCATGAGAGAAACTTGTGAGATAGTAATGTTTGGTTATGGTGTGGTCATGAGAGAAACTTGTGATATTGATATGTTTGATTATGGTGTGGCCATGAGAGAAACTTGTGAGATTATAATGTTTGATTATGGTGTGGTCATGAGAGAAACTTGTGAGATTGTAATGTTTGATTTTGGTGTGGTTATGAGAGAAACTTGTGAGATTATAATGTTTGATTATGGTGTGGCCATGAGAGAAACTTGTGAGATTGTAATGTTTAATTATGGTGTGGTCATGAGAGAAACTTGTGAGATAGTAATGTTTGGTTATGGTGTGGTCATGAGAGAAACTTGTGATATTGATATGTTTGATTATGGTGTGGCCATGAGAGAAACTTGTGAGATTATAATGTTTGATTATGGTGTGGTCATGAGAGGAACTTGTGAGATTGTAATGTTTGATTTTGGTGTGGTTATGAGAGAAACTTGTGAGATTGTAATGTTTGATTATGATGTGGTCATGAGAAAAACTTGTGAGATTGTAATGTTTGATTATGATGTGGTCATGAGAGAAACTTGTGAGATTGTAATGTTTAGTTATGATGTGGTTATGAGAGAAATTTGTGAGATTGTAATGTTTGATTATGGTGTGGTTATGAGAGAAACTTGTGAGAATGTAATGTTTGATTATGGTGTGGCCATGAGAGAAACTTGTGAGATTGTAATGTTTGATTATGGTGTGGTTATGAGAGAAACTTGTGAGATTGTAATGTTTGATTATGATGTGGTCATGAGAGAAACTTGTGAGATTGTAATTTTTGATTATGGTGTGGTCATGAGAGAAACTTGTGAGATTGTAATGTTTAATAAGCTTAATCAACGTTAACAAAAATCTAGAATGAAATAATTTCACATTTTATCCTGATCTCTGTGTTTGTGTGATAAGATGCTTTAGCTAAGTAATTCAAAAAACAGACAATACAATGTTAGCCATAATTCACAATGCAGAAAAGTAGAAACTGAGAAACACGAACCGCAGTAAAACAGGGAAAAGGTAAGCAGATCCTACTCCACTAGTGACACCCGTCGTGTTTCTCTTGTTGCAAGCACGGTGATTAGTCACTATGCAGAAAAGTAGAAACTGATAAACACGAACCGCAGTAAAACAGGGAAAAGCTAAGCAGTTGCTGCTCCACTAGTGACCCCCGTCGTGTTTCTCTTGTTGCAAGCCCGGTGATAAGTCACTATTCAGAAAAGTAGAAACTGATAAACACGAACCGCAGTAAAACAGGGAAAAGGTAAGCAGACCCTACTCCACTAGTGACACCTGTCGTGTTTCTCTTGTTGCAAGCACGGTGATTAGTCACTATGCAGAAAAGTAGAAACTGAGAAACACGAACCGCAGTAAAACAGGGAAAAGGTAAGCAGTTGCTGCTCCACTAGTGACACCCGTCGTGTTTCTCTTGTTTCAAGCACGGTGAGAAGTCATGAATGAGAGGACAGGAGGGGACTGTGATTACGACAAACGGAATATATCAGTGGTCATTTGTGACTCAGATATTCCGAAGCGATTAACGAAGTCATGGTGATGACCACAGAACATTCGAAGTGATGACTACAGCTTGATCACTAGGAACACTTGGTTCAGTAGCTTTTTTTGGTAGCATCAATGCTATGTCAATAAAATCATGATAGCCTTGGAATATCTTAGCAACTGTGAGATATATATATATATCATATTGAAGTGCTGCTGTAATGTTGCTACATGTAAATGGAAGGTTTACAATGGGAAAATTGAAAGCATCTCTTTTGTTGCAAAGTTTCGTTCTTAACCGGTCCTCGCTTTCGATTCAATTTCCGGGTGTTAGTCAATGTGCAAAGCAAGCCTACATGTATCTGTTGTGTCCTTTTTGCGAAGCTAAATGGGATAGAAGCGATCAACATAATCACCAAACTTGGAATTATTTGTGAAGGTACATCATCTACCCTAGGCCTGTGTGTATATTAGCCATTTTTTTAAATGATTAAGTAATGACAATTGTCCTATTTTCGCAGACAAATAATGGGCATATTCCGGATGTCAAAGGGTAGGGATTGCCCCTTAATAAAGAATATCAATTATTCAAATTAATCATCTGCGTGTCGGTCGATGAATGAACCCCCCTTATAATACTGTTTTAACCTATATGAATGATCAATAATGTATATACAACATAGCCCTGAACATTGCAAATAAGTGAATCTAGCATATTATGCGATTCAGATCATTTAACATTGGTTAATTGTTGTTGTTAATTATCCCCAGGAGGAAGTAATTTACTTAATTTTTATGCTAAAATTTGATTTTTACCGTAACGTGATGTTAATGTGTTCCATTCTCAGTCATGAATTTTATTTCCTTTTATTATAGAAATCAGATAAAACATGGAGAAATGTACAGTCCAATCTGATTAAAATCATATTCTCATCTTGCTCCCGTTTTCTGATATGTCGCTGCGTGAGAGATCTGACGAAACGCCGTAGACATCCTCATGTCAGTGACCTAGGGTCAATGAGTGAATTGACCAATCAGATTATCGTAATTACTTTCAAGATCCTGAAAGCGGCAATCTGATTGGTCAATTCACTCAAGAGGATGCCTACGGCGTTTCGTCAGATCTCTCACGCAGCGACATACCAGAAAACGGGAGCAAGATGAGAATATGATTTTAATCAGATTGTGTACAGCCGTGATGAAAGTCACTTTCGGTTTGTGTTTAGTAGATACGATCTGTATTAGCTTAATAATAGCTGACATTGAAATGGTAAAGTTGTAGAAATGGCAATACATTGATTACATTTATTACTAAAACAAGCAGAGATTTGAGAATAGGTTATCAGGCAGATAGTTAATAGTTTATTATCACACCGTCATGTGTTAAATAATTTTAGGTTATCGAGTAGACAGTTAACATCCTTACTGAAACAAGTAGGGAGTTGATACTATATTATCGGGTAGATTATTAATGCCCTTACCAAAACAAGTAGAGGATTGATAATATGTTATCGGGCAGATAGTTAGTATTACACCGTGATGTGTTTTAGATTATCGGGCAGATAATTAGTATTACACCGTGATGTGTTTTAGGTCATCGGGCAGATAGCTAACATCCTTTCTAAGACAAGTAGGTAGTTGATAATATGTTATTTGGGCAGACAATTAGTATTACACCGAGAAGTGTTTTAGGTTATCGGGCAGATAGTTAGTATTAGACCATGATGCGCTTTAGGTCATCGGGCAGATAGTTGATATCCTTACTGATACAAGACGAGGGTTGATAATAGGTTATCTGACAGATTGTTTATATCACACCGGCATGTGTTTTACGTCATCGGGCAGATAGTTAATATCATTACTAAAACGAGTAGAGAGTTGATAATATGTTATCGGACAGACAGTTGGTATTACGCCGTCATGCGCTTTATTTTTATTGTCTAAATAATGACAAAAGGATCAGAAAAACTTGTGTCTGATCCTTTTGTCATTATTTAGACAATAAAAATATGTTTAAATGCGCTTTAGGTTATTGGGTAGATAGTTAACATCACACCGTGATGTGTTTACACCGTGATGTGTTTACTGTCAGAGAAATATGAACGAATTAATATTTTTTTAAATCATTTTGACCTTTTTAACAGAGAATAATACTCCTAAGAAATCCAAATCAGAATGAAACTTACGATGATTAATCTACGATTGACACTAACTGACCGCATACTTTCATGTTTTATTCCGAAAACGGACATAATTTCTATGCTGCAGACTACAGCCCTACAAATTACAATGAAACCATGTCGTTGCTTTTTCCACCGCGATACTTTCAACATGTCGAGGCTTACTTTCGACAAGCAATTGTTAATGCGATCGCGTTATTTATTCAAACCATCGCGATAGGAAAACAGTATGTATCATTGGCAGAAACGCATCGTGCGCACTGAATTAAATATCTTCGATCCTACCATAAGAATGGAAGATTCTAGAATTTGTTGTCAGCAAATGTGTTATTTACAGTCTGCTACGACCTACATATGTCAGTACGAATTATGTTTAATATGTTCTATTTATAGATGCAATTACAACAAGTGTGAATATCGTTATGGTAACCTCCATATCCGGTCATATTGATGATGATTTTGATTTTTGGTGTTTAATGGCACTTTCAGCAATATTTCAGCTATATCATGGCGACCAGTTTGAGTGGTGGAAGAAGCCGGAGTACCCGGAGAGAACCACCGATCATGGGTAAGCAACTGGTAAGCTTTATCACTTTCGGCTGCGAGTCGAGTGCACCTTTTTATGCAATTTACAAAGTGAGGCGCGAACCCACGCCGTATTGGTGATAGGCTTGCATGAGTTGTTAGGCAATCCAACTACCTAACTCATTGAGCCACCCGGCCCTCGGTCATATTGAAATAAAAGATTATTTTAATATTGTAACTCCACATCGACAATGACAATGATACAGTTCTTAAAGTTGCAGAAACAGGTACAATAATAAAGTCTTAGCAATACGGAAAGTAGAAATTAAAACATAATACATATGTATATCCATACAGCAGGGGAGTCAATATAGGGGAGTTTACCGTGTACTCGATAGACACTGAGATGATGGCCACGTTCGATTATCTCCTTTGCTTGTAGATGTAAATAACACATCTATTTTATTCATTATTTTGAACAAATTCATGTATATTCTATTGTAATTAGAAATAATATAAATGTTTGTACATTTCTCATTTAAAAAGAATATCAAATGTGCGGTGCAAAAATATCCAAATAACCAACATAGTGTTTTTAAAGATGACAATTTTTGAAATGTATAAATAGTACGGCTATCACAGAAAATATCTGCAAATAGCTTAATAGATCAATAATTGTACATATGATTGATTTAAACGTAAAGATAATGCATTGCTAAATAAGATTATATACATTATCTATATATTTGCAAACCTCAATTTTCGATAAATCTCATTTTTTTCTCTTCGTTCTCAACTTCATCGACAATTTTCCAATGTAGCGGTGATTACCTAGTTAATCAAGCCTACATACAGTAATCAGGATAATTTTAATATTTATCTATAAGGTCAAGAATGTTGATATCATCACAAAGATATAGAGCACATACAAATAATTATGCTAACATACATTTTCTTGTATGTACACAAACTTGAGTAGATATTATCTACATGTATTAGAGGTGGACGATCAGATAACACAAAGAACAATGGTACACATACAAAGGATTGATCAAGATACAAGTTCATCCATGTTTTTGTGGAGCTTGCGTTGCTCACTGTCTTGTACATTCTTTAGTTAGCTGTGTAGCGTTTTGTGGAAACTTGTTTTGACTTTTTGTTCTTCCTCTTGTCAAATGTTGGCCACTGTATTGTCTGTGCTTCAAGGTATCACGGATTCTGATTATCCTTTAACATTTTCTTTAGTAGAGAGGTGCATTTTCATATAGTGAAAATGTATAAAGATAAGGAAGTCAACAAAAATGTCAAAAAGATTTTTTTATCAATGTGTGACGTAAAGGTGTTTTTGACATTTACTTCACTGAATTTGGTACTGCTTTGACAACTATTTTACCTATTTTGTTCCAGTATTGTTATAAATACTGTTATAGTGATAGCCGGAACCTTTGAGCCGTAATGAAAGCGGGAGGTTTGGCGCCTTAAAATCTGATTCAACTCACCATTTCTTTAGAAATGCCTGTACCAACTCAGGGTCATTACGGTTTTCACAGTTTTCCGGTTGTTGACTGATTTTGTCTGTTTATATACTTATGAGTTTTGACTTTCCCTTTGTAAGATTGTTCGGAGTTCGGTAATTTTGTTATTACCCTTATTTAATACCGTGTGGGAACAAACAAAACTTGATTTCGATTTTCTTAATGTCCTTTCTCGCCATCCACAAGTTTCGTAACGGTTATTCCACATACACGCTTCGCATGTTTGAAATGATGGATTGATTTGTGATTCGTGACTACATAACTTCATTCGGGTAAATTTGTATTGAAATGTAGACACCCCCGTTTGTAAGGTAATGTCTTTAGTCAGGTAAACTTTTATTAAAATGTAGACTCGCCTACACAATGCCGGGGTAATGTTTAATTAATGACAGACAATGGTGACTAACTTGATTGTAATTTACATCAATGTTCATTACAAACATGGTACATCGAACCTAATAATTATTGTCATTACATCAAAGAAACACAAGATGGATGCCAAGATAACGAGACATATTTCAATACTTCCGGTTAAGTGAAATAGAGGCTGTTAATGTGTTCTTCTTAAATGACTACCTGATGGTGATAAATTGATTGTTTTAAGTTGGTGATTATGATTGAGTGTTGTTGTTATTCAGTTATGTATATGAATTCAACTTTAATTGGAAACTTTAGATGATTGTTGTCAAACACGTAAAATGAACACTTTAAAAACAAAACCTTCCTGTCCTTATTTGATGTTGTCATTTAGTTTCATCTCCACTTTCAAATTGTTCACAATTGGACAAAATCAATTATCTGACAAATGTTTCAATATTATTAGTCTTATGATTATTGTTATAATTTTACTCTACCACGATGAACAATGTAACTAGCATTTGGTATAGATACTCTATTGAACGCAAAGACATTATTGAGCAAATCTGCATAAAACAGCCAAGGTAATGAATAACTTAAATTACACTAGCACGAAATAAACTCAACTGCCACGATATGCCATTGTCTATTGCACAATATTACACTGACTACCACACGATATAACACTGACTGTCACGATAAAACAGACTATATAACGATAAAACACCGATTGCCACAATATACCATTGACAATATCACGATATTACACTGAGTACCACGATATAACACTGACTGCCACGATAAAACACTGTGTACCACGATATATCATTACCTACTAGCTACGATATAACACTTATTGTCGCGATATTACTGTCTACCACAATATAGCACTGCCTGCAACGATGTAGCAATTACTAAGGTCACGATATTACATTACCTACCACGATATAAGACTGACTTCAACGATGTAACAATTACTAAGGTCACGATATTACACTAGCTACCGCAATATAACACTGCCTGCAACGATGTAACAATTACTAAGGTCACGATATTACACTAGCTACCACGATATAAGACTGACTGTCACGATGTAACAATTACTAAGGTCACTATATTACACTAGCTACCACAATATAAGACTGACTGTCACGATGTAGCAATTACCAGGTCACGATATTACACTAGCTACCACGATATAAGACTGACTGTCACGATGTAGCAATTACCAGGTCACGATATTACACTAGCTACCACGATATAAGACTGACTGTCACAATGTAGCAATTACTAAGGTCACGATATTACACTAGCTACCACGATATAAGACTGACTGTCACGATGTAGCAATTACTAAGATCACGATATTACACTAGCTACCACGATATAACACTGACTGTCACGATGTAACAATTACTAAGGTCACTATATTACACTAGCTACCACAATATAAGACTGACTGTCACGATGTAGCAATTACCAGGTCACGATATTACACTAGCTACCACGATATAACACTGACTGTCACGATGTAGCAATTACTAAGGTCACGATATTACACTAGCTACCACGATATAACACTGACTGTCACGATGTAGCAATTACTAAGGTCACGATATTACACTAGTTACCACGATATAAGACTGACTGTCACGATGTAGCAATTACTAAGGTCACGATATTACACTAGCTACCACGATATAAGACTGACTGTCATGATGTAACAATTACTAAGGTCACGATATTACACTAGCTACCACGATATAACACTGACTGTCACGATGTACCAATTACTAATGTCACGATATTACACTAGCTACCACGATATAAGACTGACTGTCACGATGTAACAATTACTAAGGTCACGATATCACACTAGCTACCACAATATAAGACTGACTTCAACGATGTAGCAATTACTAAGGTCACGATATTACACTAGCTACCATGATATAACACTGACTGTCACGATGTAACAATTACTAAGGTCACTATATTACACTAGCTACCACAATATAAGACTGACTGTCACGATGTAGCAATTACTAAGGTCACGATATTACACTAGCTACCACGATATAAGACTGACTGTCACGATGTAGCAATTACTAAGGTCACGATATTACACTAGCTACCACGATATAAGACTGACTGTCACGATGTAGCAATTACTAAGGTCACGATATTACACTAGCTACCATGATATAACACTGACTGTCACGATGTAACAATTACTAAGGTCACTATATTACACTAGCTACCACGATATAAGACTGACTGTCACGATGTAGCAATTACTAAGGTCACGATATTACACTAGCTACCACGATATAAGACTGACTGTCACGATGTAGCAATTACTAAGGTCACGATATTACACTAGCTACCACGATATAAGACTGACTGTCACGATGTAGCAATTACTAAGGTCACGATATTACACTAGCTACCACGATATAAGACTGACTGTCATGATGTAACAATTACTAAGGTCACGATATTACACTAGCTACCACGATATAAGACTGACTGTCACGATGTACCAATTACTAAGGTCACGATATTACACTAGCTACCACGATATAAGACTGACTGTCACGATGTAACAATTACTAAGGTCACGATATTACACTAGCTACCACAATATAACACTGCCTGCAACAATGTAACAATTACTAAGGTCACGATATTACACTAGCTATCACGATATATGACTGACTGCAACGATGTAACAATTACTAAGGTCACGATATTACACTAGCTACCAAAATATAAGACTGACTGTCACGATGTAGCAATTACCAAGGTCACGATATTACACTAGCTACCACGATATAAGACTTAATGCAAGATGTAACAATTATTAAGGTCACGATATTACACTAGCTACCACAATATAAGACTGACTGTCAAGATAAAACTGATATTATACTCATACTCCATAGCAATTCTACAAAGACACGTTAATATTGTAAATTAATTGTATGTCTCACGTGTAGAACGAATACATTTGTACTTTAATGGTATAACTCTACATTTGCTTTGCATCTTATTCCGGATTTCCCTATTGCGAAATGGTGTAATTGAAATGCCAGAAGACCACGGCAGGATACTAGGACTATATATGTATATATATATATTGATGACTAGTTAAAGAGTAATGTGTGAATCTCTAACAAAGTAATATAATAATTAATTATAAGATGTGGTTGATTTATATGTAGAAGATATGTGTCTAACAATTACCTTAAATTCTTCAACCTACTGTTTTAAGAAATTGATTTCATGCATAATTCAAAAGTCGTACAAAAAATATAAAGCCATCATGGAAATGTGTTATTAAAATCTCAGACATGTTAAATATAGATTATTGTGTTTCAGTAAGTCAGATTCAATACGATTTATTGACAAGCGTCCAAAATGTTCTCTACATTTGAAAGAATATTTCTTTTACTATATGTAATGAAAAAAGTACGCTAAGTAAAACGATTGGGAAAGCCAAATAATAAAAAAAAACGTCATTGAGGGCAAGAAGAATTGAGTTTTAGTTTTAACCAGTTTTATTCCAATTGTTTGATCTAATCTAAAGCTTTATTAAGCAAATAAAGGGGTATCATATTGAATTAAAAACATGCCCCATTACATACGGGTAATTAATATTGCTTAGAAACAAACAATAGTATGGTACATAATGACTCTGAACGCACAGGAGATCAAACATACTTCAAACAATGTACTGTGTGTAAGGTATACAATTGGATGCCACAGTGTTGTGACATTTTAGAAGTCTAATGAAGTCACTATTAGGTTGCAATGGACTCTTAATTGCGTGCATCCGTTATACTAGTAATTGAATACGACATGATATATACCGTGCACAGCGACTGTTAAGTAAATAATTATTCTTTTCAAATATATCTACTTCCTTTTGTGCAACGTTTGTTTGAGTTGACACTTGAGAGTTGACACTTGAGAGTTCCACAGGGAGCATAAATACACAAAAATATGCAAATTTTCCTTTATCTTATCTTTCTTATTAGTCAACATATATATTATATAAACATGTTCTCGTATCACTGAAATTATACAAGAATACATCAATGCTGTTAGTAGCATCTAAATAAACGTTAGAGAATACTAATTACATTAGTTGATTGGTTTTTTTTGGTGTTTTAACGCCACTTTCAGCAATATTTCAGCTAATTCATGTCGACCAGTTTTAGTGGTGGAGGAAGCCAGAGTACCCGAAGAGAACCACCAACCCTGGGCAAGCAATTTGTAAACTTTATCACTTGCAAATGCGAGTCGAGTGCACCCTTTTTGTAATTTACAAAGCTGTTTGCGAACCTACGCCGTATTGGTGATAGGCTTACATATGAGCTGTTAGATCCAACGACCAACTCATTGAGCCACCCGGGCCCCTCTAATTACATTAGTCAGGGGCGGATCCAGGGGGTGTCACACCCGACGCCGCCCCCACCCCCCTAAAATTGGAAAAAAAATATGATTTTTTGTCTTAAAATCGTGATTTTTCACACGAAATACCCCAACAATTTTCGCGCCTCCCTCCGCTCAGCGCAATTTTTTTAAGCCCCTCCTAACTTGAAATTCTGGATCCACCCCTGTTAGTGTTATAATTTTTTCCGCAAACCAGCAGTAGATACGTGTATATCTTTATAAATGCGGTTGTTAAGTAGGTCAGCTCGATGTACAATAAAGAAGGCTAGAAGAGTTTGAAGATAATAAAGGGATAATCAGGATCCGTAAATCGAAGATTGGGGTTATCTTAATCATGCCAATCATGCTTAATTTAATTCTTTATTTAAAAGACGTAACATTTTAAGTATTAAAATTTATAAATCTAATTTTATGTGTTTGATGTTGTGTTTATATATTCACATAAGAGTCCTCATCTATGTCATTGTGCTTATGCTTACCATTATCAGCTGTTTATCAGTAACTCCCAGCCCATTTACTATAAATAATGACCTTTAAATGCGCATGTCTCCCGATCAGGCTGATCGGATGTTTCTGGTTTAATAGCATACATATTGGTGAGGTGGTATAATGCTCTGTATCCAATCAGAAACATATATTAGAACTAGACGCTCAGTGGACTGAGCCTGTGTCGCTCACCTTTCATTCTGTTTTGAGGAAACCTTATACAGAACCTTCAATGGGTGCTTCCTACCAAATTTCTGTTCATTTGGCTACTCGTTTTTTTAGAAATCGACCAATCGGAAAAAGAAGTGCCTGTGGTGGCAATGTTTGTCAACGGATCGGAACAAAATAGTAATCTTTATAGAGGACCTTCCATAGTTGCTTCCTACCAAGTTTGGGTTCATTTGTCCAAGCAGTTTCAGAGAAGAATTTTTAGAAATCGACCAATCAGAAACAAGAATCGCCTGTGGCGGTCATGTTTGTTAACGGATCGGGACTAAATGAGCAATCTTAAAAGAGGACTTTCCATAGGTGATTCCCACTAAGTTTCGGTTCATTTGGCCAAGCGGTTTCAGATGAGAAGATTTTTCTGAAATCAACCAATCAAAAACAAGAATTGCCAGTGGTGGCCATGTTTGTTAACGGATATGAACAACATGAGCATTCGTTATAGAGGACATTCCATAGATGCTTCCTACCAAGTTTCGGTTCATTTGGCCAAGCGGTTTCAGAGGAGAAGAATTTTTATGAATCAACCAATCAAAAACAAGAATTGCCTGTAGCGGCCATGTTTGTTAACGGATCGGAACGAAATGAGCATTGTTTATAGAGGACATTCCATAGATAATTCCTACCAAGTTTCAATTCATTTGGCCAAGCGGTTTCAGATAAGAAGATTTTTATAAATCAACCAATCAGAAACAAGAATTGCTTGTGGCGACCATCTTTGTCAACGGATCGAGACGAAATGAGCAATCTTTATAGAGGACTTTCCATAGATGCTTCCTACCAAATTGCGGTTCACTTGGATAAGCAGTTTCAGAGGAGAAGATTTTTATAAATCGACCAATCAGAAACAAGCATTGTCTGTGGCGGCAATGTTTGTGAACAGATCGGGACGAAATGAGCAATCTTATTAGAGGGCCTTCCATAGATGCTTCCTACTAAGTTTCGGTTCATTTCGACAAACGGTTTCAGAGAAGATTTTTTAAAAATCAACCAATCAGAAACAAGAATTCCCTGTGGCAACCATGTTTGTCAACGGATCGGTACGAAATGAGCAATCTTTATAGAGGACCTTCCATAGATGGTTCCTACCATGTTTCGGTTCATTTGACTAAGCGGTTTCAGAGGAGAAGATTTTTTAAAATCGGCCAATCAGAAACAAGAATTGTCTTCGGCGGCCATGTTTGTTAACTGATTGGGACAAAATGCGCAATCTTTATAGAGGCCCTTCCATAGATATTTCCTAGAAGTTTCAGTTCATTTGGCTAAGGGGTTCAGAAGAGAAGATTAAGATGTGAAAATTTAACAAACGACAGACGACGGACGCCTCGAGTGATGGCAATTGTTCTAAAATTTCGTTGAATTATGGGAAGATTCAGCTGTTTCTTGTGGTGGTTTTATATAAACAATACTTAATTTTTCCTATAAAGCGTTATTTGTCAGATTGTGAATGGTACTTTCTGAGTAGTCGATATAACATTGATAACCCACGGGTAATTGTGACCCGTTTCTCACCTCGTTTTATTTTGATAGGAAATCATTTTCTTTTCAAAAATCCAAATCTATATATTATATCCCAAATGACGTCAGACCGAACTGCATATTTCGACTAGATAGAAGTCTCAGGTGGCTACATATCATTATTAAACAGTAATAAGACATAGGATTGGCACTAAATATAAGAGAACTCTAAAAAAATAACAGTGCAAAGATTATCTCTGAATATGCCAATCAAAATATAATTCACTTGTACTTAATCCAGTTTGTGTAATTATGCTATCCAAATTTACACTTTTTATTATTTGTAATTATATATTTTTTTTGGGGGGGGGGGGGGTTGTGTTTTAACGCCACTTTCAGCAATATTTCAGCTATTATATTTCAGTAATTATAGTATCACATTTACAACTTACAACTTTTTTAGTATTTACACTCTATGTATCCGCATTTGCAATTTATATGTGTAATTATACTATCCATATTCTACATAATATTGTTAATGTTTCTACGATGTGTCTATTAGATTTTGGAGGTTTTTCCGACACTGTGGTATTTTGGAGTTATTCCTACACTTCGGTATTTTGGAGTTATTCAGATACTGTGGTATTTTGGAGTTATTCCGACACTGGTATTTTGTTTAGATTTTGGAGTTATTCCGACACTGATATTTTGTGTAGATTTTGGAGTTATTCCGACACTGTGGTATTTTGTGTAGATTTTGGAGTTATTCCGACACTGGTATTTTGTGTAGATTTTGGAGTTATTCCGACACTGGTATTTTGTGTAGATTTTGGAGTTATTCCGACACTGTGGTATTTTGTGTAGATTTTGGAGTTATTCCGACACTGTGGTATTTTGTGTATATTTTGGAGTTATTTCGACACTTTGGTATTTTGTGTAGATTTTGGAGGTTATTCCGACACTGTGGTATTTTGGAGTTATTCCGACACTTCGGTATTTTGGAGTTATTCCGACACTGTGGTATTTTGGAGTTATTCCGACACTGGTATTTTGTTTAGATTTTGGAGTTATTCCGACACTGTGGTATTTTGTGTAGATTTTGGAGTTATTCCGACACTGTGGTATTTTGTGTAGATTTTGGAGTTATTCCGACACTGGTATTTTGTGTAGATTTTGGAGTTATTCCGACACTGGTATTTTGTGTAGATTTTGGAGTTATTCCGACACTTCGGTATTTTGGAGTTATTCCGACACTGTGGTATTTTGGAGTTATTCCGACACTGGTATTTTGTTTAGATTTTGGAGTTATTCCGACACTGTGGTATTTTGTGTAGATTTTGGAGTTAATCCGACACTTTGGTATTTTGTGTAGATTTTGGAGTTATTCCGACACTGGTATTTTGTTTAGATTTTGGAGTTATTCCGACACTGGTATTTTGTGTAGATTTTGGAGTTTTTCCGACACTGTGATATTTTGTGTATATTTTGGAGTTATTCCGACACTGTGGTACTTTGTGTAGATCTTGGAGTTATTCCGACACTTTGGTATTTTGTGTAGATTTTGGAGTTATTCCGACACTGATATTTTGCTCAGATTTTGGAGTTATTCCGACACTGTGGTATTTTGTGTATATTTTGGAGTCATTCCGACACTGTGGTATTTTGTGTAGATTTTGGAGTTATTCCGACACTTTGGTATTTTGTGTAGAAATTGGAGTTATTCCGACACTTCGGTATTTTGGAGTTATTCCGACACTTCGGTATTTTGGAGTTATTCCGACACTGTGGTATTTTGGAGTTATTCCGACACTGGTATTTTGTTTAGATTTTGGAGTTATTCCGACACTGTGGTATTTTGTGTAGATTTTGGAGTTATTCCGACACTGGTATTTTGTGTAGATTTTGGAGTTATTCCGACACTGGTATTTTGTGTAGATTTTGGAGTTATTACGACACTGGTATTTTGTGTAGATTTTGGAGTTATTCCGACACTGTGGTATTTTGTGTAGATTTTGGAGTTATTCCGACACTGTGGTATTTTGTGTAGATTTTGGAGTTATTCCGACACTGTGGTATTTTGTGTAGATTTGGAATAACGACACTGGTATTTTGTGTAGATTTTGGAGTTATTCCGACACTGTGGTATTTTGTTTAGATTTTGGAGTTATTCCAACACTGTGGTATTTTGTGTAGATTTTGTAGTTATTCCGACACTGTGGTATTTTGTGTAGATTTGGAATAACGACACTGGTATTTTGTGTAGATTTTGGAGTTATTCCGACACTGTGGTATTTTGTTTAGATTTTGGAGTTATTCCAACACTGTGGTATTTTGTGTAGATTTTGTAGTTATTCCGACACTGTGGTATTTTGAGTAGTCTCTTTTTATTATATTATATAATGGCGGGTCGTCCTAGAGCTCGAACACAAATAGTACCTCCTCAAGACGTACTTGATAATCAGGCTATTCATACCGAGAAATAGACTCTGTATAGCCTTGATAGCGCAATGACAGATTCTGATAACATCTTTAAATGGCTAACAGCACATCGATTAATAAAGACATACTTTTCGAATTTCGATGGAGGAACTTCCACAGGAATGATGACAAGTTCAATGTACTTATGTGTTGCATCGCTGACTTATATGTTGTATAACTTGATATAATTATATCATATTTTGTCCTACTTATTATGTAACAACATTATTTCATGTGTTTTGTCAATATACAACCTTTAAAATTGCTTTAATAATTATAGCACGAATGGGATCACTAAATGCTTTTCAAAAACAAAATTATGAATCATTTGTATTAACGCTGTTCGCTCGGATATATGTGAAGGTTGGCATGCATTTTACGCATATGTGGAAAGCACTTACACTTGCATGACCACATCATTTCATTAAGAGGGGAGATTAGGGCCCATAAAACTAGTTTAACCCTGCCAATTTTTATTGATGTGCCGGTACCAAGTCAGGAAAGTGAGTGGTCAGGTATTTGTTTGTTAGAGGTATCGATTTGGTAATCAGTATGTTGGAGTTCCATATCGATAATATATTTGTCGAGTTGGGATGGCACATTTTTCAATAAGTTATCGATTATCTAGTACAATCATGTTATTATTCAACAATTATATAAACAATAATAATAAACATGCATAGGTGTTAGAGGTATCGATTCTCTTTCTACGATTTTCGATTGGATTTTGTAACTATTCCGACAGTGTGGTATTTTATGTTTTTCTAGATTTTGTAACTATTCCGACAGTGTGGTATTTTATGTTTTTCATTAGATTTTGTAACTATTCCGACAGTGTGGTATTTTATGTTTTTCTAGATTTTGTAACTATTCCGACGGTGTGGTATTTTATGTTTTTCTAGATTTTGTAACTATTCCGACAGTGTGGTATTTTATGTTTTTCTAGATTTTGTAACTATTCCGACAGTGTGGTATTTTATGTTTTTCATTAGATTTTGTAACTATTCCGACAGTGTGGTATTTTATGTTTTTCATTTTATTATTCATTTTTCCAACATGAAACGAAAAACAAAATGTACTGCACAGAAAATGAAATAATTAATATGTTGGAGTTCCATATCGATAATATATTTGTCGAGTTGGGATGGCACATTTTTCAATAAGTTTTCGGCATCCATATGGGAACAAAATGTACCCCTCTTCTTGTCGATCTTTTCCTATGCTCCTATAAGACAGAGTTTATACCAAAACGTATCAAAGACAAAACATTACAAAAGCTAAAGCCTTTTATCTCACTTTCAAGTATATAGATAATATTCTGTGAGTTATTAATCCAAACTTTGCTAACTGGATTCCATTAATCTACGTCCTAAGAACTTGAGATAAAGAAGACAGCAGAAACAGCTTCCTCTGCCTCATTTCTTCACATTAACATCAACTTTGACAACAATGATCAACTTTCTACCAGTCGTTGTGATAAAAGAGACGACTTCAATTTTACCATAATAAATGTTCAACACCTTGATAGTAATGCAGTTTATATTTCACAACTCATACATTACGCTCGAACTTGCATTGTATTCAAACTTTTAATAACGTCACCGTATTCTGAGTACTAAACTATTAACTCAGGGATTTTTAAAGAATCGTCTTATCTTATCTTTCAAAAAGTTTTACGGAAGATATAAGCACCTTGTTAGAAAGAAGAGTTTGAAGATATCAAAGGGGCAATCAGAATACGTATATCGAAGAAGAACAGACAACACAATGGCCAAAAGAAAAAGTACAAAAGGACAAACAACGAGCAACAAAACATACATATAAAACTAAAGATCGAGTAACACGACCCCCACTAACAACCGGGGGTGAACTCATGTGTTCCGGAAGGGTAAGCAGTTCCTGCTCCACTAGTGACACCCGTCGTGTTAATGTATTGTCAGCTGCTTAAAGATGGTATTGACAATTATATTTTGGTTCCAAATTTACTGTTGTTTTAAGAATTGAATGCATTTTTTGTTAGTATTATTGGCGTGTAAAAGCGTGGACCGAAGCACATTTTGCATGAAGCGCGCGTGGACCGAAGCACATTTTGCATGAAGCGCGCTATTCGGTCCACGCTTTTACACGCCAATAAAACTACAAAAAAAATGCATTCAATTCTTATAATTACATTTAAATTACACCAAAATGTAATATAGTTGAATTTTTCGTTGTGAATTTTATTTGTGTTGTGTTAGATTATTTGCTGTTGGAAATTACTACGTCATTGATTGTTTACATCTGACGTCGTCATGGAGGCACGTGCAAGTTCGGGTTTAAGTTTTATTGGGATGTAAAACATCTCTTTTATTATCATGTGACCACTTCATAACCAATCCTATTGTAACATTTCAATGAAAAACGGAAGTAATGTAATTATTCACTATTATGTCATATGATGGCCTTGTATAATATCTACTATTTAGATAATGGTTGAGGCCATGGGCTCTCTTTAATATAACTAATATTATACATATGACAACTTATGTGTCACGAAGATTAACTATATTATGTATAATGTTCAAGATTATAGCGTTCTTTATAATAACACTGCTTGCCCAGTTATATGTTTGGATCCATAAAACTACATTAATCCTGCCACTTTTTATTGAAGTGCCTGTACCAGATAGGAAAGTCAGTGGTCATGTATTTTGTGTTAGGTGTATCGATTTTGCCTCTACGATTTTGAGGGTGAGCGTGATGGTTATTGTATTTAACGCCACTTTCAACAATATTTCAGTTATATCGTGGCGGTAAGCTTTATTGGTAGAGGAAACCGGAGTACCCGGACAAAACCACCATACTGTTGCAAGTAACCGACAAACTTAATTACATAATGTTGTATCGAGTACACCTCTGCTGTGCGGGATTCGAACTCACAACGTTAGTGGTAATAGGCACTGATTGCATAGGTATTTATAAATACAACTACCATACGATCACGACCACGACGGCCTCTCTAAAATTGTGATCATTGATTTTGGAACTGTTTCAACAATATGATATTTTTTGTTTTTCATTTTATCTCTATCTAATCAAACATAAATTAAAATAATTGAGGGGTAACAGGGGTGGATCCAGGGGGCGCACCCGGCACCCCCCCCCACCCCCCCCCCCCCCCCCCTCCCCCTCTAAAATTGAAAAAAATATGTTTTGTTGGCGTAAAATCGTGATTTTTCACACGAAATACCCCAAACATTTTCGCGCCTCCCTCCACTCGGCGCAATTATTTTAAATGCGCCCCCTAGCTTGAAATCTTGGATCCGCCCCTGGGTAACATATATAAATAAATATTAAATTGTAACATTTGAGTAAAGTGGTCAACAGAAATTAGTAGTTCTGACACTATTTATAACAACTGACATATCACATAAATAAGAATTTTCATAAATATGATATTGTTTTTCGAAACATGTTAAACGTGTTATTGCATTACTTTCTGGCATAAATTAACCTGCAGTTGTTTGTCTACCGGACTTTGAACCTAAGTATACGTCTAATAATAGCCTAACGTAGAAAACACTTGTAGGAAGAAACATTTTTACAACAGACAGGGAAATGAATGACGGAACAATTAGATGACAATCTTGTATTTAATCATATGCCTGGTGTAGTACAATGATTATACTACCTGCATCCCTAGCAGAATCGGGGCTCTTGCAGGGTATTCATATATATGTATTAGTTAAGAAAACATGTCTTCAATTATCGTCATTATATAATCTGTTCGGCCATTTGTGTAATGTTTAGCGTAGTTTTAAATAAAAATAATCAAATTTCCTTGTCAAATTCAATAACAGAGAATCGCTTCCTGGTATTAAAATGTAAATATGATGTACATATCGGTAGCCTCAAATCGGTTGATAAACTATTAATTGGGTATTCATTATATAGTTATGAAAGTATTAAGAAAGAAACAATGACAATTCGTATGAAGACAGAAAAATCAATTCTAAAATTCAATACAAGTATTTGTTCTTCTGAAAACAATTGTCAATGATACTCAGTCCGTTGAACAAAACCAGAAAGCCACTTACAAACTTCATTAAGTGTTAAATGGAATCGTTTACTACATTATTGAATAACATGGCATTAAAGAAGTAATGTTTATTACATAAAAATCAAAGGCCGATATACAAATCTAACCTTAAAACATAAAGAACTTAAGGTCGATATACAAATCTAACCTTAAAACATAAAGAACTTAAGGTCGATATACAAATCTAACCTTAAAACATAAAGAACTTAAGGTCGATATACAAATCTAACCCTAAAACATAAAGAACTTAAGGTCGATATACAAATCTAACCTTAAAACATAAAGAACTTAAGGTCGATATACAAATCTAACCTTAAAACATAAAGAACTTAAGGTCGATATACAAATCTAACCTTAAAACATAAAGAACTTAAACAGTTGGATTCTTGTTTGCAAAACGATTCCTTTTTTTGTACAATTCTCAATTACCGCCGTCAAAGTACTGAAATCTATGGACGGATTTCGTTACGATGTTACAAAAAAAACTCTAGTATAGAATTACAACACATATGTTGATACTGCTGATTTTATGAATTCAGAAAATTTGTCGACGAAGCAATATCTTCAGAAAATTATTTTTTGTGTGAGTTTATAAATAAGTGCATAGTGTGTAGAACAGGTATGAAATTGGTACCCTTTAAATATGACAAATATGCTAGTAAATTAAGTATCTCCAATAACAAAATGAACAGTTAAACTAATATTTACATATCGTACAACAATCACTGTGACGGGAATTTATAAGCAAATAAAATAGCGAAAAATTTGGGTAATTAAATATTGAGAGCCATGTCTTACAGAATGAGTTCTGAATATGTGAACGTCAGAGAAAACTCATCTTTAACTAGGGTAATCAGCAATACAATGGACATGGCTCAAAAATGTCAAAGTCAAGTGTATATGAGAATTAAGATCATAATTCCCTCATACAAATACATTTATGTACTATCACGGATGTGTCCTACGTCACATAAAATAGCAAACATAAAAACAGATATTAAAACACTCCTCAATATACTTATAAGAGTTATTGACAAATGTATAAGAAACTGTCAAATAAATCGACATCTAAAACCGATTTGGACATTAAATACAAGATGTAAATGTTAAGGAAGCATATAAAATACTCTTGTCAGAGACATAGACCTTCATGACTGCTTAATACACAAACTAGGTGTTGGTATATATACAATGTTGAAATCAGAATCAATGTTATAATCAGAAAGGAAAGACGGAATCTGAAAAGCAAACATGTTTTGGATATGAATTTTAAAGTGGAGCCAGGTGATTTGGATGAAACACGATCCTGCTCCACTTGCTTTCCCTGTCCAATAAAAATGGAATGATATGGCATAAGATGGACGAGATGGAATGAACGAATTTGTGTTATAGTTTTATCGGTCGTTGATTGTCTACACAAATTTGTCAATTTCTACCAAGAACAATCAATCAGTGATCAGTACCTAACTCGGTCAAACTTAATTGATCTTTTAATTATTAAGAATTAATATCTAAATTATAAATGTCTATAATTAAATTAAATGTTTGAAATAGTCAATAACTAAAATACGAGTTATATTTGGCGGGGTTTCGTCATGTTATAATTACAACACATAATGATATATTACCTATTTACTACACTGACAATTATATTATATTAATTAAGATATTAAGTAAATTAACGACATACCTTCTTCACTATCAAAATCATCCTTATAATAATCATCTGTTAAATCCGCGCGAAAACATGAAACACACAACATCTCGTCTGCTACGCACGTGGAGGAATATAAATATTGTATTGTCACCACAGAGCAGCTGTTACCTTATATGAAGTCGTCATAGTTAAAGATATTTTTATTTGTAAAACGAAACATAAACTTATTATGGTGGCTATCCAAATCGATACATCAGATTTCAATGCTATCAAACGTAATTTTGACTACATTAAATTTGTTGTCTTATTTAAACGTTTGAGATAAAAGTAAACACCATTAGACGGAATAGTACAAAAATCACATTCAAGATAGAAAAATCAACAAACACCAAATAAAGAGAAAAGTGCAAAATCACAATCCGGAAAGAAAAATCTACAAATACTAATTTAAGAAAACAGTAGCGAAAATCACAATCCGTTGAGACAAAGCATAAAATCTAAGTGATTAGAATAATGATTAATTTTCTACATTTAAAATCTCTGTATGAATGTTTGATTTTCTATTGATAACTTAGAACAACACAGTATAGAGAGCTACAGTGATGATAACATGTTAATTTTAATTCATTCTCTATTCTATGACGTAATCAAATAATTGTTCAAATTGGGGGTTTCCATACAGACAAACTAATCGATGACAAAATAGTTACTAAATTAGAACCTTAATGTCTGTAACGAATTTGTTCAGCCTAATTGCCAATAAAAGGTATAACAACAGTTAGACACACTGTGTGCACATGCAATGCATTTATCTATAACTAATAACATTACAAATTATTGTTTGTATTTTCCATGTTGAATATTTGGTCTCTTTTAACATCAGTTTAAGTTCGATGTTTTTACCGTCTGCTTCAGAAAGGCTAACGTTTTACGTCACACAATAGAACAAATCAGAATATATAATAGACTGTCGTGATGACGATACACCAGTTCGTAGTTATAACATAAAATAATGCCAGTGAAACATTAACATACAGTAAGTAACATGAAATAGAAAAAAAAGGAAAAGTCGGTCCATGTATGATACCCGTCTTAATTTTAAGGTGGCATTTCATTAGAATAATAAATGTCGAGTCAAAGAAGGAAGATATTAATGTTTGCAAGCAGTTGATGGAACGATTGATTGATAGATAGATAGATAGATAGATAGATAGATAGATAGATAGATAGATAGATAGATAGATAGATAGATAGATTGATTGATTGATTGATTGATTGATTGATTGATTGATTGATTGATTGATTGATTGATTGATTGATTGATTGATTGATTGATTGATTGATTGATTGATTGAGCATTATTTTAACTGCTATATTCATGACAAGAACAAGACTACACACAAAAACCATGAAAACTCGAAGTTAGTGTGAACCAGTGTGGGAAAACCTGTGATTGCCACAAGAAAAGCCAATAATATCTTTTGGATATGGTTCATACTTTCTGCCTTTTAATAAACCACAAATCTAACAAGCTGTTACTCATTAGGATTTGATGTCAGTTGTCTTTCAGGGATTGTACCATTCTCTATACACAAACACTCATTGTGTCCCTGTTCTAAAGGCGAGTGGAGTATTTGATTCGCCCAACACAATCAGCGAATGTCCCTTTCGTGGGGATCTTTGTCGCACAGAGGAGACAATACGTTATATTTCCATACCTCCGAGATTCCTTGGAGAGACGATATTTTTAATTTATAGGTAATTTGGGAATTTTTCCTTTGATCTGGATGAGTAATATTTTCAGTTTCAACGTATTACTCTGCTACTATACAAGTATAGCCTTTTGGTTATGTCAATATATGTTTTGATCGACCCGATGAAAGTATATCTACAGAGGACGAAGTCTGAAGTCGATATATGTTCATGGGTGGATAGAAACATGCATTGACCGACATAAAAGGGCTACAATTGTTTTATTATAGTATCACATTATTTAAAAGTTGTGCTTTGCAAATCCATGACACCATTCATATTCTGTGATAAAAAAAATGTTATCAAATTAAATTTATAATATTATCAAACAGCAATACATGTGACTCTCTTGACGTTCTCTTATTCAAAGAAGAGTTTGAAGATACCAAAGTGGTAATCAGAATCCGTATATCGATGAAGAACAGACAACACAGTGGCCAAAAGAAAAAGTACAACAGGACAAACAACGATCTACAAAACATACAAATAAAACTAAAGATCGGGGTGAACTCAGGTGCTCCGGAAGGTTAAGCAGTTCCTGCTCCACTAGTGACACCCGTCGTGTTGATCTAGTTACAAACCCGGTGATAAGTCATGAACGAGGAAAGGATCGGGAAGTGTTTACGATAAGTGGAACATATCCGTGGTCATTTGTGACAGATATTCCATAACGGTCAACCAAGTCGTGGTGGTGACCGTAAAAAAGTGATGACCTCAACTTAACTAAGAGGAACTATTGGTTCATTAGCTTCCTTATTAGCAGCATCTCTCTATCAAGGAAATTCTGATAGGAACCATAAGCTCTGGAATATCGTATCAACTGAGAGATATATACTCCATATGCAGGTGCTGCTGGAATGTTGCTACATATGAATGGAAAGTTCACAATGGGAAAATTGGAATCATCTCTTTTGTCGTAAAGTTTCGGTCTTAACCACCTGTCACTGTCCATTTCGAGGTGTAGGTCAAGGAATGAAGCAGACCTATCTGTATCTGTGGTATCCTTTATTTCAAGCTCAATGAGATAGATGCGATCAACGAAATCACCAAGCCTAAAATTATTTAGGGGAACGTGAAATAAAAGGATCTGCCTCATACGAATAAAGGAACAAGTCGGCGAGAAGAGGGGCACAGTTTGCACCCATAGGTATGCCAACTGTCTGTTGAAAAACACGTCCACCAAAAATAACAAATATGTTGTCAATCAAAAACTCGAGCATGTTGATGATATCAGTTTCAGAGAACATTTTGGTAGAATCAGAGTGGTTTTCTCCAAATGTTCTGTGACTACAAGACAATATTTCTGTGACTACAAGACAATATTTCTATACATTTTACTCCCTTTGTCTCTGACAATCTTATCTTACAAACGTTTACTGTGCGTCACAGAAACAACAAGATCAACAATATTTTATGATTAAGTAAACATTTTATCTTAATTAGTTCTCCGTATTTTAATAGAAAAAAAAATCATTAAAAAATAATTATTGCATGAATAAATTCTAATTAATAACCTAATATAATTCATGTCAAGGTATACCGAACATATCCGAAGATATACATGTAAATATTCAATTTTTTAACATTAATATGCATTTTCTGCACAAACCCCCCACTGGAACAGGTATACACTTCTATTATTAATATTGATTATTATTTAATTGATACCCATATGTAATACAACTGAGTGCGTCATAACATTCACTTATTATATAAACATTTTTTTTTTTTCATTCTGATGTACGTAACATGCGTCAAAAGTTTCAATAGATGTAAAACTTCACTTCATCAAAACATCCATTTAATAATGATTTCGTCATATAAATAATTGAACAAATAACCTTAGTATTTTGTGCTGCAATCTTGTTTCAAGTACACCAAGTACTGATTGACATGTAGAGAATGATCCTATAACTAAATAAATAACAAATCTTGTATTGAAATTAAATTGATTTTGATGGTTTTCCGATGGAAAACCTCAATGAGGTAAAAAAAAAGAATATATTTCAGTCTTTGATTTCTCAGAACTCTGTGCAGTCGACAAGAAAACACTAAACGTTAAATATGATCCGCATCACTTGTTTACGATATAATTCTAGTACAATCATGTTATTACTCAACAATTATATAAAGATTAATAATAAACATGCATAGGTGTTAGAGGTATCGATTCTCTTTCTACGATTTTCGATTAGATTTTGGATCTATTCCGACAGTGTGGTATTTTATGTTTTTCTAGATTTTGTAACTATTCCGACAGTGTGGTATTTTATGTTTTTCTAGATTTTGTAACTATTCCGACAGTGTGGTATTTTATGTTTTTCTAGATTTTGTAACTATTCCGACAGTGTGGTATTTTATGTTTTTCTAGATTTTGTAACTATTCCGACAGTGTGGTATTTTATGTTTTTCTAGATTTTGTAACTATTCCGACAGTGTGGTATTTTATGTTTTTCAATAGATTTTGTAACTATTCCGACAGTGTGGTATTTTATGTTTTTCATTTTATTATTCATTTTTCCAACATGAAACGAAAGACAAAATGTACTGCACAGAAAATGAAATAATTAATATGTTGGAGTTCCATATCGATAATATATTTGTCGAGTTGGGATGGCACATTTTTCAATAAGTTTTTGGCATCCATATGGGAACAAAATGTACCCCTCTTCTTGTCGATCTTTTCGTATACTCATATCAGACAGAGTTTATACCAAAACGTATCAAGGACAAAACATTACAGAAGCTAAAGCCTTTTATCTCACTTTCAAGTATATAGATAATATTCTGTGAGTTATTAATCCAAACGTTGCTAACTGGATTCCATTAATATACGTCCTAAGAACTTGAGATAAAGAAGACAACAGAAACAGCTTCCTCTGCCTCATTACGTCACATTAACATCAAATTTGACAACAATGATCAACTTTCTACCAGTCTTTGTTTTAAAAAAGACGACTTCAATTTTACCATAATAAATTTTCAACACCTTGATAGTAATGTAACAACTGCTTCCGCGTATGCAGTTTATATTTCACAATTCATACATTACCTGAGGTAAGCCCAGGTACTTGCGAAAGGTAAGCAAATCCCTTTTCGTATGAGATACGTGTTACTAATATAATCAAGTCCAGTGAAAGTATTGGCGGTGATAGAGGAAAGAATCTATGTAAAAGGGGAAACATCCATTGCAATATGAGAAATGGATATTTAGTTACGGTCAACCAGATCGTGATGGCGGTCGTAGAATTTTGTAGCGATGACTTCAACATAGGAGTAACGTAGCCTTGCTTCAGTATGTTTTGCCTCAGCAGCTGAGCTCTATCCATGCAGAACAGCAATGTACTGGACGCAATCCCTGGAATAACGTACGAGTTGTGAAATGTAAACTTCATACGCTGTTTCTGCTGGAATACAAGTACAATAATTATATCATAGGACACTAATAGATTAATAGTGTAGATTTGGTACCAATGCAAAATATAGAACGACACAATCTCTTACAAAAACCGGGAAACAGAATGGGAGGATTAACATCTCCTGACCAGAATAACAGCTCCTGTCGTGAATTTAAGTCACTTCGTGAAATTCTAATTCTCATTGTCAGTTACGGAAATAGTTATTCACAATCTGCAATTCTAGTCATGATGGTGATCATTAAATAATGTCTAAAATGTTGGATGATTAAGATTAACACAACGAATAAAAATAAAAAGGACCTTTTTTATTTTAGACTTTTTAGATATTTAATATTTCAGACAGACAGTAATTATTAAGATAACTATATAACAGAATGATACTCCAAAGTCACACATTACAGCCGTAAAGTATTCAATGAAAATATGTCACACAAAACATAATACAAGACAAATTTCTTAATCAGCCTTTTTGTAGACAAACTGACGTGGATATGGACTAATAACAATATATTAGATACTCATTTGGAGGTCAAATATAGGTCATTTCTTTGGTCAGGCCAATTTGATGTTGATTTTTCCCGTTAATGTCGACATAAAATAGAGCAAGAACAAAAACAATAATACATATCTTAATTCTGTTAGAATTAGGAGGTTCAAATCTGACAAGATGTAGAACAAATACAATAATACATATCTTAATTCTGTTAGAATTAGGAGGTTCAAATCTGACAAGATGTAGAACAAATACAATAATACATATGTATCTTAATTCTGTTAGAATTAGGAGGTTCAAATCTGACAAGATGTAGAACAAATACAATAATACATATGTATCTTAATTCTGTTAGAATTAGGAGGTTCAAATCTGACAAGATGTAGAACAAATACAATAATACATATCTTAATTCTGTTAGAATTAGGAGGTTCAAATCTGACAAGATGTAGAACAAATACAATAATATCTACACCCTGGTAGAATAAAGGATTTCAAATCTCATATGTCGTAAATTGTCTTGTGAATGGCGGTGTAGTTGTTAAACATGGTATAATAATTCATTATTTTTTGTAGTAAATAATTTGACAGTTTATGATATTTCCCTTGTGATGGTGGTCTAATTTTAAGTATCCGTGCTTCGATTACAATCATAAATAGAGATATTATTTGATTCAAATAATGCTATATAAACCCCTAGAGATCATGGGCAGATTAGAAAAAAGGTTTGGAAGTCATAACTGAACAATAATATACTTGCACTCATAATCTAGTATTGAATAGAATTCCTGGAAAGACATTTTTGAACAAGACAACGAATCGAATGTTGTGACAACAGGACAACCAATTTATCGGTAATTTAGACAGATTTCATTTCATTTCGCGGAGTGATATTGTCAGTATCAACAACAGACTCCGATACTAAACTGACGCGTTCTGTCCACTGGCTCGTACCTCGGCTGAAGGAACAAATAAACACTAATATGTCGCAGAGGAATTTCTACTTAGGTGACGTCATCACCATAAAATCCTTGATCTTTTTTATCTTTAATTTATTTTAACTTAAACAAATGAGTATTTTAAAGGTAAAGAGTTTATTTTTCTATAAAAATCATGAAATAAAATTAAAATGTTTTTGCATAAATATTGAACTTCCGGTGTAAACAATCGGGAGAAATATTCAAACAGAGATGATCACTGCATACCGGAAGCGACTTTTCCCAGTATTTGTAACTAAAAATAGCTCTACCAATCAACAAAGAGCTAAGTAAGAACCAATGTACGCCAACGATAAATTAGTCTTTCTCTGTCTCTATATCCATTAGATTGAGACAGGCAATTGTCAGTCTAACTCTGATACCAACAAGTATCGGTCAGTGTGACGTCATACACATTATAATATGACGTGCTCTAGATTACACGTCATAGCGATGTGGATTGACATACATTCTTCTGACAATGCTTTACCATTTTCTTTCTATTGTATTTTCCTTTACAATATCTAGATGTGGTCTCATATATACTACGCATATGTTTTTGTTCATGTAAAATAATGAAGAAAATATGGTCTCTGGTGGTCTTCCGGTTTCGTAAGCATATATTTAATAATTAGAAATGCATTAAGAATATTTGGCATAAAATATTTTTCCTATCCAAAAAGTAATTGTTTTATATCTGTGCGATTTCCTGATATAAATCCATTAAACACCTTTCCCCTACCCAGGAGGAGTAGATGTGATCACATAACTACAATAAATTACCTAGGGATTTCTAAACCTGTCCCGTGAAATATCATTTAGGAAAGTGTAATGTTCGTTATTGATGTTTTCTTGAAAGTAAATCTTTGGAAAGCCTCGGTTTTATGCATGGTAACCAAGGAGTCCATAATGGCTTCCGACACACAATATTTCCTGACACAAATTATGTAGTTATATAATTAGCACAATTGCACTGTGTTTGATTATTGTAACATTTCTAGAATATGTTTTCTAATTCTGTCACAAGAAGAAATACAAGACTATCACAACAATGTATTATGTCAATACTGGTATAAATGTGAGTGAAGAATACCAGACAGATCTCCCTATTATTTGTTTAGCCAGATTCACTTAACTCTAATGAATACAATGTAAATCTGCAGTGCCGGATTTACCAGTGTACTTATGTGTGCTTAAGCACAGGGCCTCGTTGACCATGGGACCCATCTTACTGCCAAAACAAATTCTCTAAGATGGATTTTTGCTTATGTGGTGCAATCTTAAATCTGAAGGCGTTCTGTTTCGGAGCGATTCCAGACAATGTTAAAGGTGGGGGTCTACCTCCTTCAGGGCCCAAGTAAGGGGCCTCATAGGTTAACTAGCTCAGGGCCTCATTTGTCCTAAATCCGGCACTGTAAATCTGCATTGTTACTGGATACCAAATCAGTCTCGCTCTCAAACTCTATTAAATATAGGCTAGGTATGTGCTGTATACCAGATATATCTTTAATCTCTAACTTTATTGTATACATGTTAGGCTTGCCCTGTAATGAATGACTGATGGATTGCTCTGTAATTGGATAACTCTATTGGAGTCAAGGCTTTCAACAATATTTCAGCTATATCGTGGCAGTCAGTTTTATTGGTGGAGGAAACCGGAGTACCCGGCGAAAAGCATCGACCTGTCGCATGTCACTGACAAACTTTATCACATAATGTTGTATCGAATACACCTCTTCTGAGTGGGATTTGAACTCACAACGTTAGTGGTGATAGGCACTGGCTGCATAGGTAGTTATAAATCCAACTACCATACAATCATGACCACGACGGCCCCTTCACATAAGGTAAATCATCCCACTCAAACTCTGTTGAATACCAGATTGGCACTTTTTTATTAGATACCAAATTTACTCCCTTTATTGGATACCAGATGACTTCTGCCCTGTATTGTATGATAGACAGATACCTTCGCAATCAGTGCAAACGATTGTGTAATTCTAGACACTGTGTAGCCATGTTAACAATATTAGACAACTGTTAAAGTCTAAATAGCAAAGGTGGACATTGTGGGCCTTAATTTTGTGTGAAAGGTTGAAGATACTGCTGCTGGAATGTTGCTAATTATAAAGATAAAGTGTGTTCACAATGGGGAATTTGAATTCATCTCTTTTGTAGTAATGTTTCGTTCTAAGCCGGTCATCAATTTCGATGTGTAGGTCAATGAATGAACAAGACCGAGCTGTATCTGTGGTATTCTAAATAGGATATAATCACCAAACTTAGATTTATGTAGTGAAAGAACATCATCTATATAGTGGCACTTTAAATTAAATGACCGTTCGAGCTTCTTTTCGCTTTTAATCTACGGTAAACAATACAAATGTTGGTCAGTTCCTATTTTACCTGGACTGTCTAAATGGGAAAAACATCCAATTGTGAGCTTTTAATCCATTGTCAACAATTCATGATAACTTTAGTAGGTTCTTGATTCACTTTCTAAATGGAAAGGCTTCCGTCAATACATCCTGAATTATCATGTGTTAATATAACAATATGTGAAAGGACTTTTTTATGTTCAATGTGCCGGGTGAGAGGTTAGTGTCCGCTTTGTTGATATTAATGGTGTTGCTTACCGTCACCTGTTAAACTTTCTTTTCGTGGTTGTTTCATCGCCAGTCACAATTCATTTCATAATCTGTTTTCCATCTATAATTTATACAACATTCAAGATTTTACAACATTCTGGAAACACATCATGTGTGATAAATGAAATATCTACATTTTTATTTAAATGATTATGGATATTCTCAAACAAAGGAGTTAATTATACATTTAACTCGACAACATATACTAGTGGTTGCTTTACCTATGGGTACCAACAGTGCTCCTCTTCTCGACGAATTGTCCCTTTACGAACCAGACTTTAAGTAAGTAATTCTCAAGAATAAATGAAAAAGAAGCTAGCCCAGTAATTTAATTTAAAGCGCCGCTGAATAGACTATCTTAATTATGCTTCATTAAAACTTTGGCGACTATGTTGATTACAGCTATCGCATTAAACCTGAAACAATGACATCATAGATACAACTAGGTGTGCTTCATGTTTCGTTGATTACATCAATCGCATTAAACCTAAATCAATGACATCATAGATACAACTAGGTCTGCTTCATGTTTCGTTGATTACATCTATCGCATTAAACCTGAAACAATGACATCATAGATACAACTAGGTCTGCTTCATGTTTCGTTGATTACATCTATCGCATTAAATCTGAAACAATGACATCATAGATACAACTAGGTTTGCTTCATGTTTCGTTGATTACATCTATCGCATTAAACCTAAGACAATGACATCATAGATACAACTAGGTCTGCTTCATGTTTCGTTGATTACATCTATCGCATTAAACCTGAAACAATGACATCATAGATACAACTAGGTCTGCTTCATGTTTCGTTGATTACATTTATCGCATTAAACCTGAAACAATGACATCATAGATACAACTAGGTCTGCTTCATGTTTCGTTGATTACATCTATCGCATTAAACCTGAAACAACGACATCATAGATACAACTAGATCTGCTTCATGTTTCGTTGATTACATCTATCGCATTAAACCTGAAACAATGACATCATAGATACAACTAGGTCTGCTTCATGTTTCGTTGATTACATCTATCGCATTACACCTGAAACAATGACATCATAGATACAACTAGGTCTGCTTCATGTTTCGTTGATTACATCTATCGCATTAAACCTAAAACAATGACATCATAGATACAACTAGTTCTGCTTCATGTTTCGTTGATTACATCTATCGCATTAAACCTGAAACAATGACATCATAGATACAACTAGGTCTGCTTCATGTTTCGTTGATTACATCTATCGCATTAAACCTGAAACAACGACATCATAGATACAACTAGATCTGCTTCATGTTTCGTTGATTACATCTATCGCATTAAACCTGAAACAATGACATCATAGATACAACTAGGTCTGCTTCATGTTTCGTTGATTACATCTATCGCATTAAACCTGAAACAATGACATCATAGATACAACTAGGTCTGCTTCATGTTTCGTTGATTACATCTATCGCATTAAATCTGAAACAATGACATCATAGATACAACTAGGTCTGCTTCATGTTTCGTTGATTACATCTATCGCATTAAACCTGAAACAATGACATCATAGATACAACTAGGTCTGCTTCATGTTTCGTTGATTACATCTATCGCATTAAACCTGAAACAATGACATCATAGATACAACTAGGTCTGCTTCATGTTTCGTTGATTACATCTATCGCATTAAACCTGAAACAATGACATCATAGATACAACTAGGTCTGATTCATGTTTCGTTGATTACATCTATCGCATTAAACCTGAAACAATGACATCATAGATACAACTAGGTCTGCTTCATGTTTCGTTGATTACATCTATCGCATTAAACCTGAAACAATGACATCATAGATACAACTAGGTCTGCTTCATGTTTCGTTGATTACATCTATCGCATTAAACCTGAAACAATGACATCATAGATACAACTAGGTCTGCTTCATGTTTCGTTGATTACAGCTATCGCATTAAACCTGAAACAATGACGTCATAGATACAACTAGGTCTGCTTCATGTTTCGTTGATTACATCTATCACATTAAACCTGAAACAATGACATCATAGATACAACTAGATCTGATTCATGTTTCGTTGATTACATCTATCGCATTAAACCTGAAACAATGACATCATAGATACAACTAGGTCTGCTTCATGTTTCGTTGATTACATCTATCACATTAAACCTGAAACAATGACATCATAGATACAACTAGGTCTGATTCATGTTTCGTTGATTACATCTATCGCATTAAACCTGAAACAATGACATCATAGATACAACTAGGTCTGCTTCATGTTTCATTGATTACATCTATCACATTAAACCTGAAACAATGACATCATAGATACAACTAGGTCTGCTTCATGTTTCGTTGATTACATCTATCGCATTAAACCTGAAACAATGACATCATAGATACAACTAGGTCTGCTTCATGTTTCAATCTACACTAAAATATTGACAATGAGGGTCGGTTAAGAATGAAAAATTACGACAAAAGAGATGAATTCAATTTTCCTATTGTTAACTTTCTATATACCGGTATATGTAGCATCATTCCAGAAGCACGGGCATATGGAGTATATATATATATATATATATCTCTAAGTTGATACGATTTTCTAGAGCTTGTGGTATCTATCGGGATTTCATTGGTACATGATTACTTCTTAAAAGGAAGCTACTGAACTGAACGTTTCTAGTTGTTAATTTGAAGTCATCACGTCGAAAGTTTTCTGTCGCTTTCATAGCTTGGATAACCGTTACGGAGTATCGTTGTCACAGATGACCACCACAAATATGTCCCTTTTGTCGTAGTTAAAATCCCGTCATCCTTTCCTCTATTACGGCTAACTCGTGTTAGAACAACATACCCTTCTAGTTGATTAGAAACTGCTTAACAACTACGGAGTACCTGAGTTCATTTCCCGGTTTTTAGTGGGTTTTATGTTACACAATCGTTAGTTTTCTGTGCAATTTCTATCTGGCCATTGTTGTCCACTTTGTCCTTTTTCTTTTGGTCATTATCTGTCTTCTTCTATTTACGGATTATGAGTATACATTTGGTATTTTTGAACCTGTTCACAAAACATATCTCTAGTATAAACCGAGCAATGCATATACCAGTCGTTGGGTTTTTTTCATGTTACAATTCAGTGAGACAAGAAGAGTTTGAAGATACCAAAGGAGTAATCAGAATCCGTAAACCAAGGAAAGACAGACAATACAATGGCCAAAATAACAAGGACAAAAGGTCAAACAAGACAGCAACATTCTGTAAAGTATTAAATAACAATTATTGTATGTACTATTTGTTGAACTGAGTTTGTAATATTGAAGTATATTTATTTCTTCCAGACAACAATCAAAAACCCATAGACAACATACCATACCCATCAATATCTATATATAGGCCAATAATTGAAAAACAATATTCAAATTGAATAGCCACACGACAGTGACATGTGCTGTGTTTAATTCAGCAACATAGTATTATACAATACAAGCAAAAATATGTATGCACTTCAATTTGCTGTAGTGCAAAAAAAAAAAAAAAAAAAAAACTTTATGAAATGTTAATATGGAGTTAAAAAGAAAAGTTTTCCTCGAAACAAGATAAAATTTAACTAACGAAGTAAAACACGTCCAATCGAGTCGGTCCTGTCGTGCTGAATGGTATTTTTACGGACGGCGGGAAAATACATACGGTCTATCGGCAGATAACTAGAAGAAATTAATTTCAATCTAATTCAGTTCCTTCAAACGATTGAAATAATATATATTCATTCTTTTGGAAACCTAAATATCCCAATTTGTACACATTTTTCAGACTTTTATATTTTGACTGTTTTACGGAATGCCTTACATCAAATGAGCTCAATATCAACTGTTTATAGAAGGATATTGATTTACTGTTGTCAAATACCACAACAAGGAGAAACATATATAAACTGTACAATGTTTTGCTTTTTCGACTGGAATTTATTTTTGTTGATTACCAGCGTTTCTGGTGGAGGTTCTTACAGAAACTTGTCGTGTGTAAAATTATATATCTACGTTTTATACAACAATAGTATTGAATGTTATTCCAGGAACATGTCATACCCACTAATAAAAAACGTCATTTTCTAATTTAATGTAAACGGCGTATTTCTTGAATAACCTTCATCAGATGCACTAGGAGTCACAAGATTGGAAAACCAAATAATTTAAAAGTCTTTGGGAGGTAGTAAACCAACGGGTCTAAATGTCAGGAGGTAGTAAACCAAAGGGTCTAAACGTCAGGAGGTAGTAAACCAAAGGGTCTAAATGTCAGGAGGTAGTAAACCAAAGGGTCTAAACGTCAGGAGGTAGTAAACCAAAGGGTCTAAACGTCAGGAGGTAGTAAACCAAAGGGTCTAAACGTCAGGAGGTAGTAAACCAAAGGGTCTAAACGTCAGGAGGTAGTAAACCAAAGGGTCTAAACGTCAGGAGGTAGTAAACCAAAGGGTCTAAACGTCAGGAGGTAGTAAACCAAAGGGTCTAAACGTCAGGAGGTAGTAAACCAAAGGGTCTAAACGTCAGGAGGTAGTAAACCAAAGGGTCTAAACGTCAGGAGGTAGTAAACCAAAGGGTCTAAACGTCAGGAGGTAGTAAACCAAAGGGTCTAAATGTCAGGAGGTAGTAAACCAAAGGGTCTAAACGTCAGGAGGTAGTAAACCAAAGGGTCTAAACGTCAGGAGGTAGTAAACCAAAGGGTCTAAACGTCAGGAGGTAGTAAACCAAAGGGTCTAAACGTCAGGAGGTAGTAAACCAAAGGGTCTAAACGTCAGGAGGTAGTAAACCAAAGGGTCTAAACGTCAGGAGGTAGTAAACCAAAGGGTCTAAACGTCAGGAGGTAGTAAACCAAAGGGTCTAAACGTCAGGAGGTAGTAAACCAAAGGGTCTAAACGTCAGGAGGTAGTAAACCAAAGGGTCTAAGCGTCAGGAGGTAGTAAACCAAAGGGTCTAAACGTCAGGAGGTAGTAAACCAAAGGGTCTAAACGTCAGGAGGTAGTAAACCAAAGGGTATAAACGTCAGGAGGTAGTAAACCAAAGGGTCTAAACGGGAAAACCTTTGGGAGGTAGTAAACCAAAGGGTCTAAACGGGAAAACCTTTGGGAGGTAGTAAACCAAAGGGTCTAAACGGGAAAACCTTTGGGAGGTAGTAAACCAAAGGGTCTAAACGGAAAAACCTAGCTCGGTTAAGGTCACCCACGACTAGCGAGAGTGACCGTAGCTTTAATGAATTTTACATATTTACATTTTTATTACTAAGTACTGACACCAATCAAAACACACATGGATACATTTTAAATACATGTATTAAAGTTACATCAAGATTAATTCCCATAAAAAAATCATAATATATGGATATGAAAACAATTACTATATAAAATGTAAAATATTTATTTCTTACCGTTTACAAACGAAGCTTGAATAATGTTCATTTTCGCCTCAATTAAAATATCAACAAATGCATTTCAATATAGAAGATTGGAAAACAAAATCATTGTAATAACACGTTTATTAGGCAAATTTGTTTCCGGTCTCTATACTTATCATAGATGAAGGAATATATTTGATTACAGTTGTATAAATGATATGTAATTATGATTATATATGGTTAAATAGATTTACGTGATTTCATATCAGTATTTTCATTTATATTACCAGCACAGTGGAATCCCCAGATAAAACGTATATCTATATAATAATTGTTTTATTAAATAAATGACCATGGGTTCATCCTTTGTCAATGCATGTTATAATAATGGAGAACATTCACCCAAATTTACTCAACAGGTGTCGCTCGAGTACCAACGGTGGTTAGCGGAGCGTTTTATTATCGCTTAGACGTTTGTAACCTATGTAAACTATTATTTCAAACACAATTTCTATCTAATTATCCAAAAATAATTATTTTTAATTTGTATAACAATATTCCTCAAGTTAACAACAAATGCATCATACGTTGTAACCATCTTCTGACATGTTACTAAATTACTAAAGTGATCACGTCATTACGTTGAAATAAGACAAGGACAACGTTGCAATCGTATCTGAGGGCACCTGTTACTAACTGTGAATGCGAATATAAAATAAAATTGAATACATTCTTATTAATTTTTTCTTATGTTCTCCATGAGCAAAAATCAATATTTTCAATAATTTTGTAATTAGTAAATACACATAGCATACGTACAATAACTGTTGAATAAGGAAACTATAGTACACGTGTACGTACGTTGTTAAACAAATTTTGATATTTGTTCACATTCTTTGTATTTCCCTTTTTAAAAGATTTTCGTGTTGGTTTCCTAGTTTTGTTGTATCGTGATTTTCTACTTTCATGGTAAATAATCGTTTATTAATGGTTAGAATCAAATAATTTCGATCAATTTCACGTACATTAATTATTCTTGGCGAATTTTATGTACTGTTCTGTTCCGGATTCCAACCACAGTGGCTCGTCTTTAAGACATATAACTTTATTAATTAAAAAATATGCACCCCTATATCATTTTTAAGATATATATATATATATTATAAAAAAAAACAACTAAACGTGTTAGGACCCCATCTTCATCTCATTGGAAATTAACTTGTTCTCGTCGTGATATAGCTGAAAAATTGCCGTAAACAACAATTACTCACTGATCTCCAACATGTTGCTAAAAACATATTCTGTCTCAAATATAAATATCTACATTTATTAATCTACTATTTAAGTGGTTATTTCCGAAGGGGTGTTAATTTTGCGTTTTTTAGTCAAACTGTTCGCGTGGGCTCTAATTTTGAAAAAAATTAAAAAAAAAGCAAAATTAAAAATTTTACGATTTCAGCTTTATCTTAAGCCATCCAAATAAAGGCATCAAACATTCTGAAGATTTTGATAAAAAAAAATTCAAACGTGAATACCTGGGTCGTATTATAGATAATGTAGATTTTTTTCATGAACAGTCATGTGTACATTTTATTTTCATCAACAGTCATGTGTGGATTTTATTTTTCATCAACAGCCGCTTGACTATTATTAATTGGTAATAATACTAATGTGATTTCTATGTGATAAAGTTTGTCAGTGACTTGCGGCAGGTCGGTGGTTTTTTCAGGGAACTCCGGTTTCCTCCACCAATAAAACGGGCCGAATAAAATTGACCGTCACAAAACAAGAAGTGTACTGTTTCATTTCAACGGTAATACAAACTACATTGTATTTAACAACCTCTACACTAAATACAAAATATATTTGGGCGGTGTTCATTAAATTACATGATAGTGCTACATATGATGATAGAAGAAAATCATATGAATGGTTAAAGCACCAAGCATTAAAATGCAACTTATCTCTTTGAACGTTTACTTTTTAAGGATCAATCTTATCGGGACAAATCCGCGAATCAGAAGCAATAATTAAAGTGTTGAACTTTCTTGCATAAGGTTCTTGAAATCCGGACACGTATTATACGAGTGATAGTTGTTGCTTAACGCCAATTCGGCAATTTTTCAGCTATATCATGGCGAAAACAAGTTAATTTTCAATGAGATGATGATGAGGTCCGCTTTGTACTAGACCAACACACTGAGTTGGATTTTTATAGTGCTAGCTCACTAATACAACAGTCCGCAGATAGACATGTCGCCCCACTTGGACACATTATCCTGATTCCGAGCCGACCAGTCTTTGCTCTTTCTCCTTAATGCTGCGTGCTTACCAGAGAAGCAACAAATATCAATTTGCATAGTCTTTGGTATGACCCGACCGGGGCTCGAACCCACGATCTACCGCACTCGAGGCGAGCACTCTAACCATTACGCCACCGATGCGTTCGTATTATACGAAGCTGCATGGACGCGGCCGAGACACACATTCATGACATTTAACTTTTAGGATGTATTTTTCTGAAGAAAAAAAAAAATTAATTATGTGGTGAAATTTTAAAGAAAAAAAATAAATTGACACGAACAATGCAAAAATATCATTAATCCGGCCCTACAGTTCTCAACGAGACATTTATGATAAAAATTTGAAGTGAAATTACTGATTTGTTTTATGTTCAAAAAATAAAAATCTGATTTTTGTTTCCTGTGAAAAAATATATCGCTGTGGGGGAAATGATTAGTTTTCTGTGTAGTGTTTTGTAGATCAGTGATTGTCCTTTTTCTTTTGGCCATTGTATTGCCTATTTGATCTTAAAACTCTTCTTGCATTGTTTTTGAAGCAAAAGCAATTACGCAAATTTACATGGTTAGATCCCGTTATACAGTGTGAAAAAAATACGTGTACAATTTTCAATCTGGTTCAATTTAATCTGAAAACTCGTGTGCAATTTTATGTCATTAGACAACAAATGAAGTGAAAAAAAATTCGTGTGCAATTTTACGTCATTAGACACCAAATGAGGTTAAAAAAAAAACCACGTACATGCAATTTTAAATTGCCATTACAGGCATTGGGCCCTATAGGCTATGATTGTTACCGGTCACTGTGAAATAACCTAGAAAAAAAGGTATTGGAAATATCAGATTAAAATCTATTGTGTTCACTTCCGTCCTCTCTATAGTATAGGCCGTGCCTACCGTCATATTACGCAACGCTTCAGATCAAGGACACCACGTAGGTATTGCCATTTGATTACATTGGTTACAAGCGTTTATCGGAAAACAAACGTTTTCCTAACCACCGTTGGTACAGCGACACCACCTGGGGGGAAAATGGGTGAATGGTCTCCATTGTGTTGGGGATTTTCATGTTGTGCCTTTTTTTCACGTCCACAATGGTGATAACACGTTTGTGGCTTATCATATTTCTTATCAAAATCTCCTATCAAAGACTATTAGTAATACAAAGCTATCTAATCTTCTATCAAAGACTATTAGTAATATAAAGCTATCTAATCTCCTGTCAAAGACTATTAGTAATATAAAGCTATCTAATCTCCTGTCAAAGACTATTAGTAATACAAAGCTATCTAATCTCCTATCAAAGACTATTAGTAATATAAAGCTATCTAATCTCCTGTCAAAGACTATTAGTAATATAAAGCTATCTAATCTCCTGTCAAAGACTATTAGTAATATAAAGCTATCTAATCTCCTGTCAAAGACTATTAGTAATATAAAGCTATCTAATCTCCTGTCAAAGACTATTAGTAATATAAAGCTATCTAATCTCCTGTCAAAGACTATTAGTAATATAAAGCTATCTAATCTCCTGTCAAAGACTATTAGTAATATAAAGCTATCTAATCTCCTGTCAAAGACTATTAGTAATATAAAGCTATCTAATCTCCTATCAAAGACTATTAGTAATATAAAGCTATCTAATCTCCTATCAAAGACTATTAGTAATATAAAGCTATCTAATCTCCTATCAAAGACTATTAGTAATATAAAGCTATCTAATCTCCTATCAAAGACTATTAGTAATATAAAGCTATCTAATCTCCTATCAAAGACTATTAGTAATATAAAGCTATCTAATCTCCTATCAAAGACTATTAGTAATATAAAGCTATCTAATCTCCTGTCAAAGACTATTAGTAATATAAAGTTATCTAATCTCCTATCAAAGACTATTAGTAATATAAAGCTATCTAATCTCCTGTCAAAGACTATTAGTAATATAAAGCTATCTAATCTCCTGTCAGACTATTAGTAATATAAAGCTATCTAATCTCCTGTCAAAGACTATTAGTAATATAAAGTTATCTAATCTCCTATCAAAGACTATTAGTAATATAAAGCTATCTCAATGTAATTTAGTATGTGCGTGATTTCATGCATGTATTTATACATTGCATCCATTCTTTAACTTATGTTTTTTGTATGTGTCATTTTATCCTTAGTGGTCTATCCCTGTGTCAGATTTTACTTAGTGGTCTATCCCTGTGTCAGGTTTTACTTAGTGGTCTATCCCTGTATCAGGTTTTACTTAGTGGTCTATCCCTGTATCAGGTTTTGCTTAGTGGTCTATCCCTGTGTCAGATTTTACTTAGTGGTCTATCCCTGTGTCAGGTTTTACTTAGTGATCTATCCCTGTGTCAGGTTTTACTTAGTGGTTTATCCCTGTGTCAGGTTTTACTTAGTGGTCTATCCCTGTGTCAGGTTTTACTTAGTGGTCTATCCCTGTGTCAGGTTTTACTTAGTGGTCTATCCCTATATCAGGTTTTACTTAGTGGTCTATCCCTATGTCAGGTTTTACTTAGTGGTTTATCCCTGTGTCAGGTTTTACTTAGTGGTCTATCTCTGTATCAGGTTTTACTTAGAGGTATATCCCTGTGTCAGGTTTTACTTAGAGGTCTATCCCTCTGTCAGGTTTTACTTAGAGGTCTATCCTTGTGTCAGGTTTTACTTAGAGGTATATCCCTGTGTCAGGTTTTACTTAGTGGTCTATCCCTGTGTCAGGTTTTATTTAGTGGTCTATCCCTGTGCAGGTTTTACTTAGTGGTCTATCCCTGTGTCAGGTTTTACTTAGAGGTATATCCCTGTGTCAGGTTTTACTTAGAGGTCTATCCCTCTGTCAGGTTTTACTTACAGGTATATCCCTGTGTCAGGTTTTACTTAGAGGTATATCCCTGTGTCAGGTTTAACTTAGAGGTATATCCCTGTGTCAGGTTTTACTTAGTGGTCTATCCCTGTGTCAGGTTTTACTTAGTGGTCTATCCCTGTGTCATTTTTACTTGTTGATCCACCCTTGTGCAGCTGTAGTTAGTACTAATATACGACTGGTCTAAGAAACAAGCAAAGCAACTAAATGGTTTTTAGTGGGGTTTGTGTTATTCAATCTTTAGTTTTCTGTGTACCAGTAGTATTTTGTAGATTATTGTTCAATCTTTAGTTTTCTGTACCAGTAGTATTTTGTAGATCATTGTTCAATCTTTAGTTTTCTGTGTACCAGTAGTATTTTGTAGATCATTGTTCAATCTTTAGTTTTCTGTACCTTGTAGACCATTGTTCAATCTTTAGTTTTCTGTGTACCAGTAGTATTTTGTTGATCATTGTTCAATCTTTAGTTTTCTGTGTACCAGTAGTATTTTGTTGATCATTGTTCAATCTTTAGTTTTCTGTGTACCAGTAGTATTTTGTGGATCATTCAATCTTTAGTTTTCTGTACCAGTAGTATTTTGTAGATCATTGTTCAATCTTTAGTTTTCTGTACCAGTAGTATTTTGTAGATCATTGTTCAATCTTTAGTTTTCTGTACCAGTAGTATTTTGTAGATCATTGTTCAACCTTTAGTTTTCTGTGTACCAGTAGTATTTTGTGGATCATTCAATCTTTAGTTTTCTGTACCAGTAGTATTTTGTTGATCATTGTTCAATCTTTAGTTTTCTGTGTACCAGTAGTATTTTGTGGATCATTCAATCTTTAGTTTTCTGTACCAGTAGTATTTTGTAGATCATTGTTCAATCTTTAGTTTTCTGTACCAGTAGTATTTTGTAGATCATTGTTCAATCTTTAGTTTTCTGTGTACCAGTAGTATTTTGTAGATCATTGTTCAATCTTTAGTTTTCTGTGTACCAGTAGTATTTTGTAGATCATTGTTCAAACTTTAGTTTTCTGTGTACCAGTAGTATTTTGTAGATCATTGTTCAATCTTTAGTTTTCTGTGTACCAGTAGTATTTTGTAGATCATTGTTCAATCTTTAGTTTTCTGTACCAGTAGTATTTTGTAGATCATTGTTCAATCTTTAGTTTTCTGTGTACCAGTAGTATGTTGTTGATCATTGTTCAATCTTTAGTTTTCTGTGTACCAGTAGCATTTTGTTGATCATTGTTCAATCTTTAGTTTTCTGTGTACCAGTAGTATTTTGTTGATCATTGTTCAATCTTTAGTTTTCTGTGTACCAGTAGTATTTTGTAGATCATTGTTCAATCTTTAGTTTTCTGTGTACCAGTAGTATTTTGTTGATCATTGTTCAATCTTTAGTTTTCTGTGTACCAGTAGTATATTGTGGATCATTGTTCAATCTTTAGTTTTCTGTGTACCAGTAGCATTTTGTAGATCATTGTTCAATCTTTAGTTTTCTGTGTACCAGTAGTATTTTGTGGATCATTGTTCAATCTTTAGTTTTCTGTGTACCAGTAGTATTTTGTAGATCATTGTTCAATCTTTAGTTTTCTGTGTACCAGTAGTATTTTGTTGATCATTGTTCAATCTTTAGTTTTCTGTGTACCAGTAGTATTTTGTAGATCATTGTTCAATCTTTAGCTTTCTGTGTACCAGTAGTATTTTGTAGATCATTGTTCAATCTTTAGTTTTCTGTGTACCAGTAGTATTTTGTTGATCATTGTTCAATCTTTAGTTTTCTGTGTACCAGTAGTATTTTGTGGATCATTCAATCTTTAGTTTTCTGTACCAGTAGTATTTTGTAGATCATTGTTCAATCTTTAGTTTTCTGTACCAGTAGAATTTTGTAGATCATTGTTCAATCTTTAGTTTTCTGTGTACCAGTAGTATTTTGTAGATCATTGTTCAATCTTTAGCTTTCTGTGTACCAGTAGTATTTTGTAGATCATTGTTCAATCTTTAGTTTTCTGTGTACCAGTAGCATTTTGTAGATCATTGTTCAATCTTTAGTTTTCTGTGTACCAGTAGTATTTTGTTGATCATTGTTCAATCTTTAGTTTTCTGTGTACCAGTAGTATTTTGTGGATCATTCAATCTTTAGTTTTCTGTACCAGTAGTATTTTGTAGATCATTGTTCAATCTTTAGTTTTCTGTACCAGTAGTATTTTGTAGATCATTGTTCAATCTTTAGTTTTCTGTGTACCAGTATATATAGTATTTTGTAGATCATTGTTCAATCTTTAGTTTTCTGTATACCAGTAGTATTTTGTAGATCATTGTTCAACCTTTAGTTTTCTGTATACCAGTAGTATTTTGTAGATCATTGTTCAATCTTTAGTTTTCTGTGTACCAGTAGTATTTTGTAAATCATTGCTCAACTTTCAGTTTTCTGTGTACCAGTAGTATTTTGTAGATCCTTGTTCAACCTTTAGTTTTCTGTACCAGTAGTATTTTGTAGATCATTCAATCTTTAGTTTTCTGTACCAGTAGTATTTTGCAGATCATTGTTCAATCTTTAGTTTTCTGTGTATCAGTAGTATTTTATAGATCATTGTTCAATCTTTAGTTTTCTGTGTACCAGTAGTATTTTGTAGATCATTGTTCAATGTTTAGTTTTCTGTACCAGTAGTATTTTGCAGATCATTGTTCAATCTTTAGTTTTCTGTGTACCAGTAGTATTTTGTAGATCCTTCTTCAACCTTTAGTTTTCTGTACCAGTAGTATTTTGTAGATCATTCAATCTTTAGTTTTCTGTACCAGTAGTATTTTGCAGATCATTGTTCAATCTTTAGTTTTCTGTGTACCAGTAGTATTTTGTAGATCATTGTTCAATATTTAGTTTTCTGTGTACCAGTAGTATTTTGTAGATCATTGTTCAATCTTTAGTTTTCTGTGTACCAGTAGTATTTTGCAGATCATTGTTCAATCTTTAGTTTTCTGTGTACCAGTAGTATTTTGTAGATCATTGTTCAATCTTTAGCTTTCTGTGTACCAGTAGTATTTTGTAGATCATTGTTCAATCTTTAGTTTTCTGTGTACCAGTAGTATTTTGTAGATCATTGTTCAATCTTTAGTTTTCTGTGTACCAGTAGTATTTTGTAGATCATTGTTCAACCTTTAGTTTTCTGTGTACCAGTAGTATTTCGTAGATCATTGTTCAATCTTTAGTTTTCTGTGTACCAGTAGTATTTTGTAGATCACTGTTCAATCTTTAGTTTTCTGTGTACCAGTAGTATTTTGTAGATCATTGTTCAATCTTTAGTTTTCTGTGTACCAGTAGTATTTTGTAGATCATTGTTCAATCTTTAGTTTTCTGTGTACCAGTAGTATTTTGTAGATCATTGTTCAACCTTTAATTTTCTGTGTACCAGTAGTATTTCGGAGATCATTGTTCAATCTTTAGTTTTCTGTGTACCAGTAGTATTTTGTAGATCATTGTTCAATCTTTAGTTTTCTGTGTACCAGTAGTATTTTGTAGATCATTGTTCAATCTTTAGTTTTCTGCGTACCAGTAGTATTTTGTAGATCATTGTTCAATCTTTAGTTTTCTGTGTACCAGTAGTATTTTGTAGATCATTGCTCAATCTTTAGTTTTCTGTGTACCAGTAGTATTTCGTAGATCATTGTTCAATCTTTAGTTTTCTGTGTACCAGTAGCATTTTGTAGATCATTGTTCCATCTTTAGCTTTCTGTGTACCAGTAGTATTTTGTAAATCATTGTTAAATTTTTTGTTTTCTGTGTACCAGTAGTATTTTGTAGATTATTGTTCAATCTTTAGTTTTCTGTGTACCAATAGTGTTTTGTAGATCATTGTTCAATCTTTACTTTTCTGTACCAGTAGTATTTTGTAGATCATTATTCAATCTTTAGTTTTCTGTGTACCAGTATTATTTTGTAGATCATTGTTCAATCTTTAGTTTTCTGTGTACCAGTAGTATCTTGTAGATCATTGTTCAATCTTTAGTTTTCTGTGTACCAATAGTGTTTTGTAGATCATTGTTCAATCTTTACTTTTCTGTACCAGTAGTATTTTGTAGATCATTATTCAATCTTTAGTTTTCTGTGTACCAGTAGTATCTTGTAGATCATTGTTCAATCTTTAGTTTTCTGTGTACCAGTAGTATTTTGTAGATCATTGTTCAATCTTTAGTTTTCTGTGTACCAGTAGTATTTTGTAGATCATTGTTCAATCTTTAGTTTTCTGTACCAGTAGTATTTTGTAGATCATTGTTCAATCTTTAGTTTTCTGTGTACCAGTAGTATTTTGTAGATCATTGTTTAATCTTTAGTTTTCTGTGTACCAGTAGTATTTTGTAGATCATTGTTCAATCTTTAGTTTTCTGTGTACCAGTAGTATTTCGTAGATCATTGTTCAATCTTTAGTTTTCTGTGTACCAGTAGTATTTTGTAGATCATTGTTCAATCTTTAGTTTTCTGTGTACCAGTAGTATTTTGTAGATCATTGTTCAACCGTTAGTTTTCTGTACCAGTAGTATTTTGTAGATCATTGTTCAATATTTAGTTTTCTGTGTACCAGTAGTATTTTGTAGATTATTGTTCAATCTTTAGTTTTCTGTACCAGTAGTATTTTGTAGATCATTGTTCAATCTTTAGTTTTCTGTGTACCAGTAGTATTTTGTTGATCATTGTTCAATCTTTAGTTTTCTGTGTACCAGTAGTATTTTGTAGATCATTGTTCAATCTTTAGTTTTCTGTACCAGTAGTATTTTGTAGATCATTGTTCAATCATTAGTTTTCTGTGTACCAGTAGTATTTTGTAGATCATTGTTCAATCTTTAGTTTTCTGTGTACCTGTAGTATTTTGTAGATCATTGTTCAACCTTTAGTTTTCTGTGTACCAGTAGTATTTTGTAGATCATTGTTCAATATTTAGTTTTCTGTGTACCAGTAGTATTTTGTAGATCATTGTTCAATCTTTAGTTTTCTGTGTACCAGTAGTATTTTGTAGATCATTGTTCAATCTTTAGTTTTCTGTGTACCAGTAGTATTTTGTAGATCATTGTTTATCATTTTGTTAGTTTGTGTTGTCTGTCTTTGTTCGTTTACTCTTGGTCTTTGTGTTGTCTGTCTTTCTTCGATTCACGGCTTCTGATTATCCACTTTGCTATCTTTAGCTTTTTTAAACGCATATCATGTATGGTACCATTGTAAACCACGACATAAACACTGGTTTATCGGGGAACTGGTAATGTACACTACAAGTACGCATATAAATATATTTGAAATCTAACGTTTGACATAAAGTGACACTATGGGAATTATTACATATGGACGGGATCAAAGGTTGTCCTAAGTTAACAACTGATATGAAATCAGACTTTTAAACTATCTTCCTACTTTGGTAATTCGGTATTAACTCGACGTTGTGTTGTTTCAAGACAAAATGGTAATGATGAAATTGCTTCTGTTATTCTGTTTGGTGACATTAGGACATGCTCTATGTAAGTATCGGTCAAGAAATAGGTTTTAGTATTCGGTGTGGTGACATTGGATCATGCTATCTGTAAGTATTTATGATCATAAATCAATATCTTTTTAAATGGAATAAGCAGCAGATGTAGAAGAAAGTTAATTACAATGCTATTCTTTCTTCATTCATGAGAACAGTTTTAAGATATCAAAGGGGTAATCAGAAGCCTTAAAACAAAGATGGACAGACAATACAATGGTCAACAGAAAACAGCCAAAAGGACAAACAATGATCAAAGAAAACACTACACAAAAATAGAGATCGAGCAACATGAACCCCACTAAAAACTGGGGGTTAACCCAGGTGTTCCGACGGATGAGCAGTTCCTACTCCAGATGTGGTACCTGTCATGTTTCCCTTGTAGCAATTCCGGAGATGTATGAATCATGAATGAGGGAGGGACCGGATTGTGACGACAATAGGAAAACATCCGTGGTCATTTTTGACGCAGATATTCTATTACTGTTAAACAGGACATGCATGGTGGCGACTGTAAAACTGTCGATGTGATGACGTAAACTTAACCACTAGGTTCAATGGATTCCTTATTAGCAGCAGTCCTCTATCGTGATAGGAAGCACAAGCTCTGAAAAATAGGATCAACTGAGAGATATGTATTCCATATGCAGGTTCTGCTGGAATGTTGCTACGTAAAAATAGAAAATTGAAATCATCTCTTTTGTCATGGCTTATTACAAGTGTAAAAATGTAATATGATGGGTGTAACTAATGGATCAGGACCTGTCTACTCGTCCGGAGAACCTAATTGCACCCTCGGTGCGGTTCGTGTTGCTCAATCTTTACTTTTCTAATTTAGATCATTGTGTATTCTTTTGGCCATTGTATTGTTTGTCTGATTTACGGCTTCTGATTACCCCTGTGTTATCTTCAAACTGTTCCCATGAAGAGACCAGTATAGAATTAGGACCAGTCTCCTTTTATTGTTCATACCTATTTAATGATTTTGTTTAGCTTTTTGATGCTATGCTACAACCAATCAGTCAATGATTACATACAGCCAACAAAACGGTTAATGTTATAGAAAAAGATACGTGTTCTCCAGTGTATATTAAATAAATATTTTAGATACTTATCAGAGGGTGGGAATGCATATTACCGTTAAGAGTCAAAAGCCCTTTTTCAATGCCGTTGATGTCATTTAGACCTGAAATTTTTGAACTCGTTCGTGAAACGTTTTGCATTATCCCTCATTTCCAAAGCTTAATTGTGCAATCAAAGAATGATTTTGTTTTGTAGGATGTTTGACATTAGTATAGATACCTTTCAGAGGTCAAACGCCTTTTTAGTGTATCCGTACTGAATCTACCGGAACACCTGATATTAGGCCCTGTCAATGTATCCGTACTGAATCTACCGGAACACCTGATATTAGGCCCTGTCAATGTATCCGTACTGAATCTACCGGAACACCTGATATTATGCCCTGTCAATGTATCCGAACTGACTCTTCCGGAACCTCTAATCTTAGCTCGATACATTTAGTGTATCCGTACTGGCTGTTTGATCGAAAATTTCGTTTTGAATTCTCGTTCAATTAAAATCTCATTTTCTTGTAAATCTCTACAATGTATGTTTTATGAGGAAAAGTTAATGAACTACTTCGTTTCATCGACCAAGGGAAATGTTATTATCTTCCTGATCTACCTTCCCGTCAAAGTAGATAATTTATTTATGTTCTCTAATATTGTGTACGTAAACGTATAAACTAGACAAGTGCTCCGTCTCCTCCATAATTGAGACATTACACACCAGTTTTGAGATAAAAGCCTAAGAGAGCACGAGGGGAAATATACCATATCGAACAAATATGGTCGATCCCGGTGTTTATATTATCTTCGAGTTGAAATATATATTATCTTTGAACTACCAAGGCGCCAGATGATTCCAAAAATATATATTATCTTTGAACTACCAAGGCGTCAGATGATTCCAAAAATATATATTATCTTTGAACTACCAAGGCGTCAGATGATTCCAAAAATATATATTATCTTAGAACTACCAAGGCGTCAGATGATTCCAAAAATATATATTATCTTTGAACTACCAAGGCGCCAGATGATTCCTAAAATTTATATAATCTTTGAACTACCAAGGCGCCAGATGATTCCAAAAATATATATTATCTTTGAACTACCAAGGCGTCAGATGATTCCAAAAATATATATTATCTTTGAACTACCAAGGCGCCAGATGATTCCAAAAATATGCATTATCTTTGAACTACCAAGGTGCCAGATGTTTCCAAACATTTGACGATACCAAAGAGGTAATAAAAAGCCGTATCTACAAAATACTACACAGATTTTATATTCCGAGCCACAGAGAGTGAAGATTATTTCACATTCTATTTATTTTATATCTAATGAAATTTACTCCAGCCAATATTTCTTATGAAAAGGTGCTAATATATTTCCAGACACTTATTATTGCGCAATCCCTTATCTTAATTACTTTCAGCTATCTATGAAAGTGGTAACATGGTACATATTTCCGGAATAAATGGTCATTCCCATGGTGAAATCGGTGTTTATCCAAATCATCGCGGAGAGGTAAAATAATAATCTTTACAGTGGCTAGGGTTGTCCTGTTTCTATTATTTTTCATCATAAGATATATAATTAGGCTTTGTTTTAGGGATTTGAAGAAGGTCTGGTTTTTAAATCTAGACAATGAAGGTTGTTATAGCTTCTTCTTTCATATCTGATATAGAAGATTTTCTTAGATGAGTCTGAAGATACCACACGGGCAATCAGAATAAGTAAGTCGAAGAAGGACTGACAGTGCAAAGGCCAAATGATCAAGAACAAAAGAACAAGCAACTATCTACAAACCACTACACGGAAAACTAAAGAACAAGCAACACAATCCCACTAAAACCCGGGGTGAACTCAGGTGCTCCGAAATGGTAAGCAGTTTCTGCTCCTCTAGTGGCACCCGTCGTGTTACGCTAGCTACAACCCCGGTGATAAATCATGAATTGAGAAAGGACCGGGAAGTGATTGAGATAGGTGGATCATATCCGGGTCATTTGTGATACAAATATTATATAACCGAGTCATGGCGGAGACCGTAAAACTTATTTAGTGAAAGGACATCATCTATATTGCGGAACGTGAAATCAAAGGATCGGGCTAGCTTCTTTTCGTTTTCTTGAGAAGCCACTATATGAAGTCTGCGTCCTAAGAATAAAGTAACATGTCGGCGAGAAAAAGAGCACAGTTTGTACACCAAACATAGCAAATATGCTGTCAATAAAGAAAATTCAAGCATTTTGATGATATCAGTTTCAGAGAAGTTTTTGGCAGAATCGATTTGTCCCTTCCCAAGACAAGGTATTCGTATTTACGTTGGCCATTCTTTTTTTATGAAACACAGTTGGACTAATTCTTTTAATCTGTCATAGTTTTGGATGGGGAATAGTTGTGTAGAGGGTAGAGAAGTCAAATGTTTTAATGCTATTGCAGAAGGAGAGTGACCTTGATTGTATGTACTCTAAAATATCTTTAGAGTTCTTCAGAATCCACATCTGATTCAAAGCACCCTTTAGCCTGAGTTGTGCAGATTGGTCTTGTAATATGATTATTTAGATAAAGTTTTTTTTTAATTTTATTGGTGCTAGTCTCACAACTCATTAGATGCATGGTTTGACTTTGTATTTCAAGACAATATCAAACACAATTTTAGACAGAAGTAATTCATTTCCTGCTGACGAACGTATTGTAGGTTGTGTATCTAAAACTGAAGTTCCGGTTATGAATTGATTGAGGAATAGAAATCATACAAGAGAACAATTTTTTTTACTTTATGCTAAAATATCTCGATTTGCGGCTTTTGATGTTTGGTATCTTCAAACTTTCTCCCATAACACAAATAAACATTCACGATTGAAATCAATTATCGCATGGAAATGTAGTGGGAAGTTAAACATGTTAGCTATTTATAGAGTCATTTGAATATTTTTCATCAGGCTGCTGTGTTGACATACCACACTGATGATAAGATTGCTTGTTCTCATTTACGTATCCAAATATATAGAGGACAGAACGAGGATGCAAACAAATTGGTGACGTCTCTCTGCAATGATGACGTCATGGAGATCAGTACTGAAGGATTCAAAATTGTATTTGATTCAGACAGCAGTGTTCATAATGCTGCTATCAATATAAAAATTAAGGCACCCCATGGTAAGCTTGTTTTTGTTTTTCAATTGACCTTAATGAAGTTAAATGTTCAGCTTACATCCAAATGCATAGTATAATAGTACTCATTTCTCACATTCTACCAACGACGCGTAAAATACAATGATAGATAGTCTGCAGTTTTATTTCTGGTTTCGTAAATGGTTTTTTTATTGATAAGAATGGTGTATATGTCGTGTACATGTTGCAATTTTGTACAAGTTATAACATGTACAAGAAAACTGTACATGTTATACCTTGAACAATCCAAAAATACAGGTTATAACATGTACAAAAGTAGCTTGTACATGTTATAGCATGTACAACATATTGCTTAAAAATGACTTTAACTTGTACAATATTTGAAAATAAAGAACAAAAGATACGCTTCCATTATCACAACATTTCATTAACCTGGGGTCTTATTATCATCAATTTTATATTTTTTATTAATTTTTGTTTTAGTTTTTGCTCTTTTTTTTTTCTTTTTGATACATTTAATGATAAGTTGAGCAGTTTTTATAATTACTTAATACTTTTAAAACACAACTATAGTCAATGAATATTATTCAGTATTCTCACCTGGTGAATAATAAGTGTGAGTTTCTACTCAGAAGGCAATAGATTTACTTTCATAGTAGTAAAGAGTTAAGATGCAAGTGGATACCCAAGACAAATTTTACAATGAAATTATTGATATGTCGACGAATAATTCCTCTGCAAACAATACCCTGTTTTCAAAGGAGAGGATAGAAACTTTAATATGAGGAGTTAAGCAGGCAAAAGATGCAACTAAACCCTCTGGCAAAGAAAGAACCCTGCTGAAGCAGTATGAGATATTGACAGCTGTGTGATAGGGCAATCTCCATATAAAGCACTATTTGGTTCTGATCCAAAAGTAGGATTGAGCTCATCGTCAGTTCCCAGAGATCTTCTTCCAGATATCCAAACAAAGGAAGACTTACAAGCAATATTTGAAGCAAATTATGTATCCACTGACAATACTGACACTGACACCGCTACTTCCGAGACAGAACATAATACTGACACTGAGACTGAAACTGACGCTGCAATGTCCGAGACGGATAATATTACTGACACAAACACTGAACCCACCATAGAATTAGAAACAGAAACCATGGTCATTGAATTAAGCTGTGTTAATGAAGCTAGTATCGCTGGGAGTGATATTCCTCCTGTTGATTCTAGTGAGAGTTTGTCTGAAATTGCAAATATTGACATCAAACGTGCACGAAAGAGGACTCTATCTGGCCAACAGGTGCAAGCCGATTCCTTAACAAAGAACACAAAAACAAAATTAACTGTTCTCTCCAAGGGTGACACTGTTATCATTCCAATTCCATTTGTTGATAGGGGCCCTGTCGACGAGAGAAACATAAAAGGTGTTGTGATGAATGTAAATGAATATGGTGGCTATAAGATTGGTAATAAAGTTGGACAAATAAAAGGATATACGAGTAGAAATCAGGTTCATTTTTTTACAAATAAAGGTAATAACAAAATTACCGAACTCCAAACAATCTTACAAAGGGAAAGTCAAAACTCATAATTATATAAACAGACAAAAATCAGTCAACAACCGGAAAACTGTGAAAACCGTAATGACCCTGACTTGGTACAGGCATTTCTAAAGAAATGGTGGGTTGAATCAGATTTTAAAGCGCCAAACCTCCCGCTCTCATTACGGTTCAAAGTTCCGGTTGTCACTGTAACAGTATTTAAATACAGGAACAAAATAGGTAAAATAGTTGTCAAAGCAGTACCATATTCGGTGACGTAAATGTCAAAAATATTTTTGCGTCACACATTGACAAAAAAATTCTTGACATTTTTTACTTCTTTATCTTTATACATTTTCCCTATATGAAAATGCATCGCTTATAATTTTTTCTGCAGAGACGAAATATATTTCGACAAGATATTGGTATCGGAATATAAACTTTTTAAGAGATCGAATAAGGCGAATCTTTTTGTAGCCCTGGTCCAGTAGCCTGTTTCTCAGATGAAGATGACGTTTCAGGAAATCAGAATAATTGCTACTGGCCCTTGCATAGCGAATCAATTGCGAGATGTAAACACTATATGCAGGAGAAGCTGGTATATTGCTGCAGATATTTGGAAAATTTATGATTTTAAAATTGAAGTCGTCCCGCTTATCATAAATTTTAGTACTGAGTTGACCACTGTCGTCAAATTCGAGGTATAAGTCCAAAAATGATGCGGACAAATGCCACTTTAGATGTGTCTGAAGTCCCAGTGAGTGATATGAGTGTGAGGGAGATAGTGAGCAAGATATCGTTGAGTGGAGGGCAATGTTTTGTGCATTGTCAATGTAAGAAAGGAAATTGTAAGTTTGGTAGGTGTAAATGTCGAAGGTTGAAAGTTATGTGCAACTCTAGGTGTCATATGTCTTTGTCATGTAACAACAAGTAAGCACAGCTGCTTTCTGGAATGGTAAAGTACAAAATGTAATAATTTATGCATGCTGTATATTATGGTTTTTTTGCTTTTGATTATTGCTCTTCATTACTTCAGATTTTAAATTATTTTTTATTTTTAGATTACAATTATTTTCATATATTGTACAAGTTAAAGCCATTTTTAAGCAATATTTTGTACATGTTATAACATGTACGACCAAATTTTGTACATGTTATAACTTGTATTTTTGCATTGTTCAAGTTATAACATGCACAATTATTTTGTACATGTCATAACATGTACAAAATCACAACTTGTACACGACATATATATATAGATATATATTACAATTTGCAATTTACCTTTAAGGTATGCAAAATATGCCTCAATCATATTCTTTTGTCATTTGAGGAAAAGAACAATAACTCTTTCAAAATTGTCCAATCAATGGCCTTACAGGTGTGCTATTCTCCATATGGTAATAAGCAATCATAGTCAAAAAATGAATTAATATAATTGGAGGAATTTCAGTTAGATATGTTGTAGGAGTTGTACTTATAAACCTTTTAGTGAAATATGGTGCGCCAAAAAGGGCTGCAACTCCTTCAAAAATGGTCTGATCAAACTACAATGATCCAATATTTTGAGGAATTTCCATCAGCGACGAAAAATCCTTACATATCGCTGTCGAATATGCAAATTACAAACATGTTGATGGTACATAATTGTAATTATATGGATACGTCTATGTGATCGGACATGAATAAGATACGGCTTTGAATTCATGGCATATTAATGCCATTAAATACTATTTTATTTATATTTTACAGGAGTTAGTTATTCAAGTTCCATTATATCAGGAAAGTAAACATAAGAAAATAAATTAAAGCAAATTTACCATTGTCTTGTCGTTTTATGCTATAAAGGGTTGTTTTAATTAATAGCAGTATTTGGATGTAGAACATGGCCATATGTATGGTGACCATCCTAGGATACGTCCAACACAATTTGGGTTTAAGTTCGTCGAGTGGTTTTGGAGATTTGGATTTGAATTATCGACGAAATACGGTTGAGTGACATAAATTTCAAATTTACACTGATAACTAAGAACCTTAATTCAATGTCCCGAGTGATTAACAACAAAATTATATCATTACATGTAGATATTTTGCATTTTTGAAATAACATATATATTAATGACAGCAGCTGCTTTCGATGGAGGAGATATTGTCGGATAAAGAGTGGAATTCAAAGACCTTGTGAGCTATGTTTGGCTTAATCTTAAAAGATATTTATGTCCAGAATATTTGTTTAAAAATGTATTAGTTTACATTTTTTTTTTAATAACAAAATAATTACAACTTACCTTGACCTTGACCTTTACCTTGACATCGACAAGAGGAGGCAGATTAAAAACAACACTCTACGGCACACGTGATGACCTCACGTTTCCAATAGTCAACTTCCCATTCGTCGATAGCAATATTCAGGCAGCAACGGCGTTATGCTAGTGATTTTTAGGATAGACGCAAATGCTACTCAAACTACGTCGCTCCTAAGTTGAAATCGTCGTTACAAAACTTATGCTGTCGTCATCATGACCTAGGTGATCGAAATATACATTTTTCAAAATTGTGTAGATTTGTTTGTATTTTTTATCAGCTACAAGATCTTTATCAGACTTGATTATATATGGAGGATGTCTGATTAGAAACATGAACTGTACATGTTCAACCACCCAGTTTTAGTCTGTGTTGCTCACCTTTATAGTTTTCTGTGATATGTTTTCCAGCTTCTTTCTGTGTCTTGTGTCCGGCGTTACGTATGTGTCTGGGTTGTCCCTTCTTGGTTGGCCTTTCGGGTTTCACTAACGTTTGTTTCTAAGAACAACTAATAATCGTGTAATTAATATCATGTAATATTAAATTAATCGAAATCTATCTTAAATTGTGTAAGTTTGGAAAAATGTTCATACACTGCGCTACTTCTAGCTCGTTGTTTGTCCTTTTGTACTTTTTCTTTTGGCCATTGTATTATCTGTTCTTCTTCGTTATACGGATTCTGATTACCCCTTTGGTATCTTTAAACTCTTCTTACAGCTAGAAAATTGACAATAAGGCCGTTTAAGAACAAAGGGGTGGTTTCAATTTTGTATTGCGAGTTTTTCATTTAGAAGTAGCAACATTCCAGCAGCACCAGCATATGGAGTATACATCTCTCAATTGAAACGATGTTCCAGAGCTTGTAGTTCTTATTATTTGATAGAGGGTTGCAGCTATCAAGGAAGCTACTAAATCAAAGGTTCCTAGTGGTTAATTGAAGTCATCATTTTACAAGTTGTACGGTTGCCAGCATGACTTACTTAACTGTGACGAAATATCTGCGTCACAAATATGATATGTTACGTGTTTCGTCAGCGGAATATTGATAGGAGCAATACGACAGGTGCCACTAGTGGAGCAGAAACAGCCTCCTTCAGTTCACCACCGATTTTTGTGCTCTTCGTGTTGCTCAACCTTTATTTTTCTGTGTAATGTTTTGTAGATCATAGCCGTTTTGTCCATTTTCATTTGGACACTGTATTGTCTGTCCTTCTTTGATTTATGCCTTCTAAATTCCACTTTGGTATCTTCAATATTTCATACAAAAAACTTAGGTTTTATTAACTAATGTTTGCGTAACAGAGACCTATTTAATAGTTAATCAAATTCATCTTAGTAGCAAGTACTTTACCAAGTAATATATATTCACTGCATAGTTATTTTTAAGATTATATTGGTAGTATGTTTATATTACCATTACGTGAACAGTCCTTCCTCCAGTCATATTGGCAGGAATTACATAGTCTTTCTCTCAATCAGTTATATCTATAAATCATCCAGATGAATTTTTTTGTTTTCACTCAGTAGTATATGGGCACAGCCAAACCATATTTGCAGAGGTGGTGCGGAAGTCACGTGACCGGAAGTGACGTCAGTTACGTGACCGGAAGTGGCCCTGTCCGGAAGTTACCGGAAGTATGTTCTGCGCATACCCGTCTTTTCCCCGCGCTTTTTTTCTTACTATAGTAGTAGTACAAAATGTGTCATTGCGCATGACCGATAGGCTTACCGGAAATGATATTGAGTGTGCGCATGCGCAACCGAAAGTTGCGCAATATCCGCCCTAGTGGGGCCTTAGGGATTCCCCTGAAACTGGAAGTTGGGGGTGTTCTCTAGGATGTCTGCGTCTATCGTTTTCTAGCCCTGGTTATCTGCCCCTTTCCCGCCATTTTATTTTCATATAATATAATATATTTCAATAATGATTTTCACCTACAGTGTTTTCGGATATATTCGCTATGTACTCCAAGTAGTCTATCACGTCCGCGTTCTCACTGTGGAGGTACTAAATGACCTAAGAGTCAAATGAATGAAATGGTAAATTTGATCCCTACTTGCATAGTCTCTAGCAAAAAAAACTATTCCAGGATGATTCTTCTCAATTCTGAAAAACAATGTATATACATGTATAGAGGAAGGAGGAGGAGGGCTGCGGCGGCGGCGAAGAAGAAGAGGGAGGAGGAGGACGGAGGTGGCGGAGGCGGCGGAGGAGGAGGGCGGCGGCGGCGGAGGATGAGTTCTCTTTGGGTGTAATTATGACTAACACAGAAATCTTCCATATTGTCTATATCATTTCACTATTCAACTTGCCATTCTTCCATATTTTTCCATATCATTTCACTATTCAACCTATTTTTCTTCCATAATTTCCATATCTTTTCACTATTCAACTTACTTTTCTTCTGTATTTTCCATATCATTTCACTATTCAACTTACTTTTCTTCCATATTTTCCCTATCTTTTCACTATTCAACTTACTTTTCTTCCATATTTTCCAAATCTTTTAACTTTTCAACTTGCTTTTCTTCCATATTGTCCATACCTTTTCACTTTTCGACTTGTTTTTCTTCCATATTTTCCATATCATTTCACTATTCAACTTACTTTTCTTCCATATTTTTAATATCTTTTCACTATTCAACTTACTTTTATTCCCTATTTTCCATATCTTTTTATTATTCAACTTGCCTTTCTTCCATATTGTTCATATCTTTTCACTATTCAACTTGCCTTTCTTCCATATTTTTCCATATCTTTTCACTATTCAACCTACTTTTCTTCCCTATTTTTCATATCTTTTCAAATTTCAACTTACTTTTCTTCCAAAATTTCCATATCTTTTCACTAATCAACTTACTTTTCTTCCCTATTGTCTAAATCATTTCACTATTCAGCTTATCTTTCTTCCATATTTTCCATATCTTTTCACTACTCAACTTACTTTTCTTCCATATTGTCCATATCTTTTCACTTTTCGACTTGCTTTTCTTCCATATTTTCCATATCATTTCACTATTCAACTTACTTTTCTTCCATATTTTTAATATCTTTTCACTTTTCAACTTACTTTTATTCCCTATTTTCCATATCTTTTTACTATTCAACTTGCCTTTCTTCCATATTGTCCATATCTTTTCACTATTCAACTTGCCTTTCTTCCATATTTTTATATATCTTTTCACTCTTCAACCTACTTTTCTTCCATACTTTTCATATCCTTTGACTATTCAACTTGCTTTTCTTCCATATTTTTCCATATCTTTTCACTATTCAACCTACTTTTCTTCCCTATTTTTCATATCTTTTCAAATTTCAACTTACTTTTCTTCCAAAATTTCCATATCTTTTCGCTAATCAACTTACTTTTCTTCCCTATTGTCTAAATCATTTCACTATTCAACTTATCTTTCTTCCATATTTTCCATATCTTTTCACTACTCAACTTACTTTTCTTCCATATTTTCCATATCATTTCACTATTCAACCTAATTTTCTTCCATAATTTCCATATCTTTTCACTACTCAACTTACTTTTCTTCCATATTTTCCATATCATTTCACTATTCAACCTACTTTTCTTCCGTATTTTCCAAATCTTTTCACTATTCAACTTACTTTTCTTCCATATTTTTAATATCTTTCACTATTCAACTGGCCTTTCTTCCATATTTTCCATATCATTTCACATTTCAACTTACTTTTCTTCCATATTTTCCATATCATTTTACTATTCAGCTTACTTTTCTTCCATATTTTCCATATCTTTTCACTCTTCAACTTGCCTTTCTTCCATGCTGTCCATATCTTTTCACATTTCAACTTACTTTTCTACCATATTTTCCATATCATTTCACTATTCAACTTACTTTTCTTCCATATTGTTCAAATCTTTTCACTAATCAACTTACTTTTCTTCCATATTTTCCAAATCATTTCACTATTCAACTTAATTTTCTTCCATAATTTCCATATCTTTTCACATTTCAACCTACCTTTCTTTCGCATTTTCCATATCATTTCACAATTATCTTCTGTATTTTCCATATCATTTCACTATTCAACTTACTTTTCTTCCATGTTGTCCATATCTTTTCACATTTCAACTTACTTTTCTACCATATTTTCCATATCATTTCACTATTGAACTTACCTTTCTTCCATATTGTTCAAATCTTTTCACTGTTCAACTTACTTTTCTTCCATATTTTCCATATCATTTCACTATTCAACCTAATTTTCTTCCATAATTTCCATATCTTTTCACTACTCAACTTACTTTTCTTCCATATTTTCCATATCATTTCACTATTCAACCTACTTTTCTTCCGTATTTTCCAAATCTTTTCACTATTCAACTTACTTTTCTTCGATATTTTTAATATCTTTTCACTATTCAACTGGCCTTTCTTCCATATTTTCCATATCATTTCACTATTCAACTTACTTTTCTTCCATATTTTCCATATCTTTTCACTCTTCAACTTGCCTTTCTTCCATGCTGTCCATATCTTTTCACATTTCAACTTACTTTTCTACCATATTTTCCATATCATTTCACTATTCAACTTACCTTTCTTCCATATTGTTCAAATCTTTTCACTAATCAACTTACTTTTCTTCCATATTTTCCAAATCATTTCACTACTCAACTTACTTTTCTTCCATATTTTCCATATCATTTCACTATTCAACCTACTTTTCTTCCGTATTTTCCAAATCTTTTCACTATTCAACTTACTTTTCTTCCATATTTTTAATATCTTTTCACTATTCAACTGGCCTTTCTTCCATATTTTCCATATCATTTCACATTTCAACTTACTTTTCTTCCATATTTTCCATATCATTTTACTATTCAACTTACTTTTCTTCCATATTTTCCATATCTTTTCACTCTTCAACTTGCCTTTCTTCCATGCTGTCCATATCTTTTCACATTTCAACTTACTTTTCTACCATATTTTCCATATCATTTCACTATTCAACTTACCTTTCTTCCATATTGTTCAAATCTTTTCACTAATCAACTTACTTTTCTTCCATATTTTCCAAATCATTTCACTATTCAACTTAATTTTCTTCCATGATTTCCATATCTTTTAACATTTCAACCTACGTTTCTTTCGCATTTTCCATATCATTTCACAATTATCTTCTGTATTTTCCATATCATTTCACTATTCAACTTACTTTTCTTCCATGTTGTCCATATCTTTTCACATTTCAACTTACTTTTCTACCATATTTTCCATATCATTTCACTATTGAACTTACCTTTCTTCCATATTGTTCAAATCTTTTCACTATTCAACTTATTTTTCTTCCATATTTTCCATATCATTTCACTATTCAACCTAATTTTCTTCCATAATTTCCATATCTTTTCACTACTCAACTTACTTTTCTTCCATATTTTCCATATCATTTCACTATTCAACCTACTTTTCTTCCGTATTTTCCAAATCTTTTCACTATTCAACTTACTTTTCTTCGATATTTTTAATATCTTTTCACTATTCAACTGGCCTTTCTTCCATATTTTCCATATCATTTCACTATTCAACTTACTTTTCTTCCATATTTTCCATATCTTTTCACTCTTCAACTTGCCTTTCTTCCATGCTGTCCATATCTTTTCACATTTCAACTTACTTTTCTACCATATTTTCCATATCATTTCACTATTCAACTTACCTTTCTTCCATATTGTTCAAATCTTTTCACTAATCAACTTACTTTTCTTCCATATTTTCCAAATCATTTCACTATTCAACTTAATTTTCTTCCATAATTTCCATATCTTTTCACATTTCAACCTACCTTTCTTCCGCATTTTCCATATCATTTCACAATTATCTTCTGTATTTTCCATATCATTTCACTATTCAACTTACTTTTCTTCCATGTTGTCCATATCTTTTCACATTTCAACTTACTTTTCTACCATATTTTCCATATCATTTCACTATTGAACTTACCTTTCTTCCATATTGTTCAAATCTTTTCACTATTTAACTTACTTTTCTTCCATATTTTCCATATCATTTCACATTTCAACTTACTTTTCTTCCATATTTTTCCTATCTTTTCACAATTTTCTTCTGTATTTTCCATATCTTATCACTATTCGACTTGTCTTTCTTCCATATTTTCCAAATCATTTTACTATTCAACTTACCTTTCTTCCATAATTTCCATATCTTTTCACATTTCAACCTATCTTTCTTCCGCATTTTCCATATCATTTCACAATTTTCTTCTGTATTTTCCATATTTTTCCATATCTTATCACTATTCAACCTACTTTTCTTCCGTATTTTCCATATCTTTTTCACAATTCAACCTACTTTTCTTCCATATTTCACAAATCAATTCACTATTCAACTTGGCTTTCTTCCATATTTTCCATTTCTTTTCACAATTCAACTTGGCTTTCTTCCATAATTTCCAAGTCTTTTCACTATTCAACTTACTTTTCTTCTGTATTTTCCATATCATTTCAAACCCCGCGGGAACCCCGGGGTATAGAAATGGGACCGAGAGCTTCTTCGGCTTGAAGGGGCGTCCGTCGGTTGTGCGGGATGTAAAAATTCACAACCAACCCGTCCTGCGGATGGGACGTAAGCTAAACCGAGGTCCCGTGTTGAGAGATTGCCACCCTCTCCGCACGTTAAAGAACCCAGTGTAACAGTTCATTTTGAGCAATATGCTCATGATGAGTGGTCCATAAGAGACCTGTTGCACTGGCAAAATTATCCGTCCCTACCCATCATCTGTCCTTGTTTCGAGTCCCGTGGCGTTTAAATTTTTAAATGTTCTCGTCCTGAATATAGCTGAAAAATTGTTCGCTGGACGTTAAACAACAATCAATCAATCAATCAATCAATCAATCAATCAATCATATCATTTCACTATTCAATCTACTTTTCTAGTACATGACGTTATAAAGTATTTTATTTTCCCGTACTTTTTCAAACCGCAACGTTTGAAATGCAACGTTACTTGTTTTTCTAGTACATGACGTTTTATAACATTTCATTTTCCCGTACATTTTTGCCATACTTTTTCAAACCACAACGTTTGAAATGCAACGTTACTTGCTCTTCTAGTACATGACGTTATAAAGCATTTCATTTTCCCGTGCTTTATCAAACCGCAACGTTTGAAATGCAACGTTACTTGCTTTTCTAGTACATGACTTATAAAACATTTCATTTTCCCGTACTTTTTTCCCATACTTTTTCAAACCGCAACGTTTGAAATGCAACGTTACTTGCTTTTCTAGTACATGACGTTATAAAACATTTCATTTTCCCGTACTTTTTCAAACGCAACGTTTGAAATATCAGTTAGTTGTTTTTCTAGTACATGACGTTATAAAACATTTCATTTTCACGTACTTTTTTCCCTATCTTTTCACTATTCTACTTACTTTTCTTCTGTATTTTCCATATCTTTTCACTATTCAACTTACTGTTCTTCCATAATTTCCATATCTTTTCACTATTCAACTTACTTTTCTTCTGTAATTTCCAAATCTTTTCACTATTCAACTTACTTTTCTTCCATAATTTCCATATCATTTCACTCTTCAACTGACGTCACTTCTGGTCACGTGACTTCCGGTAGCACCACCTCGCACCACCTCCGCAAATATGGTTTTGGCTGTGCCCATATACTACTTCATTCCAATTAATCAGAACATACAAATGTTTTAATATCTCAAAGCAAGTGCAAGTGTACTGAATAAGACTGAAGATATCATTACTGATTATATACAGATGATTGAAATGTGATTTTTTTTTTTCTAAATAAAAATGCAAATTAATTCCACATTTACATCATTAATCACTTCAAATTTAACAATATTTCCGAAATATTAGATATTTAAGACAAAGTTACTTCTTATATATGCATAGACATGCTCTACTGCACTTCCAAATCTCAGCTTATTGCAGACAAATTGAAAATCGTGACAAGGCAATAAACATGTTCTTTAAATTATTCAACTGACCTCGTTCTGTTTTTCTGAAACTTTAACTAGCAATAGAGCAAACGAGGAATGATGTATTTCAAATGAAAATTGGATGATACTTTTGGATTTGTCAAATGTATAATTTTCATTAAAAAAAATTGAAGATATCAAAGGGATAATTAGAAGTCATAGTCAAAAGAATAGAAGACAATATAATGGCCAAAACAAAAAGGATTACAAAGACAAGAAGAGTTTGACGATACCAAGGGGGTAATCAGAATCCGTAAATCGAAGGACCGACAACACAATGGTAAAAAGAAAAAGGACTAAAGGACAAACAACGATCTAAAAAATATACACAAAAAACTAAAGATCGAGTAACACGAACCCCACAAAAAACCGCAGTGAACCCGGGTGCTATGAAATGATAAGCAGTTCAAATGATGGTTCACACAAAAGATAACTAAAGATTGATCAACACACATTACACTAAAACATGTGGTAAAGTTAGGTGAACCTGAAGGGTGAGATGTTCCTGCTCTACTAATGGCACCCGTCAACACATATTACAATAAAACCTGTGGTGAAGTTAGGTGATCCTGAAGGATGAGCTGTTCCAGCTCTACTAGTGGCACCCGTCAACACACATTACACTAAAACCTGTGGTGAAGTTAGGTGAACCTGAAGGATGAGCTGTTCCAGCGTTACTAGTGGCACCCGTCGTCAACACACATTACACTAAAACATGTGGCGAGGTTAGGTGAGCCTGAAGGGTGAGCTGTTCCTGCTCTACTAGTGGCAACCGTCGTCAACACACATTACAATAAAACCTGTGGCGAAGTTAGGTGAACCTGAAGGGTGAGTTGTTCCTGCTCTACTAGTGGCACCCGTCGTCAACACACATTACAATAAAACCTGTGGTGAAGTTAGGTGAATCTGAAGGGTGAGCTGTTCCTGCTCTACTAGTGGCACCCGTCGTCAACATACATTACAATAAAACCTGTGGTGAAGTTAGGTGATCCTGAAGGGTGAGCTGTTCTTACTCTACTAGTGGCACCCGTCAACACACATTACACTAAAACCTGTGGTGAAGTTAGATGAACCTGAAGGATGAGCTGTTCTTGCTCTACTAGTGGCACCCGTCGTCAACACACATTACAATAAAACCTGTGGTGAAGTTAGGAGAAGATGAAGGGTGAGCTGTTCCTGCTCTACTAGTGGCACCCGTCGTCAACACACATTACACTAAAACCTGTGGCGAAGTTATATGAACCTGAAGGGTGAGCTGTTCCTGCTCTACTAGTGGCACCCATCATCAACACACATTACAATAAAACATGTGGTGAAGTTAGGTGAACCTGAAGGGTGAGTTGTTCCTGCTCTACTAGTGGCAGCCGTCGTCAACACACATTACACTAAAACCTGTGGTGAAGTTAAGTGAACCTGAAGGGTGAGCTGTTCCTGCTCTACTAGTGGCAGCCGTCGTCAACACACATTACACTAAAACCTGTGGTGAAGTTAGGTGAACCTGAAGGGTGAGCTGTTCCTGCTCTACTAGTGACAGCCGTCGTCAACACAGATTACAATAAAACCTGTGATGAAGTTAGGTGATCCTGAAGGATGAGCTGTTCCAGCTCTATTAGTGGCACCCGTCAACACACATTACACTAAAACCTGTGGTGAAGTTAGGTGAACCTGAAGGATGAGCTGTTCCAGCGTTACTAGTGGCACCCGTCGTCAACACACATTACACTAAAACATGTGGCGAGATTAGGTGAGCCTGAAGGGTGAGCTGTTCCTGCTCTACTAGTGGCACCCGTCAACACACATTACACTAAAACCTGTGGTGAAGTTAGATGAACCTGAAGGATGAGCTGTTCCTGCTCTACTAGTGGCACCCGTCGTCAACACACATTACACTAAAACATGTGGCGAAGTTAGGTGAACCTGAAGGGTGAGCTGTTCCTGCTCTACTAGTGGCACCCGTCGTCAACACACATTACAATAAAACATGTGGCGAAGTTAGGTGAACCTGAAGGGTGAGTTGTTCCTGCTCTACTAGTGGCACCCGTCGTCAACACACATTACAATAAAACCTGTGGTGAAGTTAGGTGAATCTGAAGGGTGAGCTGTTCCTGCTCTACTAGTGACACCCGTCGTCAACATACATTACCATAAAACCTGTGGTGAAGTTAGGTGATCCTGAAGGGTGAGCTGTTCTTACTCTATTAGTGGCACCCGTCAACACACATTACACTAAAACCTGTGGTGAAGTTAGATGAACCTGAAGGATGAGCTGTTCTTGCTCTACTAGTGGCACCCGTCGTCAGCACACATTACAATAAAACCTGTGGTGAAGTTAGGAGAAGAAGAAGGGTGAGCTGTTTCTGCTCTACTAGTGGCACCCGTCGTCAACACACATTACACTAAGACATGTGGCGAAGTTAGGTGAACCTGAAGGGTGAGCTGTTCCTGCTCTACTGGTGGCACCCATCATCAACACACATTACAATAAAACCTGTGGTGAAGTTAGGTGAACCTGAAGGGTGAGTTGTTCCTGTTCTACTAGTGGCAGCCGTCGTCAACACACATTACACTAAAACCTGTGGTGAAGTTAGGTGAACCTGAAGGGTGAGCTGTTCCTGCTCTACTAGTGGCAGCCGTCGTCAACACACATTACACTAAAACCTGTGGTGAAGTTAGGTGAACCTGAAGGGTGAGCTGTTCCTGCTCTACTAGTGGCACCCGTCGTCAACACACATTACAATAAAACCTGTGATGAAGTTAGGTGATCCTGAAGGATGAGCTGTTCCAGCTCTATTAGTGGCACCCGTCAACACACATTACACTAAAACCTGTGGTGAAGTTAGGTGAACCTGAAGGATGAGCTGTTCCAGCGTTACTAGTGGCACCCGTCGTCAACACACATTACACTAAAACATTTGGCGAGATTAGGTGAGCCTGAAGGGTGAGCTGTTCCTGCTCTACTAGTGGCAGCCGTCGTCAACACACATTACAATAAAACCTGTGGTGAAGTTAGGTGATCCTGAAGGGTGAGCTGTTCTTACTCTACTAGTGGCACCCGTCAACACACATTACACTAAAACCTGTGGTGAAGTTAGATGAACCTGAAGGATGAGCTGTTCTTGCTCTACTAGTGGCACCCGTCGTCAACACACATTACAATAAAACCTGTGGTGAAGTTAGGAGAAGATGAAGGGTGAGCTGTTCCTGCTCTACTAGTGGCACCCGTCGTCAACACACATTACACTAAAACATGTGGCGAAGTTAGGTGAACCTGAAGGGTGAGCTGTTCCTGCTCTACTAGTGGCATCCATCATCAACACACATTACAATAAAACTGTGGTGAAGTTAGGTGAACCTGAAGGGTGAGTTGTTCCTGCTCTACTAGTGGCACCCGTCGTCAACACACATTACAATAAAACCTGTGGTGAAGTTAGGTGAATCTGAAGGGTGAGCTGTTCCTGCTCTACTAGTGGCACCCGTCGTCAACATACATTACAATAGAACCTGTGGTGAAGTTAGGTGATCCTGAAGGGTGAGCTGTTCTTACTCTACTAGTGGCACCCGTCAACACACATTACACTAAAACCTGTGGTGAAGTTAGATGAACCTGAAGGATGAGCTGTTCTTGCTCTACTAGTGGCACCCGTCGTCAACACACATTACAATAAAACCTGTGGTGAAGTTAGGAGAAGATGAAGGGTGAGCTGTTCCTGCTCTACTAGTGGCACCCGTCGTCAACACACATTACACTAAAACATGTGGCGAAGTTATATGAACCTGAAGGGTGAGCTGTTCCTGCTCTACTAGTGGCACCCATCATCAACACACATTACAATAAAACATGTGGTGAAGTTAGGTGAACCTGAAGGGTGAGTTGTTCCTGCTCTACTAGTGGCAGCCGTCGTCAACACACATTACACTAAAACCTGTGGTGAAGTTAAGTGAACCTGAAGGGTGAGCTGTTCCTGCTCTACTAGTGGCAGCCGTCGTCAACACACATTACACTAAAACCTGTGGTGAAGTTAGGTGAACCTGAAGGGTGAGCTGTTCCTGCTCTACTAGTGACAGCCGTCGTCAACACAGATTACAATAAAACCTGTGATGAAGTTAGGTGATCCTGAAGGATGAGCTGTTCCAGCTCTATTAGTGGCACCCGTCAACACACATTACACTAAAACCTGTGGTGAAGTTAGGTGAACCTGAAGGATGAGCTGTTCCAGCGTTACTAGTGGCACCCGTCGTCAACACACATTACACTAAAACATGTGGCGAGATTAGGTGAGCCTGAAGGGTGAGCTGTTCCTGCTCTACTAGTGGCACCCGTCAACACACATTACACTAAAACCTGTGGTGAAGTTAGGTGAACCTGAAGGGTGAGCTGTTCCTGCTCTACTAGTGGCACCCGTCGTCAACACACATTACAATAAAACATGTGGCGAAGTTAGGTGAACCTGAAGGGTGAGTTGTTCCTGCTCTACTAGTGGCACCCGTCGTCAACACACATTACAATAAAACCTGTGGTGAAGTTAGGTGAATCTGAAGGGTGAGCTGTTCCTGCTCTACTAGTGACACCCGTCGTCAACATACATTACCATAAAACCTGTGGTGAAGTTAGGTGATCCTGAAGGGTGAGCTGTTCTTACTCTATTAGTGGCACCCGTCAACACACATTACACTAAAACCTGTGGTGAAGTTAGATGAACCTGAAGGATGAGCTGTTCTTGCTCTACTAGTGGCACCCGTCGTCAACACACATTACAATAAAACCTGTGGTGAAGTTAGGAGAAGAAGAAGGGTGAGCTGTTTCTGCTCTACTAGTGGCACCCGTCGTCAACACACATTACACTAAGACATGTGGCGAAGTTAGGTGAACCTGAAGGGTGAGCTGTTCCTGCTCTACTAGTGGCACCCATCATCAACACACATTACAATAAAACCTGTGGTGAAGTTAGGTGAACCTGAAGGGTGAGTTGTTCCTGTTCTACTAGTGGCAGCCGTCGTCAACACACATTACACTAAAACCTGTGGTGAAGTTAGGTGAACCTGAAGGGTGAGCTGTTCCTGCTCTACTAGTGGCAGCCGTCGTCAACACACATTACACTAAAACCTGTGGTGAAGTTAGGTGAACCTGAAGGGTGAGCTGTTCCTGCTCTACTAGTGGCACCCGTCGTCAACACACATTACAATAAAACCTGTGATGAAGTTAGGTGATCCTGAAGGATGAGCTGTTCCAGCTCTATTAGTGGCACCCGTCAACACACATTACACTAAAACCTGTGGTGAAGTTAGGTGAACCTGAAGGATGAGCTGTTCCAGCGTTACTAGTGGCACCCGTCGTCAACACACATTACACTAAAACATTTGGCGAGATTAGGTGAGCCTGAAGGGTGAGCTGTTCCTGCTCTACTAGTGGCAGCCGTCGTCAACACACATTACAATAAAACCTGTGGTGAAGTTAGGTGATCCTGAAGGGTGAGCTGTTCCTGCTCTACTAGTGACAGCCGTCGTCAACACAGATTACAATAAAACCTGTGATGAAGTTAGGTGATCCTGAAGGATGAGCTGTTCCAGCTCTATTAGTGGCACCCGTCAACACACATTACACTAAAACCTGTGGTGAAGTTAGGTGAACCTGAAGGATGAGCTGTTCCAGCGTTACTAGTGGCACCCGTCGTCAACACACATTACACTAAAACATGTGGCGAGATTAGGTGAGCCTGAAGGGTGAGCTGTTCCTGCTCTACTAGTGGCACCCGTCAACACACATTACACTAAAACCTGTGGTGAAGTTAGGTGAACCTGAAGGGTGAGCTGTTCCTGCTCTACTAGTGGCACCCGTCGTCAACACACATTACAATAAAACATGTGGCGAAGTTAGGTGAACCTGAAGGGTGAGTTGTTCCTGCTCTACTAGTGGCACCCGTCGTCAACACACATTACAATAAAACCTGTGGTGAAGTTAGGTGAATCTGAAGGGTGAGCTGTTCCTGCTCTACTAGTGACACCCGTCGTCAACATACATTACCATAAAACCTGTGGTGAAGTTAGGTGATCCTGAAGGGTGAGCTGTTCTTACTCTATTAGTGGCACCCGTCAACACACATTACACTAAAACCTGTGGTGAAGTTAGATGAACCTGAAGGATGAGCTGTTCTTGCTCTACTAGTGGCACCCGTCGTCAACACACATTACAATAAAACCTGTGGTGAAGTTAGGAGAAGAAGAAGGGTGAGCTGTTTCTGCTCTACTAGTGGCACCCGTCGTCAACACACATTACACTAAGACATGTGGCGAAGTTAGGTGAACCTGAAGGGTGAGCTGTTCCTGCTCTACTAGTGGCACCCATCATCAACACACATTACAATAAAACCTGTGGTGAAGTTAGGTGAACCTGAAGGGTGAGTTGTTCCTGTTCTACTAGTGGCAGCCGTCGTCAACACACATTACACTAAAACCTGTGGTGAAGTTAGGTGAACCTGAAGGGTGAGCTGTTCCTGCTCTACTAGTGGCAGCCGTCGTCAACACACATTACACTAAAACCTGTGGTGAAGTTAGGTGAACCTGAAGGGTGAGCTGTTCCTGCTCTACTAGTGGCACCCGTCGTCAACACACATTACAATAAAACCTGTGATGAAGTTAGGTGATCCTGAAGGATGAGCTGTTCCAGCTCTATTAGTGGCACCCGTCAACACACATTACACTAAAACCTGTGGTGAAGTTAGGTGAACCTGAAGGATGAGCTGTTCCAGCGTTACTAGTGGCACCCGTCGTCAACACACATTACACTAAAACATTTGGCGAGATTAGGTGAGCCTGAAGGGTGAGCTGTTCCTGCTCTACTAGTGGCAGCCGTCGTCAACACACATTACAATAAAACCTGTGGTGAAGTTAGGTGATCCTGAAGGGTGAGCTGTTCTTACTCTACTAGTGGCACCCGTCAACACACATTACACTAAAACCTGTGGTGAAGTTAGATGAACCTGAAGGATGAGCTGTTCTTGCTCTACTAGTGGCACCCGTCGTCAACACACATTACAATAAAACCTGTGGTGAAGTTAGGAGAAGATGAAGGGTGAGCTGTTCCTGCTCTACTAGTGGCACCCGTCGTCAACACACATTACACTAAAACATGTGGCGAAGTTAGGTGAACCTGAAGGGTGAGCTGTTCCTGCTCTACTAGTGGCATCCATCATCAACACACATTACAATAAAACTGTGGTGAAGTTAGGTGAACCTGAAGGGTGAGTTGTTCCTGCTCTACTAGTGGCAGCCGTCGTCAACACACATTACACTAAAACTTGTGGTGAAGTTAAGTGAACCTGAAGGGTGAGCTGTTCCTGCTCTACTAGTGGCAGCCGTCGTCAACACACATAACACTAAAACCTGTGGTGAAGTTAGGTGATCCTGAAGGATGAGCTGTTCCAGCTCTACTAGTGGCACCCGTCAACACACATTACACTAAAGCCTGTGGTGAAGTTAGGTGAACCTGAAGGATGAGCTGTTCCAGCGTTACTAGTGGCACCCGTCGTCAACACCCATTACAATAAAACATGTGGCGAGATTATGTGAGCCTGAAGGGTGAGCTGTTCCTGCTCTACTAGTGGCACCCGTCAACACACATTACACTAAAACCTGTGGTGAAGTTAGATGAACCTGAAGGATGAGCTGTTCCAGCTCTACTAGTGGCACCCGTCGTCAACACACATTACACTAAAACATGTGGCGAAGTTAGGTGAACCTGAAGGGTGAGCTGTTCCTGCTCTACTAGTGGCACCCGTCGTCAACACACATTACAATAAAACATGTGGCGAAGTTAGGTGAACCTGAAGGGTGAGCTGTTCCAGCGTTACTAGTGGCACCCGTCGTCAACACCCATTACAATAAAACATGTGGCGAGATTATGTGAGCCTGAAGGGTGAGCTGTTCCTGCTCTACTAGTGGCACCCGTCAACACACATTACACTAAAACCTGTGGTGAAGTTAGATGAACCTGAAGGATGAGCTGTTCCAGCTCTACTAGTGGCACCCGTCGTCAACACACATTACACTAAAACATGTGGCGAAGTTAGGTGAACCTGAAGGGTGAGCTGTTCCTGCTCTACTAGTGGCACCCGTCGTCAACACACATTACAATAAAACATGTGGCGAAGTTAGGTGAACCTGAAGGGTGAGTTGTTCCTGCTCTACTAGTGGCACCCGTCGTCAACACACATTACAATAAAACCTGTGGTGAAGTTAGGTGAATCTGAAGGGTGAGCTGTTCCTGCTCTACTAGTGGCACCCGTCGTCAACATACATTACCATAAAACCTGTGGTGAAGTTAGGTGATCCTGAAGGGTGAGCTGTTCTTACTCTACTAGTGGCACCCGTCAACACACATTACACTAAAACCTGTGGTGAAGTTAGATTAACCTGAAGGATGAGCTGTTCTTGCTCTACTAGTGGCACCCGTCGTCAACACACATTACAATAAAACCTGTGGTGAAGTTAGGAGAAGATGAAGGGTGAGCTGTTCCTGCTCTACTAGTGGCACCCGTCGTCAACACACATTACACTAAAACATGTGGCGAAGTTAGGTGAATCTGAAGGGTGAGCTGTTCCTGCTCTACTAGTGGCACCCATCATCAACACACATTACAATAAAACCTGTGGTGAAGTTAGGTGAACCTGAAGGGTGAGTTGTTCCTGTTCTACTAGTGGCAGCCGTCGTCAACACACATTACACTAAAACCTGTGGTGAAGTTAGGTGAACCTGAAGGGTGAGCTGTTCCTGCTCTACTAGTCGCAGTCGTCGTCAACACACATTACACTAAAACCTGTGATGAAGTTAGGTGATCCTGAAGGATGAGCTGTTCCAGCTCTACTAGTGGCACCCGTCAACACACATTACACTAAAACCTGTGGTGAAGTTAGGTGAACCTGAAGGATGAGCTGTTCCAGCGTTACTAGTGGCACCCGTCGTCAACACACATTACACTAAAACATGTGGCGAGATTAGGTGAGCCTGAAGGGTGAGCTGTTCCTGCTTTACTAGTAGCAGCCGTCGTCAACACACATTACAATAAAACCTGTGGTGAAGTTAGGTGATCCTGAAGGGTGAGCTGTTCCTGCTCTACTAGTGGCACCCGTCAACACACATTACACTAAAACCTGTGGTGAAGTTAGATGAACCTGAAGGATGAGCTGTTTCAGCTCTACTAGTGGCACCCGTCGTCAACACACATTACACTAAAACATGTGGCGAAGTTAGGTGAACCTGAAGGGTGAGCTGTTCCTGCTCTACTAGTGGCACCCGTCGTCAACACACATTACAATAAAACATGTGGCGAAATTAGGTGAACCTGAAGGGTGAGTTGTTCCTGCTCTACTAGTGGCACCCGTCGTCAACACACATTACAATAAAACCTGTGGTGAAGTTAGGTGAATCTGAAGGGTGAGCTGTTCCTGCTCTACTAGTGGCACCCGTCGTCAACATACATTACAATAAAACCTGTGGTGAAGCTAGGTGAACCTGAAGGGTGAGCTGTTCTTGCTCTACTAGTGGCACCCGTCAACACACATTACACTAAAACCTGTGGTGAAGTTAGATGAACCTGAAGGATGAGCTGTTCTTGCTCTACTAGTGGCACCCGTCGTCAACACACATTACAATAAAACCTGTGGTGAAGTTAGGAGAAGATGAAGGGTGAGCTGTTCCTGCTCTACTAGTGGCACCCGTCGTCAACACACATTACACTAAAACATGTGGCGAAGTTAGGTGAACCTGAAGGGTGAGCTGTTCCTGCTCTACTAGTGGCACCCGTCATCAACACACATTACAATAAAACCTGTGGTGAAGTTAGGTGAACCTGAAGGGTGAGTTGTTCCTGCTCTACTGGTGGCAGCCGTCGTCAACACACATTACACTAAAACCTGTGGTGAAGTTAGGTGAACCTGAAGGGTGAGCTGTTCCTGCTCTACTAGTGGCAGCCGTCGTCAACACACATTACACTAAAACCTGTGGTGAAGTTAGGTGAACCTGAAGGGTGAGCTGTTCCTGCTCTACTAGTGGCAGCCGTCGTCAACACACATTACACTAAAACCTGTGGTGAAGTTAGGTGAACCTGAAGGGTGAGCTGTTCCTGCTCTACTAGTGGCACCCGTCGTCAACACACATTACAATAAAACCTGTGATGAAGTTAGGTGATCCTGAAGGATGAGCTGTTCCAGCTCTATTAGTGGCACCCGTCAACACACATTACACTAAAACCTGTGGTGAAGTTAGGTGAACCTGAAGGATGAGCTGTTCCAGCGTTACTAGTGGCACCCGTCGTCAACACACATTACACTAAAACATTTGGCGAGATTAGGTGAGCCTGAAGGGTGAGCTGTTCCTGCTCTACTAGTGGCAGCCGTCGTCAACACACATTACAATAAAACCTGTGGTGAAGTTAGGTGATCCTGAAGGGTGAGCTGTTCTTACTCTACTAGTGGCACCCGTCAACACACATTACACTAAAACCTGTGGTGAAGTTAGATGAACCTGAAGGATGAGCTGTTCTTGCTCTACTAGTGGCACCCGTCGTCAACACACATTACAATAAAACCTGTGGTGAAGTTAGGAGAAGATGAAGGGTGAGCTGTTCCTGCTCTACTAGTGGCACCCGTCGTCAACACACATTACACTAAAACCTGTGGCGAAGTTAGGTGAACCTGAAGGGTGAGCTGTTCCTGCTCTACTAGTGGCATCCATCATCAACACACATTACAATAAAACTGTGGTGAAGTTAGGTGAACCTGAAGGGTGAGTTGTTCCTGCTCTACTAGTGGCAGCCGTCGTCAACACACATTACACTAAAACTTGTGGTGAAGTTAAGTGAACCTGAAGGGTGAGCTGTTCCTGCTCTACTAGTGGCAGCCGTCGTCAACACACATAACACTAAAACCTGTGGTGAAGTTAGGTGATCCTGAAGGATGAGCTGTTCCAGCTCTACTAGTGGCACCCGTCAACACACATTACACTAAAGCCTGTGGTGAAGTTAGGTGAACCTGAAGGATGAGCTGTTCCAGCGTTACTAGTGGCACCCGTCGTCAACACCCATTACAATAAAACATGTGGCGAGATTATGTGAGCCTGAAGGGTGAGCTGTTCCTGCTCTACTAGTGGCACCCGTCAACACACATTACACTAAAACCTGTGGTGAAGTTAGATGAACCTGAAGGATGAGCTGTTCCAGCTCTACTAGTGGCACCCGTCGTCAACACACATTACACTAAAACATGTGGCGAAGTTAGGTGAACCTGAAGGGTGAGCTGTTCCTGCTCTACTAGTGGCACCCGTCGTCAACACACATTACAATAAAACATGTGGCGAAGTTAGGTGAACCTGAAGGGTGAGTTGTTCCTGCTCTACTAGTGGCACCCGTCGTCAACACACATTACAATAAAACCTGTGGTGAAGTTAGGTGAATCTGAAGGGTGAGCTGTTCCTGCTCTACTAGTGGCACCCGTCGTCAACATACATTACAATAAAACCTGTGGTGAAGTTAGGTGATCCTGAAGGGTGAGCTGTTCTTACTCTAATAGTGGCACCCGTCAACACACATTACACTAAAACCTGTGGTGAAGTTAGATGAACCTGAAGGATGAGCTGTTCTTGCTCTACTAGTGGCACCCGTCGTCAACACACATTACAATAAAACCTGTGGTGAAGTTAGGAGAAGATGAAGGGTGAGCTGTTCCTGCTCTACTAGTGGCACCCGTCGTCAACACACATTACACTAAAACATGTGGCGAAGTTAGGTGAATCTGAAGGGTGAGCTGTTCCTGCTCTACTAGTGGCACCCATCATCAACACACATTACAATAAAACCTGTGGTGAAGTTAGGTGAACCTGAAGGGTGAGTTGTTCCTGTTCTACTAGTGGCAGCCGTCGTCAACACACATTACACTAAAACCTGTGGTGAAGTTAGGTGAACCTGAAGGGTGAGCTGTTCCTGCTCTACTAGTGGCAGTCGTCGTCAACACACATTACACTAAAACCTGTGGTGAAGTTAGGTGAACCTGAAGGGTGAGATGTTCCTGCTCTACTAGTGGCAGCCGTCGTCAACACACATTACAATAAAACCTGTGATGAAGTTAGGTGATCCTGAAGGATGAGCTGTTCCAGCTCTACTAGTGGCACCCGTCAACACACATTACACTAAAACCTGTGGTGAAGTTAGGTGAACCTGAAGGATGAGCTGTTCCAGCGTTACTAGTGGCACCCGTCGTCAACACACATTACACTAAAACATGTGGCGAGATTAGGTGAGCCTGAAGGGTGAGCTGTTCCTGCTTTACTAGTAGCAGCCGTCGTCAACACACATTACAATAAAACCTGTGGTGAAGTTAGGTGATCCTGAAGGGTGAGCTGTTCCTGCTCTACTAGTGGCACCCGTCAACACACATTACACTAAAACCTGTGGTGAAGTTAGATGAACCTGAAGGATGAGCTGTTTCAGCTCTACTAGTGGCACCCGTCGTCAACACACATTACACTAAAACATGTGGCGAAGTTAGGTGAACCTGAAGGGTGAGCTGTTCCTGCTCTACTAGTGGCACCCGTCGTCAACACACATTACAATAAAACATGTGGCGAAATTAGGTGAACCTGAAGGGTGAGTTGTTCCTGCTCTACTAGTGGCACCCGTCGTCAACACACATTACAATAAAACCTGTGGTGAAGTTAGGTGAATCTGAAGGGTGAGCTGTTCCTGCTCTACTAGTGGCACCCGTCGTCAACATACATTACAATAAAACCTGTGGTGAAGCTAGGTGAACCTGAAGGGTGAGCTGTTCTTGCTCTACTAGTGGCACCCGTCAACACACATTACACTAAAACCTGTGGTGAAGTTAGATGAACCTGAAGGATGAGCTGTTCTTGCTCTACTAGTGGCACCCGTCGTCAACACACATTACAATAAAACCTGTGGTGAAGTTAGGAGAAGATGAAGGGTGAGCTGTTCCTGCTCTACTAGTGGCACCCGTCGTCAACACACATTACACTAAAACATGTGGCGAAGTTAGGTGAACCTGAAGGGTGAGCTGTTCCTGCTCTACTAGTGGCACCCGTCATCAACACACATTACAATAAAACCTGTGGTGAAGCTAGGTGAACCTGAAGGGTGAGCTGTTCTTGCTCTACTAGTGGCACCCGTCAACACACATTACACTAAAACCTGTGGTGAAGTTAGGTGAACCTGAAGGGTGAGCTGTTCTTGCTCTACTAGTGGCACCCGTCGTCAACACACATTACAATAAAACCTGTGGTGAAGTTAGGAGAAGATGAAGGGTGTTTTGTTCCTGCTCTACTAGTGGCACCCGTCGTCAACACACATTACAATAAAACCTGTGGTGAAGTTAGGTGAATCTGAAGGGTGAGCTGTTCCTGCTCTACTAGTGGCACCCGTCAACACACATTACACTAAAACCTGTGGTGAAGTTAGATGAACCTGAAGGATGAGCTGTTTCAGCTCTACTAGTGGCACCCGTCAACACACATTACACTAAAACCTGTGGTGAAGTTAGGAGAAGATGAAGGGTGAGTTGTTCCTGCTCTACTAGTGGCACCCGTCGTCAACACACATTACAATAAAACCTGTGGTGAAGTTAGGTGAATCTGAAGGGTGAGCTGTTCCTGCTCTACTAGTGGCACCCGTCGTCAACATACATTACAATAAAACCTGTGGTGAAGCTAGGTGAACCTGAAGGGTGAGCTGTTCTTGCTCTACTAGTGGCACCCGTCAACACACATTACACTAAAACCTGTGGTGAAGTTAGATGAACCTGAAGGATGAGCTGTTCTTGCTCTACTAGTGGCACCCGTCGTCAACACACATTACAATAAAACCTGTGGTGAAGTTAGGAGAAGATGAAGGGTGAGCTGTTCCTGCTCTACTAGTGGCACCCGTCGTCAACACACATTACACTAAAACATGTGGCGAAGTTAGGTGAACCTGAAGGGTGAGCTGTTCCTGCTCTACTAGTGGCACCCGTCATCAACACACATTACAATAAAACCTGTGGTGAAGTTAGGTGAACCTGAAGGGTGAGTTGTTCCTGCTCTACTGGTGGCAGCCGTCGTCAACACACATTACACTAAAACCTGTGGTGAAGTTAGGTGAACCTGAAGGGTGAGCTGTTCCTGCTCTACTAGTGGCAGCCGTCGTCAACACACATTACACTAAAACCTGTGGTGAAGTTAGGTGAACCTGAAGGGTGAGCTGTTCCTGCTCTACTAGTGGCAGCCGTCGTCAACACACATTACACTAAAACCTGTGGTGAAGTTAGGTGAACCTGAAGGGTGAGCTGTTCCTGCTCTACTAGTGGCAGCCGTCGTCAACACACATTACAATAAAACTTGTGGTGAAGTTAGGTGAACCTGAAGGGTGAGCTGTTCCAGCTCTACTAGTGGCACCCGTCGTCAACACACATTACACTAAAACATGTGGCGAAGTTAGGTGAACCTGAAGGGTGAGCTGTTCCTGCTCTACTAGTGGCAGCCGTCGTCAACACACATTACAATAAAACATGTGGTGAAGTTAGGTGAACCTGAAGGGTGAGTTGTTCCTGCTCTACTAGTGGCAGCCGATGTGTTACTGATATTAGAAATAATATGTTATGAACGAGGAAAATACGTAATTGACACTATGACAAGCGGAACATATATGCGGTCATCTTTGACACATATATTTTGTAACGGTTAACCATTCAAATTGGAGATCGTAAAGGGTTCTCAGTGATGACTTCAACTTTACCACTAAGAACCCTTGGTTCTGTAGCTTCCATGTTAGCAGTAACCCTCTATCAATGAAATCATGTATATGAAGACCACTCAAGGGAACCTGAAAATGTGACCTTTATAAGCAGTTGCCCTTTTATATAGAGGTTAAAATTATATGCACTATTCATTAATGAGAAAAATTAAATCTGCCCTTTATAGTGACAGTGATTTGTTATATAGAGGTGCCCTTTAAGGCTGGTTTGACTGTATATGTTCTATAATATATATCTACTATGCAGAAGATTATTTCCTTTCACTGAATAATTATCGTAGTCTGCTTCATAGAATAAAGGAACATGTGGACGAAAAGAGGGGTACAGTAACTACCCATAGCACAAAGTCTACTGTCTTCCAAACATAACAATCATGTTGTCAATTGAATACACGGACATGAATTTTGATCATGTCAACTTCAGAGACATTTTTACTAGAATCAGAGTTTTTTGTTTTAATAAAATAAGATTTTTCTAAAATATTGGTCAATCAGTTTTATGAAATAAAGTTCAATTTATTCGTCGAATCTATCCTATACATTGTAATCTATAGTGAGGAATATTTGTATAAAGGGTAGACACATCAAATGTTTTAATGCCAATGAATGAGGAGATAGACCTGGATCGTATATACTCTAACAGATCTTGAGAATGTTTCTGAATCCACATCTGATGCACATCATCCCTGGAGTAGCTAGTGTCCCAGCAACTCTGAAGCCCGTTTTTTACCGCCAATAGAATAGATGTTAATAATTTGGAAAGAGGTTTTGTGGAGTATATGGCAGACCCAGAAACATACCGCTGTATGTAGGACACTTATGCAATTTAGGTACTCAGTAGCAAAAGGAGATCATTTCTGCATAAAAACACAGACATCTAATTTAGTCCACACGTTTCATCGTGATATTTATAAAACGTAAATGATTGGCGCCAAATAATGTTAAGCATTTTGTTTGGTCGAATCGTGATGGGTATCGAATAAACGAAGCTATCTTGGACTTTTACATGTCCATAACGAGCCTCTGATTGGTATCATAATGTTTTTCTAAATCCAATAATTTCATTGGTTGTTTAATGAGAATAATTTTTCATGCTTTAAGTCCATGTCATTCCCGCATTGGTTTCCAAAAAAAACACCCTATATTTTTCCCGCCCCGTGAAATATACTTTGACAAATTTTCTGCTCTTGAGTTTTTATCTTTCAGGTTTTTTTTGTTATTACAAGTACAAGGAGGCGAAAGGAAAGGACGATACCAAGGAATTGGTGTACGAGGATAGTCAGAGTCATTTAGCTACAGATGGATGAGCATACGATATTTATTGTTATAACAATAGTACATACATAGGGATCAGAAAACAAGTGACGCAGCACTTATATAAATTCTTCTCCCAGATACCGAAAAGAAAAATACATATAAGATGGATAGGAAACATGCACATTAATAATACACACATTTGTTTAAATAAGCATATGAAGTGAAAGGGTGGCAATTTGTACAATGAACAATAAAATGACAGATCTAATATTATGTAACAAGTAAAAGCAAGATACATTTATATTCTATGGTGTAAAACGTTTAGATTTTATTATAAAATCTTGAATTACAAGGAAATTACTTTCATTTTCACAATCTGGGAGGTTAGAATCACCAAAGAGTAGATTATTAATATTCAAATGACAAGACAGGTTAACAAATAAATCATTTCTTAACCTTTCATACAGAGAACATTTTAGTAAAAAATGCTCGGACGCATATTTGGTGCAATAGTATTAAAATCAGTGGGATGACGTTTATCATGGAGATTATTCTTTTGTAATTGGAGCATTCTACTTGTGATGACGATCGGTGAAGTCCAGTGTGTTATATTTGATTAGTGCGGTAGCGTTTATCAATTGATTATTTTTTAACAGTAAAAATTAATATTTATATAATTTGAACAGTTAATTATATTATATTAATCATATACAAAATTTCTGTATTTCATATATGCCAAATAAAAATATTTTATTTACGATTGATTACTATACGCCACGTAATCCTGGTCAAAGATGCTTGGGTTTTGTTTTCCATTTGTAGATATATATTGTAATATGCTCTAGATGTATATGTTCATGAGAATATATCAAATTTGATTTATACTGGAATGAATTTTAGGTGTATATGTTCATGAGAGTTTAACAGTTTCGAAGTCCAATTATCTTTGACTAAGATTTCATAGGAAAACAAAACAGACCTATTATTGTCTAGAATTTCTACTTTTGAAAGTGTCGTCTGGCTATGCTGCAATTATTAGGTTGCAAAATGATTTGTCAATACTTAATTTCTTCATCAAGTAGTATACTAAAGTAATAATCTTTTTATTAGAATAACAAAAATTTGAAATATCTTTTAAACTGTAGATTTTAAAGTAGAAGTATAAACGAGAGTTGTGTAGAGAATCAAGGGTGCTAATTTAATTTGGAAGTTTGCAGACCAGAAAGTGAACGTATTTGGCCCTGGTCATATAGAAAAATCGCATTTTAAAGGAGTTTTTGGGTGTATATTTTGACAAAGTTTTATGACATACGGAGGGAATAAGTCTATGAAAGAGAACAGCCTGCGGCCGTGGGCTTAAATCCCCGAGGACAATAGACACTCTACGGTCACCCGAAAGATTCCATTGTTCTCCGTAGAGCCCGTCACCATCTCCTACACGCACTATTGAGTTCATTGATTTTTACCTGTAAAATATTTTACCTGTAAAAATTGCTTGGACTGGAATATTTCATTATTTCTATTTTTTCACTAAATATATAGCACTTCTGTTTTTAATAGTGAACAAATTAAGTCTTCATATATCATATAATATGAAGAGTATATCATTGTCGTTTTGTTCGATTCTGTATGACATTTTTAATTTATATACATGCAAGAAACGGAACGAAAAATGAGTTTTGAGATTGTGCAACTTTCTAATTAAAAAATGCTCGTAAAATTAGTACATTTTTAAATTATAGAACCTCAGAGATCAATTGGAGGATTGATTTTTTTTTTGTGGGAGGGGTAGATTATGCCATTGAGCACTAATTTTTTAGCTATTTTTTTTTACCAAACCTTCAACTTAACATTGGTAATAAAAAATACCTAAAAACTGCAAAAATTATTGATGAATCATTGATACTTGCAATTGTTTTACGTAACTATTCGACTAAACCAAGTTATATCTTTCAAATCAACCGTGAGCTAAAAGTTTGGAAATATATATTTAACCTATTCCACTTCGAAATGCTTATCCAAAACAGGAATCCGAAGTTTCGACCTTTGTGTTTGTTTGTTTTGACTTTTCATGACATGAATACGAGGTCCGTTTTGCGTTTGGTTTTCGGTTGGATTATAAACTGTCGCTGTTTTTCTTTTTCTTTTAGGTTTGTGTCAAGTTGTTTTGTGTTATAATCAATATAAGTTAAATAATTCATCTGACCCCAGATAGTTTCAACAGTTACAACTGTTCTTAAACCTTAATGAATTGGCAGACACATGTTCCAAATATTTTCAGCATTGGCTTTAACGTGATATTTATTCGATTTTTACATTTTTTCTGCCTATTATACTTAATATGATTATACTTCAACCCGTATCGTCGTCCGAGTCATCATCAAAAAAATCAATGATAATAGGCTCTGTGGCGGATTCAAGGGGGGGGGGGGGGGGGGGGGGCTTTGGGGGCTTGAATGTATTGTCAAAATACCCAATTAATCAGGTATTGTCTTAAACCGTTATATAAACATGTCTAGTGTCACAATTTCATATAGGTATAACCACCAACACCTGTAAATTGAGGCTCTTTCAAGGAAATTCCTTTTTAAATATCATTTATTCTTACAAAAAAATTAAAGGCAAATGTTGCTGTATTACAAAAAAAAAAAAAAAAATACACGAGTTTCCGTTTTGAAAATATATGAATACAGCATATTTTAAACTCTAAATGAAAATATAAATTCATATAATATAATTAAAATTAATTAGAAATAAAATAGACTTAAATTAGATTTTTTCCCTGCTATTGCTCAAACCCTTCAGCACTTTACAAAACTGCCAAAACACATACACCAGACCAGAAGAAGCTGATGTAACTTCTTTGTTGAATTCCATTTGCAACTTTGATTTTGTCGTAACCATTGTTATTGTTCAAATGTGCCTGGCTTTTAAGAAAGGGTTCAGCAGATCACTAGATTTAAATTAAACTTATTTTATTGTTAACTATATACCATTTGGATCGGACACAAGTTATTCCAAGTTACAAAGGTCCTCTACAAGATCACTACAAGAGGGATCACTTGACATAGGCAGAGCCTTAAAAAGCGTAAATTTAATTCAGAGCTCACTAGACTGCACAGCAAATGTTGAACAATTCAATCACCAGTGTTTTGAGAGGAGTGCTAAAATATGTGAACCGCTAGACATAGAGGTTAAAAAACCTAGAATATGCGGGAGACAAATAATGAGAGATAATGTTGAAGCAGAGAGTCCGGAAGACTACTTTAGGAAATCAATAACTACCTTTTCTCTACTGTACGCTAAATGAAATGAAAGCAAGTTTTACCGACCTACACGCCAGAACCGCTTTGGGACTACAGTTGGTTCCATCAATTATTGAAAATATCGCTCCATAACTGCATTATCTAACACAACCAAGCTAGGATTTTTCAGAGCAGGCATCAATTGATTTTCAAACCACTCAAGAAAGACAACACTATTCATCTCCTGGTGAGTCACCATCCTTTGATTTGGCCAGAAACACTAAATCGCAGCCATCAATCAAACCCTCACTTCGCGTACCTGCATGCAAAACTATCAAACGTTTGCCTTTACCCGAGGGTATTTTTGGGGCATCAGACCCATCATTCGGAAGCCACATATAATCTGTGCAGTGATTTTGGTTAACCCATGTTTCATCCATGTACACGATATCATACACTGCTTCCCTAAAAGATTTGATCTTTCTCAGATAATTACACCCATCATTGATAATAGACACTTGATCGTACAAAACTCTTCGACTATCACCTATTTTTTAATAAGTATATTCAAGATCAATTAGAGTTAGAGTAAGTTTAAACTTTGATATTTTAATAGAATCTTTTATTTCCTTATGTATTATTGAAACGGTCGGAGCAATTTTCCGTGAATATAAACCGTGGATTGTTCTTTTAATAACACAATGATCAAAGTCGTCCAAAATTCTAGCTCTTTCTTTGGGTCTATTTGACTTACAATTCTTACCATTCATAATACGGTGCACTGAAGTGTAAGACACACCCAAAGCTTCTTCGTTGCCTTTTCCTTACTAAAAAAGGCAAACAACTTTTTAACAAACTTTTGGCATTCCGGAGATAAGTCAGACTGTTTACCCATTTTCCAAAAAAATGCAAAATATAACAATAATTTATGAGAGAAATACTGGTCAGGTTCGTCTAAAGTACACGTGGCTGAGAGAAAGATTTTACAGGTAAGATACCTGACGTACGGATGGCTCTTCTATACAGTACATCTACTCCCAATGGAAAAATGAGAACAAAATAGGACCAAAATACAAAATTTCGTCTGAGTGCAGCCTCAGCCAAAACAATAAGAAGCATTACTGTAACATTTTTAGTTAGCATTCCTAATTCTAAATAAAACTCTCGTTTATTTTGCTGTTCAAAAATCTATAGTTTAAAAGATATTTAGATTTTTTGTTATTCTAATCAAAAAATTATTACTTTAGTATATAAAATGACTTACATCCAAAAACGATAATGTTAGGGGCTTTGTCTGCAAGGACAACAACAGGGATATTCTTGTCTTTAGCTTCACATTCCATTAACAATTGCTGCCAGTATTATTCTAGTTTTGCCATATTACCTTCATTAGTTATTAATAGTTGCGGTTTACTTTAAGCTCTAACAATAGACTTTGTTGATTTTGACATTATTTGTGACCACCATTGTGATTGTTGACACGTTCTTCGAAATGCCACCAAAAAACACTCGAATAGGATCTCAATCTAAGGGACCAGAGAAGGATAGTGACAAGGAGGTATGGAAATGCAAAGTATGTAGAAAGGGTTTCGAAAACGCATCTGACAAGATCGTTCAATGCGAGTACTGTAATGATTACTATTGTAGTAAATGCTTAGGGTTGTCAGCATCACAATACCAGAACTTTAAAACTCCTGCACTACATTGGTACTGTCCCTCTTGTGAGGAGAAAGTTATGAAAAACCTTGGTACAGACAGGGAGGTTGAGAAACGTTGTTCAGAGTTTATGCAGAAGATGGAAGACAGAATAAAAACATTAGAAATTAAAATTGAGTCAAAGGTAAATTCTGAAGAAGTAGTAGAGATTGTCAAGCGTATTGTAGACGAGTCTGAGAAAACTAATACTCATGGTAATAGTAACACTGAAGTTATTGAAGAAACAGTAAACAAGAAGGTATCAGAAATTAGAGAAAGCACTATGTGAGAAAAAAACATAATTATACATGGGGTAAATGAGATTGATAGTAGTGAACCATCTGTTCGAACACAAAATGACACTAAATTTGTAACTAACCTCTCTGAATTTTTAGACAATGATGAAATATGCATTAAATCTGTAGTGAGAATTGGTAAGAAGAAAACTAGCAACAAGGTGGACGTACCAGATGACCTGTTGAACGGCGATGAAATACTGGTAGATGGAGAAAGTGAGAGTAGTGTTCACACAAAACCAAGACCTATGAAGGTAACATTTACAAACACTGATGTAAAGAAATCTTTTATGAAGCAGCTAAGTAAACTAAATGATGTAGATGAATCAAGTCCATTCAAAAACATTAGTATTTCACATGATATGACAAAAAATGAAAGAGATCAAAATAAAGCTATGTTTGAGGAAACTTAAGAGACTAAATACCGAGGAGAAATCGGGGAAACACCGTCACATAGTCAGAGGCCCCCCGTGGGCAAGAAAGATAATCAGAGTGGTAGCAAAAATCAAATAAATCACTCCAAGTATGTACATAAAACTGTAAATTCGTTTAGTTCAAATGTTACTGGTGGAAAGGATTTTAAACTTTTGACTGAACTTAAATGTGTTTATACAAATGCGGATAGTTTCATGAACAAATTTGATGAATTTAGAACCCGTTTCATTAACGAGGAGTCAGACCCGCATATTATCATGATCACAGAAGCGTTGCCGAAAAACAATAGATACAGTACATCTAAAGCAGAATTTAACCTCGAAGATTATGACTTATTCCCAGAGAAATTTCCTATACAAGATACTAGAGGTATATTAGTTTATATTAAACAAGATCTGAAGGCGGTTGAAGTGAACATAGACCAAGATTTTAAGGAATGTGTACTAGTAAAAGTAAACCTTAGAAACAGAGACAAACTTTTAGTTGGATGTACATTGTATTTATAAAAGTCTGTCATCCTCAGATGAAAATCACGATAAACTAAATGAACTATTATTATATGTTAGTAAACTTGAAGATTCTTATACCCATATTCTGTTAGCAGGTGATTATAATTTTCCAGACATAGACTGGAACTCATGGACATCAAAAGAGAAGACGAGTTTGAACTTTTTAGAATGTATTAGAGATTGCTTTTTCCAACAGGTAGTGGAAAATCCTACAAGGTATCGTATTAACCAAGAGTCGTCTTTATTGAACCTTATCATTGTGAATGATAGTAACTATATTCAGAATATTGAACACTTAGATCCAGTAGGACGCAGTGATCATTGCGTATTATCATTTACCTTCAAATGCTATCTTAACTATGAAAATACAAAGATTGAAAAGTTTAACTATTTTAAAGGAGACTATGATAAGCTATGTCAGGAACTAGATATTGACTGGAACGAAATATTAAATGACAAAAACACAACAGATATGATAGATATCTTTATGAGTAAACTAACATTTGCCATGAAACATAACATCCAGACTAAACGTATTGGAAATAAGAAGGGTAACACACCACTGAGCCTGGAGGCTAGGCGCTCAATTAGGAAGAAACATAGAAGCTGGCAAAAATACCGATGTAAACAGGATAGCGAAAGTTACAAAGAGTATACTAAGGCCCGAAATAAGACAAAATCTATTATCACAAGAGAGCGGAAGAACCGTGAAAAACAAATAGCTGAAACAGCAAAATCAAACAGTAAACATTTTTGGTCATATGTTAATAGTAAGAGAAAAACAAAATCTGGAGTCTCAGAACTACATACTGAACGAGATGGAATTAAAACTATTGCTTTAGATGATGGGGAAAAGGCTGAGATATCGGCTGATTTTTTCAGCAGTGTATTTACAATAGAAAACAATAGAAAATCGGCCAAGTGGTTTCGGAGAAGAAGCTTGAAATGTGAAAAGCTTACAGACGACAGACAACAGATGACAGACGACGGACGCCAAGTGATGGCAATAGTGCACCTGGACCTTTGGTCCAGGTGAACTAAAAAAAAAAGTACCGCCTGTAAATAGTGAAGTACTGGTATCTATAGGTGAAGTTATCTGAACAAAATATGTTCTCATTATATAGTTATACAGAATACAATTATTTACAACAATTCTGTGAAAATATCTGATTAAAATTATTACCTCTTTGAATAAATTAATTTTAGTCACATGTCATTTTATACATGTTTTGATTGGTTTAAAAAGTTGAGGTTATTTGTCAATGAATGGAATCTTAATATAGACATCGTTCTCAAGGCGTTGTGTGCCGTTGTCATCAGGTGATTTTCTTTAAATAACCTTTGGGATTATTTAAATTTATTTCCGATTATTTGCCTTATTTTGAAAAAATAAATATATTTTTCAATATCATAACAAAAAAAATTTGAATTAATTTATAAGGATTGATCGAAATTATTTGTTCGGTTCATTCAAAATAACCTCTATCAGGTTGTACATACCCTTGCATAACCCCCCGCTACGGTGGTGTGTACAACCTGATTGAGGTTATTTCTTCATGAACCGAACAAAAATTGCGATCAATCCTTAAATATTTTTATCATATTGTAATTAACAAACTTTCCCATTTTTAAGATCTAGTAGTATGGATTAGCTACAGGAAAATATATATACATTAATCTTTTATACAGACAGATGGATTAAATGATTTGCTTTCAAAAAAATTTCATTCATAGATTATTAGCCTTTTATTTGGTAAAAAAAATAATTATTAATATGTAATGAATGCATTCTTTTAACAGAGGTGAAAGTGCTTGCTCACTGATGAAAAAAAGAGGAAACAGTCTATACAGTGCCCTTTAACCTTCATTTTCTAGCTGTTTGGACCAAGCTTGACACACTTTATATCAAAATATTTTGCTGATCAGAGGAAAACTTTTTGAACAAACAATTATGAAAAGAAAGTTAAAACAGTGATGGTCAACAATCACCTCAAAACAGTGATGGTCAACAATTCCACCAATATCAACAAAACAAACAATCACCTCTCATCTCAACTCACTGAACATGAAAAAGACCATATATGTTTTATATACAACACAATATTAAAGAAATCATCTTATGATTAAAAATTCTCAACTTTTACATAATATATACAAGATTGTTTTCTTGCTTATCTCAAGTTCAATAGAAATACAACACTTATATACAAATAACATTTAGAATACTCATGAAAATTATTACAATTATTTGACATTTTTGTCAATAAAATATAAAATATGCTTAAACGAAACATTTTTTTTAGTAATTTGAAAGCACTCATTAATCAGCTCTCTTAAGAATTATCAGAAATTTTCAATCTTTCAATTACTTATTTTTTTTAAATGACCATTTTACCTCAAATTCTGTAATAAACATTTTGAAGTGAAATGTCTGACATTATATGATAATGTTTTACAAATCTTTCATTTAATGATGCCTAGTACTTGTGACTTTTTATATTCAACATGGTAAGATCAGTGTTTGTCTTATTTTTTTTCACTTACTTGCCCAAAAGCCAAATTTAGGAAAAACAAATTCTATTCATTCAAACAAATTCTTTCATAATTTTCACTTGTCCGAATCCAGTTTTACTTGTCCCTGGCTTCCGGCAAGTGGGTTAGCACAAAGACTGAGTGGAATGATGGAATTAGTGAAAGATAACCGAGTTACTTAATAAATAAATGATGGTTACTGATTGTACAAAAATGAATTCTGATTACTACAAAAGCAGGAAGCTTTGTTATGTTTCTACTGCTCAATAAATAACACATACAATGTACATCATTCTGAAACCTATTACAAACCTGACAGTTTATTTACAGCAGTCCCCCTCTTATAACACCTCCCTTTCTACAATGAAAAAGTTGAGTTATAAGAGGTAGTGTCCCTCCTGAGGGGGACAATTTACTATTTTATGAACAGATTAGCTTACACAGTGACAGTTATCAATTCCACCAATATCAATAAAACGAACAATCACCTAGTATTTTAATATTCTCAGTACACCTGAAAACTGGCATGTTTAGATGAGGTTGTCTTTGTTGAGAGTGGCCTTATAAGAGGTAGACTACCTCAATACAATGTCCACACCACTTTAAACACTAAATTGTTGACATGGCTTGTTCAACAGTGTCAAATTAAGACAGGCAGTTGATACATAATGAAAATAAATATATTATGGCTTTATCAATTAAAACATGGGTGCTAAAACATTTATATAATTTATGTAATGGAAGATAAACTGTGAAGAACCTCTGTCTGTGTACTCCAAATACTGTTTGTTGTTTTTCTTACTTCCACTGTTATAGACCGTACCTAAAAAAATGAATGTGTCCAAAGTAATGATTTTTTTATTATGTTAAAAAAAAACAATATCTTATTAAAATTATCCACCACTTAAGCATGATATAGATGAAATTTTTTTAAAAAGTGACATAAACAATAAATTAATCTGCTGGGTAGTCAGTGCTTCTGCACTGACATGACATGATTTATAATATATATTCATTATTGAAATTTACAGTAACTATATAATGCAATTATTAAAATTAAGGTCCATCTCTGTCAGACATAGTTGACCTCAGCAGAATTTGTCTCTCCTGTTTATGACCTTTGATTTTCTTGCTCTAATAAACTTTACAATTATTTGTCTTTCCAATATTTTCATGTTGAGTGTAACTGATGAAGTTTATTCCAGGAGTGCATCATGTGAACTAAATTATACATCTACAACCCTATTAAAACAATTCAAAAACCTGTTGATAAAAATGGTGAAACCAGCAACACAATCTGGGGTCCGTTGTTGAACTTATGATTAAGCTAATCACATGATGAGCCCTAATTACATTTTTAATTCCTAATCACATAGCTAATGCAATGATTAAATATGATTACTTAATACATTGATACAGTTCAGCAACAGAATTTAATCATTGCATTTGCTAAGTCTGTGATTAGGAATTAAAAATGTAATTAGGGCTAATCATATGATTAGTTTAATCACAAGTTCAACAACGGACCCCTGTATTTTAAGTCCTTTACGTTAAAAGTTCAAAATCTATAGCGACCAATGATAACCAGTATTATAATTATTTATCATAAATACAGAATATTTTAGACAATAAGAATGTATATCTTTACCAGTTGTGTAAAATATCCCATCTCTCTAGGTTTCTCTGAGTATCTCTCAAACTGATCTAAACTGTCTTGTAGTTTTAACGTTAGCGTGTCATAATTAGCTCTAACAACTTCTAATACCTGTAATGTAAAAATGAAATGAGTGATTGTTGTTTAATGCCACCTCAGCGTGTTAGCATGTCATAATTAGCTCTAATAACTTCTAATACCTGTAATGTAAAAATGAAATACCAGTGATTGTTGTTTAACGCCAACTCAGCAATTTATCAGCTACATCAAGGCGAGAACAAGTTACTTTTCAATCAAATGATGATGAGGTCCACTTTGTACTAGTCCAACTTAGTAGGATTTTTATAAGCTATCACACTGAAACAACAGCCTGCGGAGAGACATGTCGCTCTAACCAGATCAATTATCCTACTTCTAAGCCAACTAGTCTTTGCTCTTACCTCTAAATACTGCAGGCTTAAGGAAGCAACAAACACCTATTTTATAGTCTTTGGTTATACATGACCCATGATCAATGAGAGCATGCTAACCATTACACCACGGATACAGTGAAATATGTGTTCATAAAGTACATATCAGAGTAAATACCAATAGATGTCATACACAATGTCTACATGAATGGATGAAAAATAGTTGAATTCTCGATTTTGTGATTAAACATTAAGAATTGGGTTATTAATTTTATTATCAACTGGTATAAAAATAATAATTACACTTTAACCACTCAATTTTCTGTTTTTGATAATATGCAGTAAAATCAGAATTTCAAATTTTAGATTAAAAATGTCCTGTAGTTTAATAATGTATTTTAATTTTAGGATTCAGATTGTAATAACAAACCTGTTCTTCAGTCAGGGAAGATAACTGCTGAGATGCTGCCCAGGCATCAACTTTTGGTGTGAAGTGATTAACTATAGCTCTGAAATAATCACAAAATAATAATATCATATTCTACTTTACCATAATATATACAAGACCAGATTTATCTACAGAAGTAAAGAATGCCACTCAACTGTAGACTAGGGGTTGCTTAAGTAAAGAATGCCACTCAACTGTAGACTAGGGGTTGCTTAAGTAAAGAATGCCACTCAACTGTAGACTAGGGGTTGCTTAAGTAAAGAATGCCACTCAACTGTAGACTAGGGGTTGCTTAAGTAAAGAATGCCACTCAACTGTAGACTAGGGGTTGTTTAAGTAAAGAATGCCACTCAACTGTAGACTAGGGGTTGCTTAAGTAAAGAATGCCACTCAACTGTATACTAGGGGTTGCTTAAGTAAAGAATACCACTCAACTGTAGACTAGGGGTTGCTTAAGTAAAGAATGCCACTCAACTGTAGACTAGGGGTTGCTTAAGTCAAGAATGCCACTCAACTGTAGACTAGGGGTTGCTTAAGTAAAGAATGCCACTCAACTGTAGACTAGGGGTTGCTTAAGTAAAGAATGCCACTCAACTGTAGACTAGGGGTTGCTTAAGTAAAGAATGCCACTCAACTGTAGACTAGGGGTTGCTTAAGTAAAGAATGCCACTCAACTGTAGACTAGTGGTTGTTTAAGTAAAGAATACCACTCAACTGTAGATTAGGGGTTGCTTAAGTAAAGAATGCCACTCAACTGTAGACTAGGGGTTGCTTAAGTAAAGAATGCCACTCAACTGTAGACTAGGGGTTGCTTAAGTAAAGAATGCCACTCAACTGTAGACTAGGGGTTGTTTAAGTAAAGAATGCCACTCAACTGTAGACTAGGGGTTGCTTAAGTAAAGAATGCCACTCAACTGTAGACTAGTGGTTGTTTAAGTAAAGAATGCCACTCAACTGTAGACTAGGGGTTGCTTAAGTAAAGAATGCCACTCAACTGTAGACTAGGGGTTGCTTAAGTAAAGAATGCCACTCAACTGTAGACTAGGGGTTGCTTAAGTAAAGAATGCCACTCAACTGTAGACTAGGGGTTGCTAAAGTAAAGAATGCCACTCAACTGTAGACTAGGGGTTGTTTAAGTAAAGAATGCCACTCAACTATAGACTAGGGGTTGCTTAAGTAAAGAATGCAACTCAACTGTAGACTAGTGGTTGTTTAAGTAAAGAATGCCACTCAACTGTAGACTAGGGGTTGCTTAAGTAAAGAATGCCTCTCAACTGTAGACTAGGGGTTGCTTAAGTAAAGAATGCCACTCAACTGTAGACTAGGGGTTGTTTAAGTAAAGAATGCCACTCAACTATAGACTAGGGGTTGCTTAAGTAAAGAATGCCACTCAACTATAGACTAGGGGTTGCTTAAGTAAAGAATGCCACTCAACTATAGACTAGGGGTTGTTTAATGCTCATTTTAAGGTATGAGTTACTCTTTATTGAAGACCCTCCTGTAAATGTCATATTTAGAACAGCAATAAAAGTGTGGTCTCCTTTACTTTAATCTATGTCTAAGTGTATAGTTGGATATGTCTAAGTGTATAGTTGGATAGTCTCTCAGGTAGGTAGTTGGATTTACAACTCAAGACAAGCCTATCACCAATATGTAGTGGGTTCACGCCTGGCTTTGTAAATTACAAAAAATGGGTGCACTCGACTCGCAGCCGCAAGTGATAAAGTTTACCAGTTGCTTGCCCATGGTCGGTGGTTATCTCCGGGTACTCCGGCTTCTTCCACCACTAAAACTGGTGATATAGCTGAAATATTGCTGAAAGTGGCGTTAAACACCAGAAATCAATCAAATCAACCAAGATTTACAATGTTGATATTTTATTGGTAGAAATCTGTTAAACATTCTAAAATGAGTTTCTTTATGTTACTTACCTGATATTAACAAGATGATTGGTCAGTCTGGCAGCCGAGTCTTTACTTTCTCCGTCATTTGTCGTGTACCGTAATGCTGAAATACAATAGATACTGAACTTTGTAAAAAAAACATATGATACAATAAAGATATAAAAAGATTGCTTGGTGTTTGGCCTTGACTCAAAAACTGATACAAACATCAATACATGTAATATATAATTTACACAGATTATATTTTTCACTTTTTTGTCTAAATTTACTGGGATAAAAATAAAAGGGATCCAGATTTCATAAAAAGAAATGCTTTAATCACAGATATTTGACAATGGTAACATCACAGGTGCCACTAGTGGAGATTGACATCACAGGTGCCACTAGTGGAGATTGACATCACAGGTGCCACTAGTGGAGATTGACATCACAGGTGCCACTAGTGGAGATTGACATCACAGGTGCCACTAGTGGAGATTGACATCACAGGTGCCACTAGTGGAGATTGACATCACAGGTGCCACTAGTGGAGATTGACATCACAGGTGCCACTAGTGGAGATTGACATCACAGGTGCCACTAGTGGAGATTGACATCACAGGTGCCACTAGTGGAGATTGACATCACAGGTGCCACTAGTGGAGATTGACATCACAGGTGCCACTAGTGGAGATTGACATCACAGGTGCCACTAGTGGAGATTGACATCACAGGTGCCACTAGTGGAGATTGAACTGTTTACACTTTACAAGCACTAAAGTTCACACCGGTGGTTTGTGGGGGTTAGCACTGCACAATCTTTAGGTTTATGTTTATCATTGTTTGTCCTTTTCTCCTTTTCCATTTGGCCATTGTATTGTCTGTCCTTCTTCAATTTATAGCTTCTGATTATCCCTTTGGTATCTTCAAACTTTTCTTATCTGATTGCAGAATAATAATATGTATCAGGATTATAGAATAATAATATGTATCAAGATTATAAACTTACCCATAGAGTATATGTTATCAAACACTTGATGCATTCTGATGATTTCATAATACAATTCATCATAGCTGTTAGGATTTGGTAGGAAGGTATCTCCATATGTGATAAAGGTGTTGAATATATTCATTATCTGAAACAAATTGTATAATAAAAGAAATTAAATGATAATCAGATATAACATATTACAATGATAATAATTTAACAATAAACGTAGTTTTGTCAGTTCATTCATCTGGTTATTACAGAGATATTAGATACAGTGAAAACTGTCTAACTCAAACCCTGAATAAACAGCAATCCTGTATAAACCTGTCTAACCCAAATCCTGAATAAACAGGAATCCTGTATAAACCTGTCTAACCCAAACCCTGAATAAACAGGAATCCTGTATAAACCTGTCTAACTCAAACCCTGAATAAACAGGAATCCTGTATAAACCTGTCTTAACCCAAACCCTGAATAAACAGGAATCCTGTATAAACCTGTCTAACCCAAACCCTGAATAAACAGGAATCCTGTATAAACCTGTCTAACCCAAACCCTGAATAAACAGGAATCCTGTATAAACCTGTCTAACCCAAACCCTGAATAAACAGCAATCCTGTATAAACCTGTCTAACCCAAACCCTGAATAAACAGGAATCCTGTATAAATCTGTCTAACCCAAACCCTGAATAAACAGGAATCCTGTATAAACCTGTCTAACTCAAACCCTGAATAAACAGGAATCCTGTATAAATCTGTCTAACCCAAACCCTGAATAAACAGGAATCCTGTATAAACCTGTCTAACTCAAACCCTGAATAAACAGGAATCCTGTATAAACCTGTCTAACCCAAACCCTGAATAAACAGGAATCCTGTATAAACTGAACTTTAGATAATGTCTCAATGTAGGAAATCTTTGTTAATCTAACCTGTATAATCCAAACACCTGTCTATTCCGAAAACAAAAGTTGGTCCCTTACAGATTCGGTTTAGACAGGTTTCTATGTAGTTCTAAATTTTTAAGCAAAAAGGACAAAAATATACGCTACCTTTGAACTAAGATGAAATATATTGTTATGTCTCTTCACCAAACTTCCCTCATTGGACAATATGAACTTGAGTAAGTTTATTAATGCTGAAAATAAAACACAATTAAAGAATGATGTGTCCATAGGTCACAGATGCCCCCATTTTTAGCTATTATTAAACTAAAAGTTATACCCTAAGTGCATCACAGTATAGGCTATAGCCTCTAGCTGGTCAATGCAAGCTAAAGTTTTAGAGAGTAAAATCCACAAAAATTGTCATTTAAAAAAAAAAACTCTGGAACAGTACAATATAAGTTACGTTCATATGATACCTTTAGGACAATCCTACAACTATTCAAATATAAGACGTTTTATTTTAATAATAAAGCCAAATTAGACGATATTGTTTGCTGGTTAACATCACATGCTGAAAAATCATACTTAATATGGGGGTTTTTTCACAATAGATTATTTTCTATTTGACTGATCAATTATTTTCACATACAAGAAAAAAAACACTAAATCAGGTCTTACGGGCATTTAACATTTTGAACACAAGTTTGTACTCATTCTTGAAAAAAACAGCCAATCAGAACATTGTATCAAATATATACTTCGTTCTGATTGGACAATGCTGGAGTATGATAACAAAACTAGAGTACAAGTACCTAGAGGTCAGATTATTTACCTGTCCACAGTTCTTTCCAAGGATACTGTATTCTAACTCGACACTTTTTCTGATAACATAGGACTCTGTGGGTGATACCTAAACACTTCCTGTGAATGGTAATAAGTGTACAAGTTAAAATACATAGCAACAAAAGAATTATATTATTAAAACATAATTGGAAACATATCATATAAAGAGATGTCACTCCTCTTATATGGCCACTTCTTGGTTTTCTTCATTGCAGAAGGCGTGGCCTTATAAGAGAGAGGGGGGCTACTGCAACAAAAGAATACTACTAAATGACCAAGATGTAAATCATTATAAGAGAGAGGGGCTACTGCATAGATGCCAACCCCTTTTTGGTGCAATCAGTAAGAAAAATTTGAAATGTCAGTAATTTGTGACTTTTTTCAGTAATCATAATTTTTCAAAACATTTTACCATAATCGTACTACATTGTGGTGCCGACAATCATCCCAACCACTGTGCTGAATGGAAAAGTCTTGTTTGCAATATTTGCAATAGGCCATAATGTTCCTGTGTCGATTTGATAAGGCAAGGGAACTCAATACAATATTCTTTGTCCCAGTTTCCTTTTCTTCACTGCAGAAGCTTCACTTGTTCCCTCAAGACATCGTGAAATTGACAAAAACGTGCTGTGTTCATTAACTACTTAGGATCGAACAAAAAATGGATAGATCATTTTCTACTATAGATAGTCCACAGAAACCCAAAAGTATTTAATAATCGGAATCCCTCGAGCGCTTATCTTTACGCGATTTTAACAGACAATGAAGCGTCTAAATGATCACAATGATATTTAAATGGGGAACAGTTCCGGACCGGCAATAATCGGAAATCCGTAACAAGTAGACTGTTGACCGCAACACCGTAATTTTGACCCAAAATTGGGAAAAATTACGGAAAAATCGTAATAGTTGGCATCTATGCTACTGTAACAAAAGTATATTACTAAATGACCAAGATGTAAATCATTAAACTACTTAAAGTGAGTGAGTAATTGTTGTTTAACATCATGTGAGCAATATTTCAGCTATATCATGGTTTGATTTATGGTGTTTAACACCACTTTCAACAATATTTCAGTTATATCGTGGCAGCCAGTTTTATTAGTGGAGGAAACTGAAGTACCCAGAGAAGACCACCGACCTGTTACAAGTCACTGACAAACTTTATCACATAATGTTGTATTGAGTACACCTCACTGTGAACGGGGTTCAAACTCACAACTTTAGTGGTGATAGGCACTGATTGCACAGATAGTTGTAAATCCAACTACCATACAATCACGACCATGATGGCCCCAGCTATATCATGGCAAGAACAAGTTACATTGGACGAGATGATAATGATGTCTGGTTTCTACTAGATCAACACGCGTAATTGGATTTTTATAGTGCTCGCTTACTGAGACAACAGTCTGCGGTGAGACATGTCGCTTCACTCACACATTATCCCGACACCGAGCCTTACTCCTTAATGATGTTTACTTAGTAGAGAAGCAACAAATATCAATTTTATAGTCTTTGGTTTGACACAACTGGGGCTTAACCCCACAAACTCTGCACTTGAGGAGAGCAGGCAAACTATTACAAAACCGATACAGCTTGAAACTACTTACAGATATAACTCTAACGGGAATGTCTTCATCATATGACTCATTATAAACTCTACCATAAGATCTGTAATAAGTCATTATAGAAGTGATAACTGTACAATCTTACAATATTTTGTAATTAGATCACTTATATAATGAACCAGTGAACACTTCTTTTACTCAATACAATTACTTTTAAAAGAGATCTTTTTATAATAAAATAACACATACTACAGAACTAACCCTAACATTAATGTTAACCGTAACTACAAACATTACTACAGACCTAACCCTAACATTAATGTTAACCGTAACTACAAACATTACTACAGATCTAACCCTAACATTAATGTTAACTGTAACTACAAACATTACTACAGACCTAACCCTAACATTAATGTTAACTGTAACTACAAACATTACTACAGACCTAACCCTAACATTAATGTTAACCGTAACTACAAACATTACTACAGACCTAACCCTAACATTAATGTTAACTGTAACTACAAATAACACATACTACAGACCTAACCCTAACAATAATGTTAACCGTAACTACAAACATTACTACAGACCTAACCCTAACATTAATGTTAACTGTAACTACAAATAACACATACTACAGACCTAACCCTAACATTAATGTTAACTGTAACTACAAATAACACATACTACAGACGTAACCCTAACATTAATGTTAACTGTAACTACAAATAACACATACTACAGACCTAACCCTAACATTAATGTTAACTGTAACTACAAATAACACATACTACAGACCTAACCCTAACATTAATGTTAACCGTAACTACAAACATTACTACAGATCTAACCCTAACATTAATGTTAACTGTAACTACAAACATTACTACAGATCTAACCCTAACATTAATGTTAACTGTAACTACAAACATTACTACAGACCTAACCCTAACATTAATGTTAACTGTAACTACAAATAACACATACTACAGACCTAACCCTAACATTAATGTTAACCGTAACTACAAACATTACTACAGACCTAACCCTAACATTAATGTTAACTGTAACTACAAATAACACATACTACAGACCTAACCCTAACATTAATGTTAACCGTAACTACAAACATTACTACAGACCTAACCCTAACATTAATGTTAACCGTAACTACAAACATTACTACAGATCTAACCCTAACATTAATGTTAACTGTAACTACAAACATTACTACAGATCTAACCCTAACATTAATGTTAACTGTAACTACAAACATTACTACAGATCTAACCCTAACATTAATGTTAACCGTAACTACAAATAACACATACTACAGACCTAACCCTAACATTAATGTTAACTGTAACTACAAACATTACTACAGATCTAACCCTAACATTAATGTTAACCGTAACTACAAATAACACATACTACAGACCTAACCCTAACATTAATGTTAACCGTAACTACAAACATTACTACAGACCTAATCCTAACATTAATGTTAACTGTAACTACGAATAACACATACTACAGACGTAACCCTAACATTAATGTTAACCGTAACTACAAACATTACTACAGACCTAACCCTAACATTAATGTTAACCATAACTACAAACATTACTACAGATCTAACCCTAACATTAATGTTAACTGTAACTACAAACATTACTACAGATCTAACCCTAACATTAATGTTAACTGTAACTACAAACATTACTACAGACCTAACCCTAACATTAATGTTAACTGTAACTACAAATAACACATACTACAGATCTAACCCTAACATTAATGTTAACTGTAACTACAAACATTACTACAGATCTAACCCTAACATTAATGTTAACCGTAACTACAAACATTACTACAGACCTAACCCTAACATTAATGTTAACTGTAACTACAAACATTACTACAGATCTAACCCTAACATTAATGTTAACTGTAACTACAAACATTACTACAGACCTAACCCTAACATTAATGTTAACTGTAACTACAAATAACACATACTACAGATCTAACCCTAACATTAATGTTAACTGTAACTACAAACATTACTACAGATCTAACCCTAACATTAATGTTAACCGTAACTACAAACATTACTACAGACCTAACCCTAACATTAATGTTAACTATAACTACAAACATTACTACAGATCTAACCCTAACATTAATGTTAACTGTAACTACAAACATTACAACAGACCTAACCCTAACATTAATGTTAACTGTAACTACAAACATTACTACAGACCTAACCCTAACATTAATGTTAACCGTAACTACAAACATTACTACAGACCTAACCCTAACATTAATGTTAACTGTAACTACAAACATTACTACAGACCTAACCCTAACATTAATGTTAACTGTAACTACAAACATTACTACAGACCTAACCCTAACATTAATGTTAACTGTAACTACAAATAACACATACTACAGACCTAACCCTAACATTAATGTTAACCGTAACTACAAACATTACTACAGACCTAACCCTAACATTAATGTTAACCGTAACTACAAACATTACTACAGATCTAACCCTAACATTAATGTTAACCGTAACTACAAACATTACTACAGACCTAACCCTAACATTAATGTTAACTGTAACTACAAATAACACATACTACAGACATAACCCTAACATTAATGTTAACTGTAACTACAAATAACACATACTACAGACGTAACCCTAACATTAATGTTAACTGTAACTACAAAAAACACATACTACAGACGTAACCCTAACATTAATGTTAACTGTAACTACAAATAACACATACTACAGACCTAACCCTAACATTAATGTTAACCGTAACTACAAATAACACATACTACAGACCTAACCCTAACATTAATGTTAACCGTAACTACAAATAACACATACTACAGACCTAACCCTAACATTAATGTTAACTGTAACTACAAATAACACATACTACAGACCTAACCCTAACATTAATGTTAACTGTAACTACAAATAACACATACTACAGACCTAACCCTAACATTAATGTTAACTGTAACTACAAATAACACATACTACAGATCTAACCCTAACATTAATGTTAACCGTAACTACAAACATTACTACAGATCTAATCCTAACATTAATGTTAACTGTAACTACAAACATTACTACAGATCTAACCCTAACATTAATGTTAACCGTAACTACAAACATTCATTATATTGTTCATGCTTATGTTGTCATTAGCTTTTGCGATAGTATGTGAATGGATGAAAATCTGTCCATGATTATTAGTTTGTATATATCTGTATTGCTGATGGAGATCAAATTATCAGAAAGGGAGCTGGATCCCATTAATGGATTTAACCTCAAATCAATTTTGTGCCTGTCCCAAGATAGGACCTGCATTACCAATACCTTATGTCAAGGCCTTTCTTGTGTTCAATGGTTGATGTAGTTGTTTGTTTCATTGATATTGGTGGAATGATTGATTGATTGATTGATTGATTGATTGATGTTTAACGCCAACTTTAGCAATATTTGGAATTGTTGAGAACCACTGTTTAAACTTTCTTTTGTTTTGTTGATATTGGTGGAATTGTTGACAACCACTGTTTAAACTTTCTTTTGTTTTGTTTTGTTGATATTGGTGGAATTGTTGACAACCACTGTTTAAACTTTCTTTTCATATTAGTACATTATTAAGATAATTATTACATAAAAATCAACTATTATCAAACAACATTATTTGACAACAAGAATTTGACAACAAGAATTCTGAAAGTATTGCACATAGAAATACATTGTCCCCTACCGGCCGCAAAAATCACAGGACCTAAAATATTAGAAGTATCACCTTGCAGTGATTAGATTTTAAAATATAAGTTCAAGGGCCATAACTCAGTCAAAAATCATTCGACCGGAACGAAATTCGAACATAAACTGTAACTCATCTAGGTATAGCCACATACCAAATATCAGACAGACGGACAGATAGACGAAACCTAAAACTATAGTCCCCTTCGGCTTTCGCCGGTAGGGAACTAAAAACAAGAAGTCGCCAGGGGCCCGTCATGGTCGTGATTGTATGGTAGTTGGATTTACAACTACCTGTGCAATCAGTGCCTATCACCACTAAAGTGATAAGTTCGAATCCCGTTTATGGCGAGGTATACTGAATACAACATTATGTGATAAAGTTTGTCAGTGACTTACGAAAATTCAGTGGTTTTCTCTGGGTACTCCGGTTTCCTCCACTAATAAAACTGACTGCCACGATATCACTGAAATATAACCCAAACCCATTATTTTCAATAAATAATACTTACCTAATACTGCACAAACTAATGGTCTAGAGGGAGTGTCCTTCTCTACCTTCATTTTTCTGTGTCTCATCGGCTGCAAATTAAATTGTCGATAGAAAAATATGTATCTAACATAGTGGTTGGTCATGTTTTTGCACTTTTTCAATAAATAAAATATTAAATCTGCAGCAAGATTACTAACACAATATTGTCAATTTAGCAAGATTTTTGTGGTAATTGGTCAAATATTTGAATTTTTCAAGGTAAAGAGTTCACAACTAAATTTATGCAAATTTAGGTAATTTCACTTGCAAGTTCAAGACGTGTTTGCATGAATATTTAAAATAATACATTTCCAATATGTACAAGTACTGTCTTTAAAATTATAATAAAATTATAGTTTGTATTATATACTTACCATTCTATGTAATGGTACTTGAAAGTTCATATTGAGGTCATGCATGAGTGAATTAGCATACTGATCCTATATAAATATAAAATAGTCATATATTAACGAATCTTTATATTTATTATTAGAATAAACATATCCTGGACAAAAAATAAACATGAATCAACAAAATCTAACCAATATCTATAAACTTTTCCACTACAAACAAAAATACTTTGTTCTAAAAATAATATTTGGTACTTAATGCAGTTTCAGTTACCTGTAACATTAGGTAGTACATACAATACATTCTTTAGGATCAGGGAGGATCTATAAAACTAATGTAAATCAACTTAAACTCAATTAATTTCGAAAATATCTTAATATATATTATTTTCTTCATCAAAAGGTATCAAGACCCTCAGGCCACCATTCCTAATATTCTGGGGAACAATATTGGTCAAGGTCAAGTGGAGATTAGTGCATGACATGATACAAATATTCTGGGGAACAATATTGGTCAAGGTAAAGTGGAGATTAGTGCATGACACGATACAAACAGACACTTTTTCATGGCTCAGGAATGACTAGTGGAAATTGTCCCAAAAAAATCTATACAGACCTCCAAAACACAATTTCTAATAATCTTGAAAAGTTTGAAGAAAACTAAGCAATGCAAAGAAGAGCTGGCTTTCAACATGATAAGTTTGTCAGACAAACATACAGTCAGACAGACAGACAGACTAACAGGGGTATACTATAATATGTCCTGTCTGATGACAGGCAAATAAAAAAAATCAGGTTTCAAAAGGTCAGTTGCTACTTTAGTTTAAAATACATAATAAAATAACAATAATAATTTAGTGTTCCAGATACATAATACTGTATATAACTAGCTTGAACTTTTATGTGTAACACACAATCCTACATACATTAGGTCTAAAACTCTGGCTGGATATTTGTAAATAAAACATCCCAAACTCAAACCTCCCTTATCAGGTCACTCCCAAACCTCCTCCCTCATCAGACCACTCCCAAGCCTCCTCCCTCATCAGACCACTCCCAAACCTCCTCCCTCATCAAACCACTTCCAAACCTCCTCCCTCATCAGACCACTCCCAAGCCTCCTCCCTCATCAGACCACTCCCAAGCCTCCTCCCTCATCAGACCACTCCCAAACCTCCTCCCTCATCAGACTACACCCAAACCTCCTCCCTCATCAGGCCACTCCCAATAAAGACCATCTTATCAGGCCAGATTTCTGATGCACTGAGATAGTACAATACTACTAAAGTGCTCCCTCTTATAAAGACACTGCGTTATAAGAGGATTTGATTTGATTTTTTGAGTGTTTTAATGCCACTTTCAGCAATATTTTAGCTATATCGCGGCGACCAGTTTTAGTGGTGGAAGAAGCCGGAGTACCCGAAGAGAACCACCGACCATGGGCAAGCAACTGGTAAACTTTATCACTTGCGATTGCGAGTCGAGTGCACCCTTTTTTGTAATTTACAAAGCCGGGCGTGAACCCACGCCGTATTGGCGAGTCTTGTATGAGTTGTTAGGTAATCAAACTACCTAACTCACTGAGCCACCGGGCCCTGGTTATAAGAGGAGGACTGTATAAACATACCTAACATGACTTACCTCAGATATACATGTCAGTATAATTAAACACAGTTTGGCATTGTTGTGTTGGATTTCATCTACAATTGACAAATGTAAAATGATTTCTCTAGCCATGAGAAAAAGTTTGATTATATTTTATATCTGACATTGTCTTACAAAATGTTTATACTTTTAACCTTAAGTAAACCCTGGACTATAGAAATAGTATTTATTTTCACTTTCTCCAGCGCTCCGTAACGAACAATGGTAACATTTATTATTCCATTCATTACAAACTCTTTAACAGGGATGAATCTGGTTAGAAAATAAAATAAATGAAAAACAATGAAAAATAGCTGAAACCATCTACACCCCCTACAAAAGGTCCTGTTCTGACCATGTCCTGCAACTTTCGGAAAAAAACTTTCAGAGGAAAATAGCTGAAATCAGTTAGATAACTGAAAAAAAATCATCACTCCTTTTAACAAAATTAAAGAACAGTCAATCATGTATACTTTTTATATCTATATAATTAATTACATTATGTGTCCATTTCATTTAGAAAGCTCCATGTGATTGGTCAAAAGGTGGACATGTGACATCGAAATTGTAACTTCATCAGTCAATGAAGTGCACAACGATTCAACCACGCCTACCGTGACCTCTCTTGAACGTCATAAAAAATAAGAACTACACACAACAGTTGAATATGTGGAATATCAAAATAATATAATAATAATTTTAATTGTATTTGATAATATAAAAATGTAATTATAAGTATTGAATGCAAATTTTGTAGTTTTATAGAGTTGTGAAAGCATTGACAGAAGTATATTTTTATATGATGCACTACCGAGCTGCATAAAAAATGTTCTTCGGTCAAAAAAACTGCAAATGATTGCATTCAATTGTTAAATAGATACAAGTTGTACATGTTACATTACGAGATATCTGATCATTTTGTGTTTTGAAGGTATTGTAGAGATTCTTTATTATTTACATATACAGGGTCAGGGGTATGGTGCTTAACGCCACTTTAAACAATATTTCATGTCAGTTAGTTTTATTGGTGGAGGAAACCGGTGTACCCAGAGAAAACACTGACCTACCGCAAGTCAGACAAACTATATCACATAATGTTGTATCGAGTACACCTCAGCCGACCTGCCGCAAGTCAGACAAACTTTATCACATAATGTTGTAACCAGTACACCTCAGCTGAGCGATTTACATATACATGGTGAATCTGATTGTAAAATTAACAAAATATTGGTGATTAAATAAACATGGACAGTAATAAACATAATCCGATTATGTAATATTTATCAAATATGGACTTTTTACGAGGTCAATATGTTATATATGGACCTATTAGGATTATATTGACCGAAGACGAAGTCTGATGTCAATATAATCCTAACAGGTTCATATATAACATATTGACAGAGTAAAAAGTCCTATAATTTGTATATTACATATCTGATGTATTACTCGTGTCACTGAAAATAAAATATTAACACATTATTATTTTATTGTTTAAGAACACAATAAAACTAGAATATTGTTTACTACAGGTGGAGTGTAAACGCGGTCCGGAACGGACAATGTCCGGATCTAAATTTAGTAACATAGCATCAATATGCTTAAAAATAGAAACATAGCGTCAATATTTTATAAAAATAGAAACAAGACGTCTGGTTTCTTCACAGTGGAAAAAATACATTAAATATTCTGTATATCACGTGACTGATTAAGCCAATGAAAATGTACGAAAACCACACCATATGTAATATTAATTAATATACAGTGAAACCTGTCTAAACCGAACCTTGAATAAACTGGAATCCTGTATAAACCTGTCTAAACTGAACCTTGAATAAACTGGAATCCTGTATAAACCTGTCTAAACCAAACCTTGAATAAACTGGAATCCTGTATAAACCTGTCTAAACTGAACCTTGAATAAACTGGAATCCTGTATAAACCTGTCTAAACTGAACCTTGAATAAACTGGAATCCTGTATAAACCTGTCTAAACCAAACCTTGAATAAACTGGAATCCTGTATAAACCTGTCTAAACTGAACCTTGAATAAACTGGAATCCTGTATAAACCTGTCTAAACTGAACCTTGAATAAACTGAAATCCTGTATAAACCTGTCTAAACTGAACCTTGAATAAACTGGAATCCTGTATAAACCTGTCTAAACTGAACCTTGAATAAACTGGAATCCTGTATAAACCTGTCTAAACTGAACCTTGAATAAACTGGAATCCTGTATAAACCTGTCTAAACTGAACCTTGAATAAACTGGAATCCTGTATAAATCTGTCTAAACTGAACCTTGAATAAACTGGAATCCTGTATAAACCTAACATTAAATCAAGTCCTGATGTAGGAAATCTTTCTTAATTTAACCTGTATAAACTAAACACCTGTCTATTCTGAACACAAAAGTTGTTTCCAGGAAGTTCAGTTTAGACAGTTACTCATTAGTTTGAGAGATAAAGTAGTTCCAACCTTTGGTATCTTGCATCACTATAGAACTATACTCTAAGAATGTAATTAGTTTGAGAGATAAAGTAGTTCTCACCTTTGGTATCTTGCATCACTATAGAACTATACTCTAAGAATGTAATTAGTTCGAGAGATAAAAGAATGTAATTAGTTCGAGAGATAAAGCAGTTCTCACCTTTGGTATCTTGCATCACTATAGAACTATATTCTAAGAATGTAATTAGTTCGAGAGATAAAAGAATGTAATTAGTTCGAGAGATAAAGTAGTTCTCACCTTTGGTATCTTGCATCACTATAGAACTATACTCTAAGAATGTAATTAGTTTGAGAGATAAAGTAGTTCTCACCTTTGGTATCTTGCATCACTATAGAACTATACTCTAAGAATGTAATTAGTTTGAGAGATAAAGTAGTTCCAACCTTTGGTATCTTGCATCACTATAGAACTATACTCTAAGAATGTAATTAGTTTGAGAGATAAAGTAGTTCCAACCTTTGGTATCTTGCATCACTATAGAACTATACTCTAAGAATGTAATTAGTTTGAGAGATAAAGTAGTTCCAACCTTTGGTATCTTGCATCACTATAGAACTATACTCTAAGAATGTAATTAGTTTGAGAGATAAAGTAGTTCTCACCTTTGGTATCTTGCATCACTATAGAACTATACTCTAAGAATGTAATTAGTTTGAGAGATAAAGTAGTTCCAACCTTTGGTATCTTGCATCACTATAGAACTATACTCTAAGAATGTAATTAGTTTGAGAGATAAAGTAGTTCTCACCTTTGGTATCTTGCATCACTATAGAACTATACTCTAAGAATGTAATTAGTTCGAGAGATAAAAGAATGTAATTAGTTCGAGAGATAAAGTAGTTCTCACCTTTGGTATCTTGCATCACTATAGAACTATATTCTAAGAATGTAATTAGTTCGAGAGATAAAAGAATGTAATTAGTTCGAGAGATAAAGTAGTTCTCACCTTTGGTATCTTGCATCACTATAGAACTATATTCTAAGAATGTAATTAGTTCGAGAGATAAAAGAATGTAATTAGTTCGAGAGATAAAGTAGTTCTCACCTTTGGTATCTTGCATCACTATAGAACTATACTCTAAGAATGTAATTAGTTTGAGAGATAAAGTAGTTCCAACCTTTGGTATCTTGCATCACTATAGAACTATACTCTAGGAATGTAATTAGTTTGAGAGATAAAGTAGTTCCAACCTTTGGTATCTTGCATCACTATAGAACTATACTCTAAGAATGTAATTAGTTTGAGAGATAAAGTAGTTCCAACCTTTGGTATCTTGCATCACTATAGAACTATACTCTAAGAATGTAATTAGTTCGAGAGATAAAGTAGTTCCAACCTTTGGTATCTTGCATCACTATAGAACTATACTCTAAGAATGTAATTAGTTTGAGAGATAAAGTAGTTCCAACCTTTGGTATCTTGCATCACTATAGAACTATACTCTAAGAATGTAATTAGTTCGAGAGATAAAGTAGTTCCAACCTTTGGTATCTTGCATCACTATAGAACTATACTCTAAGAATGTAATTAGTTTGAGAGATAAAGTAGTTCTCACCTTTGGTATCTTGCATCACTATAGAACTATACTCTAAGAATGTAATTAGTTTGAGAGATAAAGTAGTTCCAACCTTTGGTATCTTGCATCACTATAGAACTATACTCTAAGAATGTAATTAGTTCGAGAGATAAAGTAGTTCCAACCTTTGGTATCTTGCATCACTATAGAACTATACTCTAAGAATGTAATTAGTTTGAGAGATAAAGTAGTTCCAACCTTTGGTATCTTGCATCACTATAGAACTATACTCTAAGAATGTAATTAGTTCGAGAGATAAAGTAGTTCCAACCTTTGGTATCTTGCATCACTATAGAACTATACTCTAAGAATGTAATTAGTTTGAGAGATAAAGTAGTTCTCACCTTTGGTATCTTGCATCACTATAGAACTATACTCTAAGAATGTAATTAGTTTGAGAGATAAAGTAGTTCTCACCTTTGGTATCTTGCATCACTATAGAACTATACTCTAAGAATGTAATTAGTTCGAGAGATAAAGTAGTTCTCACCTTTGGTATCTTGCATCACTATAGAACTATACTCTAAGAATGTAATTAGTTCGAGAGATAAAGCAGTTCCCACCTTTGGTATCTTGCATCACTATAGAACTATACTCTAAGAATGTAATTAGTTTGAGAGATAAAGTAGTTCCAACCTTTGGTATCTTGCATCACTATAGAACTATACTCTAAGAATGTAATTAGTTTGAGAGATAAAGTAGTTCTCACCTTTGGTATCTTGCATCACTATAGAACTATACTCTAAGAATGTAATTAGTTTGAGAGATAAAGTAGTTCTCACCTTTGGTATCTTGCATCACTATAGAACTATACTCTAAGAATGTAATTAGTTTGAGAGATAAAGTAGTTCCAACCTTTGGTATCTTGCATCACTATAGAACTATACTCTAAGAATGTAATTAGTTCGAGAGATAAAGCAGTTCTCACCTTTGGTATCTTGCATCACTATAGAACTATACTCTAAGAATGTAATTAGTTTGAGAGATAAAGTAGTTCCAACCTTTGGTATCTTGCATCACTATAGAACTATACTCTAAGAATGTAATTAGTTCGAGAGATAAAGTAGTTCCAACCTTTGGTATCTTGCATCACTATAGAACTATACTCTAAGAATGTAATTAGTTTGAGAGATAAAGTAGTTCTCACCTTTGGTATCTTGCATCACTATAGAACTATACTCTAAGAATGTAATTAGTTTGAGAGATAAAGTAGTTCTCACCTTTGGTATCTTGCATCACTATAGAACTATACTCTAAGAATGTAATTAGTTTGAGAGATAAAGTAGTTCCAACCTTTGGTATCTTGCATCACTATAGAACTATACTCTAAGAATGTAATTAGTTCGAGAGATAAAGTAGTTCCAACCTTTGGTATCTTGCATCACTATAGAACTATACTCTAAGAATGTAATTAGTTTGAGAGATAAAGTAGTTCCAACCTTTGGTATCTTGCATCACTATAGAACTATACTCTAAGAATGTAATTAGTTTGAGAGATAAAGTAGTTCTCACCTTTGGTATCTTGCATCACTATAGAACTATACTCTAAGAATGTAATTAGTTCGAGAGATAAAGTAGTTCCAACCTTTGGTATCTTGCATCACTATAGAACTATACTCTAAGAATGTAATTAGTTTGAGAGATAAAGTAGTTCCAACCTTTGGTATCTTGCATCACTATAGAACTATACTCTAAGAATGTAATTAGTTTGAGAGATAAAGCAGTTCTCACCTTTGGTATCTTGCATCACTATAGAACTATACTCTAAGAATGTAATTAGTTTGAGAGATAAAGTAGTTCTCACCTTTGGTATCTTGCATCACTATAGAACTATACTCTAAGAATGTAATTAGTTCAAGAGATAAAGCAGTTCTCACCTTTGGTATCTTGCATCACTATAGAACTATACTCTAAGAATGTAATTAGTTTGAGAGATAAAGTAGTTCCAACCTTTGGTATCTTGCATCACTATAGAACTATACTCTAAGAATGTAATTAGTTTGAGAGATAAAGTAGTTCTCACCTTTGGTATCTTGCATCACTATAGAACTATACTCTAAGAATGTAATTAGTTTGAGAGATAAAGTAGTTCTCACCTTTGGTATCTTGCATCACTATAGAACTATACTCTAAGAATGTAATTAGTTTGAGAGATAAAGTAGTTCTCACCTTTGGTATCTTGCATCACTATAGAACTATACTCTAAGAATGTAATTAGTTTGAGAGATAAAGTAGTTCTCACCTTTGGTATCTTGCATCACTATAGAACTATACTCTAAGAATGTAATTAGTTTGAGAGATAAAGTAGTTCTCACCTTTGGTATCTTGCATCACTATAGAACTATACTCTAAGAATGTAATTAGTTTGAGAGATAAAGTAGTTCTCACCTTTGGTATCTTGCATCACTATAGAACTATACTCTAAGAATGTAATTAGTTTGAGAGATAAAGTAGTTCTCCCTTTGGTATCTTACATCACTATAGAACTATACTCTAAGAATGTAATTAGTTTGAGAGATAAAGTAGTTCTCAGCCTTGGTATCTTGCATCACTATAGAACTATACTCTAAGAATGTAATTAGATTGAGAGATAAAGTAGTTCTCACCTTTGGTATCTTGCATCACTATAGAACTATACTCTAAGAAATGTAATTAGTTTGAGAGATAAAGTAGTTCTCACCTTTGGTATCTTACATCACTATAGAACTATACTCTAAGAATGTAATTAGTTTGAGAGATAAAGTAGTTCTCACCTTTGGTATCTTGCATCACTATAGAACTATACTCTAAGAATGTAATTAGTTTGAGAGATAAAGTAGTTCTCACCTTTGGTATCTTGCATCACTATAGAACTATACTCTAAGAATGTAATTAGTTTGAGAGATAAAGTAGTTCTCACCTTTGGTATCTTGCATCACTATAGAACTATACTCTAAGAATGTAATTAGTTTGAGAGATAAAGCAGTTCTCACCTTTGGTATCTTGCATCACTATAGAACTATACTCTAAGAATGTAATTAGTTTGAGAGATAAAGTAGTTCCACCTTTGGTATCTTGCATCACTATAGAACTATACTCTAAGAATGTAATTAGTTTGAGAGATAAAGTAGTTCCAACCTTTGGTATCTTGCATCACTATAGAACTATACTCTAAGAATGTAATTAGTTTGAGAGATAAAGTAGTTCTCATCTTTGGTATCTTGCATCACTATAGAACTATACTCTAAGAATGTAATTAGTTTGAGAGATAAAGTAGTTCCAACCTTTGGTATCTTGCATCACTATAGAACTATACTCTAAGAATGTAATTAGTTTGAGAGATAAAGTAGTTCTCACCTTTGGTATCTTGCATCACTATAGAACTATACTCTAAGAATGTAATTAGTTTGAGAGATAAAGTAGTTCCAACCTTTGGTATCTTGCATCACTATAGAACTATACTCTAAGAATGTAATTAGTTTGAGAGATAAAGTAGTTCTCACCTTTGGTATCTTGCATCACTATAGAACTATACTCTAAGAATGTAATTAGTTTGAGAGATAAAGTAGTTCCAACCTTTGGTATCTTGCATCACTATAGAACTATACTCTAAGAATGTAATTAGTTTGAGAGATAAAGCAGTTCTCACCTTTGGTATCTTGCATCACTATAGAACTATACTCTAAGAATGTAATTAGTTTGAGAGATAAAGCAGTTCTCACCTTTGGTATCTTGCATCACTATAGAACTATACTCTAAGAATGTAATTAGTTCGAGAGATAAAGTAGTTCTCACCTTTGGTATCTTGCATCACTATAGAACTATACTCTAAGAATGTAATTAGTTTGAGAGATAAAGTAGTTCTCACCTTTGGTATCTTGCATCACTATAGAACTATACTCTAAGAATGTAATTAGTTTGAGAGATAAAGTAGTTCCAACCTTTGGTATCTTGCATCACTATAGAACTATACTCTAAGAATGTAATTAGTTTGAGAGATAAAGTAGTTCCAACCTTTGGTATCTTGCATCACTATAGAACTATACTCTAAGAATGTAATTAGTTTGAGAGATAAAGTAGTTCTCACCTTTGGTATCTTGCATCACTATAGAACTATACTCTAAGAATGTAATTAGTTTGAGAGATAAAGTAGTTCTCACCTTTGGTATCTTGCATCACTATAGAACTATACTCTAAGAATGTAATTAGTTTGAGAGATAAAGTAGTTCTCACCTTTGGTATCTTGCATCACTATAGAACTATACTCTAAGAATGTAATTAGTTCAAGAGATAAAGCAGTTCTCACCTTTGGTATCTTGCATCACTATAGAACTATACTCTAAGAATGTAATTAGTTTGAGAGATAAAGTAGTTCCAACCTTTGGTATCTTGCATCACTATAGAACTATACTCTAAGAATGTAATTAGTTCGAGAGATAAAGTAGTTCTCACCTTTGGTATCTTGCATCACTATAGAACTATACTCTAAGAATGTAATTAGTTCGAGAGATAAAGTAGTTCCAACCTTTGGTATCTTGCATCACTATAGAACTATACTCTAAGAATGTAATTAGTTCGAGAGATAAAGTAGTTCCAACCTTTGGTATCTTGCATCACTATAGAACTATACTCTAAGAATGTAATTAGTTTGAGAGATAAAGTAGTTCCAACCTTTGGTATCTTGCATCACTATAGAACTATACTCTAAGAATGTAATTAGTTCGAGAGATAAAGTAGTTCCAACCTTTGGTATCTTGCATCACTATAGAACTATACTCTAGGAATGTAATTAGTTTGAGAGATAAAGTAGTTCTCACCTTTGGTATCTTGCATCACTATAGAACTATACTCTAAGAATGTAATTAGTTCGAGAGATAAAGTAGTTTCCA